>CM060963.1:142232643-142580718 GCA_030765045.1 Tenodera sinensis
AGAAATATTTATTGAAATAATTACATAGACTCACTGGCTACTTTTCAACATTGTCACCACCATTGTTGAGACATTTATTGTAACGGTGCACCATTAATTGTCTGTCCAAGTCATAGGATTCTGCCGCCAATGTACGCAGCGACGATGTCACTTCATTCTGCACCTCAGCGTCATGTGAAAACGTTTTCCTGTCAGAAAATGCTTCATGAGACTGAAGAGATGAAAGTCACTTGGAGTGAGGTCAGGGCTGTAGGGTGGATGTTCGAAGACCTATCTTTACTTATTCAACACATTTCGTGTGGCATTGGCTGTATGTGGTCTTGCATTGTCATGCCCAAGCGTAATGCCTCTTAAATAAGGAAAAATTGAAGCTATTAACAGTGAAGCAACAAGATTCTAAAGTAAGAACAAATTAGAAACTAAAAACTTCACTTATCTTATTGTTTTGGTGCTAACCCTGGGGTTTCAAGCTGTGTCCAACTCATTCTCAAAGCCATACCAAAACAATAAGATAAGTGAAGTTTTTAGTTTCTAATTTGTTCTTACTTTAGAGTAATGCCTCTTGTCAACATTTCACGTCTCTTGTTCTGGATTGCCCACCTGAGTTTATGCAATGCCTGGCAATATCGATCAGCATTTATGGTCTCCCCTCACGGTAAAAAGCTGCACAAGAGGACACCACATCGATTCCAGAAGACAGTGCACATGATTTTTTAAATGAGATTGTCTGCTTGAATTTTATCTTCGCAGGTGAACCACTATGCCTCCAATGCACAGATTGTTGTTTTGTCTCTGGTATGGCATATGCCACCATATGCCACCCAGTGACAATATTGTGGAGAAACTGGTCACCTTCCGCTGCGCATCGCTGTAGGAATGTCAATGCTGCAGCCAGATGTTTGGTTTTGTGTTCAACTGTCAGTTGTCTAGGTACCCATCTTGCACACACTTTGTGGAAACCAAGCCACTGGGAGACAATTACGTGCAAAAGCGAGCGAAACATTTGGGAAACTGACAAGAGAGTTCTGAAACTGTGAAGCGCTGGTTCTGCACAATTGCTTGCTGCACACTTTCTAACACTTGTGGTGTCACCAGGGATGGTCGGCCATCAGGGTCTTCATCAGGAATATGGTTCTTCCTTCCGTGAATTGCTTGCGCCATCCTCTTAGCATATTGTTACACTTAATGTCCTGTCCATACACGTGACACAATTGACGATGGATCTCTGCTGGAGATTGCTTTTGAGCATGTAAAAATCAGATGACTGCACGAACCTCGCATTTAGCGGGAGACAATATCGGAACAGTCATTTTCTCCTAGCACAGATCAGTAACCACTGCCGTCACAAAACTGAAACTTTACTACAATGTTACCATATACTTCCTCTCTTCTCCTGCACACGCGCATTCCTATCCGACTGGTGGTGCCATCTCTGGATGCGATCGGGACTTACTTTCTGGATGCACCTCGTACTAACCTTGATGGAGAAATTGAAGCAATTCGAATGGCCCTACAAAATCTTTTGTACAGAATTTCACATTTTCAACAAGCAGTTATTCTCTCAGATTCCAGGGCAGCAATTATATCAATTACTTCCAAGTTGTCACCAAAAAACCAAACAATTATAGAATGTTGGAAAATGCTTAGCCATCTAACAACACTTCAAAAACACCTAGTCTTCCAATGGATACCAGCTCACTGTGATGAGTGGTAATGGGAAAGCTGATTTTCTTGCAAAAAGGGGTACCAGCGGTGTACAAAAATCTATAGTTAATTTACCATTTTATGCTGCTAAAAGATTAGTCAACTCTGAATTCAAAAAAATTATTGCAAAATATTACTATGAAAAATCAAAGAATAAAAGATGGGAACTACCAAACATTCAAACAGTAATTCCTGAGTATCCTCGAAAAACAGCAGTTGCAACCTTCAGGTTGATTACAGGACATGATTGTCTGGCAAAACATTTAAATAGAATTGGGATATATTCTTCACCACTTTGTCCTCTATGTGATCTGCAAGAGGAAATGGATCGAGACCACCTTCAAATATGCCCGGCCATTTCTAGTGCCCCATCCATCAGTGAAAAATATTGGAGAGCAAGAGGATTAATGACTTCATTGTCAGTAATCCAGCATTAGCTAACAACAACATATAAACTTTTAAAAGACTTCCGTTTACTCAAATTTCAAAAGCTTTGAAGTACTCATCATATTCACATTTGACGCTATCAACTGGTTGGTAATGAATCCCTCACTGGAATGCACAGACGCGACACTATCTTTTTAAAAATATACATTGGCTTCACCATTTCTACTTTCGAGATTACCTCCTCTTTTGTTCATTTTCTTCCTAGTTTTATTTCTATTTATTTAAAATTATTGCAGTAGTTATTACTATAAAATGTTTTATTATTTATGGTTATTTTCAGTAATTAATCTTTTTTTAAAGTAGTTATGAATGTCGGTATCAAAATAAATTTCAGCATCAAGCTATAGGAGCCACAGTAGCTCCTCTGGTGTACTAGTGTTGGCCTGATGTAGCAGGATTCTTTAGTTGGGAAGGTTTCAGGTTGCCCAGTTGCATATCTTCAAGTAGCTGCCATAGTTTGTGTTGGTTTATCGGAGCATATATCTTGAGCAGATGCTGCTTGAGAGCTGATAGGTTCATTCTCCTGGATTGTTCACCAGGTCTGCAACCTGTACTACTATCTCTTGACATAGTGTCCTATGATCCTGTGGAAACAGTTGCGTTGAGCATTGATGTTGTGTGCTGTGAAGATTGCCTCTGTTTGGAGAAACCAGGTTGCAGGGTCTTCCTTGCAGAAAGCTGGTAGTGGAGTAGTAATGACACCTACTACTTCTAGTTGTGCTTCAATTACCTCCGGGGTCCCCACTATTGTGGACCAGTCGTCATCCATGGTTGTGTGCCGATACTTTGGAGGAGTGAGACGAGGATAGGTACTCCTCAGCTGGATATGTCATCTCATGCTCTCTCCCAAGCACTTCATGTGAGATGGCTACGAAGGATCAAGCGGGATTCAGCACACCAGTCCGCAAGGGTATCAGAGAACTAGCTAATACCAGCAAGCCTCCTTCTTAATGTTGTGAGACACAGTGGCAGAGAGGTCTGCTGAGCTCGAGCACCACCTGGGGTCGTCAATGGATGGATGGGTGAAGGAGAGGAGTAGTGAAGTTTTGAAGGTTGCTGTATCCAAAATATTAGTCTATGGTTTGAGAATACTTGCAGTAGCATGTGCTATAGACCGTGCATGGCGAGGAGCAAGTTGAGACTGCCTGCTCTTTTTTAAATTGTTTAATTATTTAAATACAAAAGGTAATTCTGTGGTGATACTATTTATTTTATTTTGGGGTAGGGTATGTCCAGCACCGCTAAAGCAACTGGAAAATTGTGAGTGCATGATAAGAAAATTAGGTGTGGGCAGGTCAAGTGTCATGGCCAATGTCCAGACACCGACCTGCGGTTTGAGGAGGGCATAAATGTAGCTGTGGAAGACAGCGAAGGTCTGGGGAATGTTAGCATGCCTTCAAGGTTGCTGAGTCTAGCTCCGAATGATTTGGTGTGTCCTTGCAGGATGTCTTCTAGGGACTTGTGAACCTTCTAAATACGAGAGTCGCTGATATAGATGACCACTTTCTCCAGCTATTTGTTGAAGTGGTCACGGTGGCTGCTGTTCCCTTGATGAACTGAATCTTGCAGGTTATTGGTAGTGTCCTTGACGTCCTAAAGAGCATGAGTAAGGGCTGCATCTATGCAGCAACCTGGTCAGTGAGAATCTGAAGGGTTTCTTGGAGTTTCCACAGAGCGGCAGTGTTGTGCAACACGGAGGTGTAGAGACTACTGTCTGTGGCATCTTGTTGTTGATCGATGTTTTGGCAGTTGGTGTTGGTATGCGGTTGACGTTTCACAGTGTTGGTCTGCAAGTCGGAGACTGTTGTGAGAGCTGCAGGCAACCTGTAGCCAGCTGTCGGCGCAGATTCCAGGGGCATACCGCCTGGCCCATTAAGTGATTGATGCAATTGCACATGGCACAATACACGGGGCAATGTGTCAGGTCATGGCTGGTGCAGAATGTTGTGATAGTGCCAGTACCTCATTATTGACAGCATCGGGTGTCAGTGCAGACATTGGCGGTGTGGCCATATTGGCAGCAGAGTCAGCAGGGCATAGGGCAACTGCCCCGGATAGCCTCAACTGGGAGTACCTGCCCGAGAGCAGGGAGCCCATCAGCCAAGGCAGCACAGTAATCTGCCCCGTCCCAGAATTTCAAGTGCACTAGTAGTGACGGTCCTCTGGTTTTGATGATGTACATCATTTTCATGACAGAAGGCCAACGATATCAGGCAGAGCTTAGGAGAAGAGAAGAGAATCCGGAAGCTGTCGATGTGCTCCACGTATTACTGTGCTGTAACTCTGCAGCTTCGTAAGGTTAGGATGACTCAGTGCGGGCGTTCAGCATTCAACCTCTGACAGCGTTGTCTGTGTCCAGTAGATGGGTGTCTTTGGCATGGTGTTGCGGGTGTGATACCGAGCTCTGGTGGCATTAACAGAGATTGTGGAGTTGGAAAGGTGACTGGCTGTGGCAGGGGTGGTGCTGGATTTTTAAAGTTCCTCAGAAGGATTTTCGACTGCTGCATTGGCTCTCCTTTCCTTCTTTCCTGCCATGTTGTCTCAGCGGTGGTTATGACTGGACTTCTGCATTTCCAGGAGTCCAGGAGTAAGTTCAGGACACCTGGGTTAACCCAGGCGGATGGTAAAGGGCCCACCATACCTATCTGTTTAGTATGGATTTACCTGTGTGGTTTAACACGTGTTGTCTAAGTTTACAAGTTTTGGTGTAAATGTTGGTTGATGATGTAGGTTGGTTTCCTATGTTCTCACTGGTGGCGGGATGTGTCCGACCTTGGATGTCCGACCTTGAATGTCTGACCATCCGAGTGACCACTGCCCTACTGCTTACTTTGCCAGCCACTTGCGGGACCGTTGAGCAAGGCAGTGCCAGTGGACAGAAAACTGAGAGGATTAGGGGAAGGATGTAGTAGTGCCAAGTGTGGAGTACATTTTGTAGTTCAGATAGGGGGTAGCGGTAGTTACCAGCCAAGGGCGTCCTTAGGCCATTGGTAGCTCTGTCACCATCTAGGTAGACGATGGTCATATTGCCCCAGCGTGTTGACCAATTGGTTAGGGTGAGGTGTGAGTTTAGCATATATTGTTCTGTCCCACGCAAAGTCCTCAATATATGGGATGCCGGAATAAGTGTGGAGGATGTTTCATGGGAACCTATGGTCGGTGCCGTAGATCATCCTAAACGCCCTTTTCTGCACGGCCTGTAGCCTGCAGATGGTGGATCGAGCCACCGTTCCTCAGACCTCGCAGATGTACAGTATCAGGGCAGGACGATCGCACGGTACAAGCGTAGTTTCACGTGAGTAGGTATGGTTGTATGGAAAATAGGATACAGCTGTCTGAGGGCGCCGTGTCCCAGATCGACCTTTGTCCTGACATGTGGAGTAAAGGTTAGACCGCGGTCAAGTAGTACTCCTAGGTATTTGGCGGAGCTAACCCAGGGGATTCTTCTCCGCCGTAGTGTCAGAGATACACATTGGCCACCAGTTTCGAACTTTGCCCAGTAGAAGAGCTTGACTCTTCTGTGGGCTAATGGCCATTCTCCACTGTTCACCCCACCTGCCAATGGTGTCGAGCTGTCTCTGTAGTGGAGGGAGAACATTTTTGCTCTGTGCCAGTATGACGATATAGTCTGCATACTGGCACGCAACAGTAACAGTGTAACAGTAACAGAGTAACAGTGACAGCAAGCTACCTTCCGGTACTCCAGCCACTATGGGTCTGACCGAGGATAACTTCCCCTCCACCCGCACCCGAAAAGTGCGATCACATAGGAAGCTACCAATCATGGTGAGGTAGGAGGGAGGTATTTCTGCCTCTCTGAGTTTATACAATAAGCCCTGGTGCCATGTGATTGCAAAGGACTTTTCCACATCCAGAAGCACCATGACTGTTTTGAAGTTTTCCTGGAATCCCAGGGCAACCTTCTCTATCAGTCGCAGTTGCTGTAGAGTAGTGGAATGTCCACAATGAAAACCAAACTGATGATCCAGGATGACTTGCCTTTCCTCAAAGAGAGGAGTGAGGCGGGATAGGAGTAATCGTTCAAATATCTTTGAAACAATGGGTAGTAGGCTGATGGAACGGTAGTTTGAAGGAAAGATCGGGTCCTTACCAGGCTTCAAAATGCAGACTACTCTTGCCTCCTTCCGACAGGTTGGAAAGTGGCGGAGATGCAGACCTACATTATAAATCCGCCTCAGGTGAGCAACGGCCTTACGGGGGAGGTGCTGGGGCATGGACGCCATGACGCCATCATGCTCCGGGGATTTGCTGGGTTTCAAGCTTTCGATGTAAGAAGCGACCTGTCTTGGGGTGACTATGGATATATGGATCTCTGCGTGTGGCAGCAGGGGTGCCTCATAGAGGTAATCCGTCGCCTCCACGAGTTCAGTAAAGTTTTTGTCCTGGACATCTTCCTGGGGTTCAAATTGTGACTCTAGATGGTCTGCAAAATCTGCGGCTTTCTCTTGGGGCTCGAAAGAGAGTCTCCCACGGGTGCCGTGTAGGGGATGTTGGTGTGCATTTTTTCCTTTCTAAGGGACCTAATTATCTGCCATGGTTGTTTCCCTGAGAGATCAACATTTGCCATTGTATTTTCCCAGGCTGCTTTGCGGTGTGCCCGCAACAGGCACCATGACAGGGACTTGAACCGCTGGTAGACCCCCTGTATCCAGGGATGGCGGAAACGCTGCCATAGCCTGCAAACAGTTGCTTTGGCTTTAAGCAACTGCCTGAGTTCGACAGGTATGGTTTGAGGGTACTGGCATTCATTGAGTAATGGTCCAGCAGTCCAGTGCAAGATACTGGTGGTGCCATCTAGTTTTATTGAGATTAACTATGTACACTAGTGCTGCTGTAGCACACGTTTGAACTTACATGCTACTAATGGTCTATTTACATTTCACCTGTTATTTACATGTGCATTCTAGTTACTTGCTGTGTTCTGTGGAGGATTTTTAGTGGTGTAGGAGTGTCAGAAAGTTGTCTGTCCTTGTGTGGTGAACTTATTTATTTGTAGTGGGGTTGCCACTACAGATATGCTGTTAAATCTAAACATAACTTTCTTTAGTTTCTTGTTACTTTTAAAATTCAGAGATAACTTTGACATACCTTCAGACTCAGTGTTTCCAACTGTTGCACTAATTCTTCTCTCTGGTGAGAAGGAAATGATTGATTCTCAGATGTGTTTGCATTAGTGCGCTGCTGATCTAGTTTGATCCTTAAAGCCTAAAAGAAATTTAATTGTGCATTACTGTATGCTACAAAAAACATAACTTAAAAAAATTGGTGATAAAAACTGTTCATAAAAATTTACCTTCCACATGTAATTAATCAAATGGTGAAATTAAAGGCATAATTTAGCTTTTATAAGACAGTTTACAAATATACACATTTATTACACAACAAAATTGTAAGCAGTTTAGTTTTACTGAGTAAGTTTACACTTAGAGCTTGTTTGCTGTTGTACCAAAGAAGCATTTATGTAGAGGATAGGTTTACAAATGGACGTGCACCAAAGGAGGCTATAGAACCACGGTGCTACCAGTTTGCACAGACTACTTATGTACTTCTTTTGTATATCAAACTTCTTCAAGGGATAAAAGGTTACTCCATGAATCATTGTTACATCCATGGAGCACCTATCTGCATACGCCTTTACTTTTACAACTGATACAGTGAACTAAAATAGTCCATGTTACTTCCACCTTGCAACAAGAGCAGCTTTTGACAACATTGCCAAATGAAACACTAATTTATAATGTTAAATAAATGTGTTAAGCTGAAATAATTCAGACATATTGAAAAGAAGATGAAGAGATGAAGAGATGAAGAGATAAGGCATCACTAGTTACTATAACTTTAAATGAAACAGATGTGAATGAACTTCTTAAAAGAGAAGGTTGTCAAAGACAGTGTGAAAAAATGCTAAAGTGTTTATTATTTAGTTATTGCATTGAAAAGATGACAATATGGATGGTAATAAGGTTTTGTGGGAAGGAAATCTTGTGGAGTGGTATGTTCACAACTCATTTAATAACTGCATTAAGTATAAATAATTCACCTTGTGATTATAAGTACTTATTGTAAGTACTCAACCTATAATGCAAACATCATAACAGATGACACACAAACACAACAAGTAAAGTGCTAGAAAATATTTATGGGTTGTATCTACCAATATTTAGTAAACTGCAAGTTGACATACTGATGAATTACATAAATAAAAAGTTAGTGTCATATACACACATATGAATTCCAAATTTAGAATATATAGAATAACCCTTGAGAGATTTTAAAAGTATATGCAAAATTGTAAATTTAGAAATATTAATTTCTTTACTCTAAACAACTTACAGAATTGTTGTTTATTATTTGTTGAAAAATAACATTTATGATTACTTCCAAGGGTTCATTTAAAAGAAGAATTACACATAATATATTTCAACTACACTGTAAAATTTGGTTTTAGCTTAGCTATTCATCATAATTCATTTATCAATAAATTGAATCATGGTGACAAAATGACAAGTCCTGTCACTTTTTATTTCCCTTAAAACTGAATCACAATTCTAAACAACCTTACAACTCACAACTGCTCTGTTCTATCATAACATTATCACAAAACACTGCTCAACTGTCCACAGCTTGCTCTGACAATTCTACTCATTCACTGACTTACTAACTCTGATGATCAACTCACTAAGACTGACTCAACACAAACTTCTCTGTCCAGCTTATACATATCTGAGAATCATGTACCAATGATTACTCTGGAAATCAATGCTTCACAAAGCTTCTTGTAACAACCAGCAATAGAAATTTTTCACTGTCTGAAAACAAAATTGGAATTTTATTGTATGTCTGCAAGAAGTCATGCATGATTATGAAACACAAAGCAAACATGCATTAATTGCTCAGCCCATATGCTGACTATTCCTGAAAAAGCTTCCTTGTATATGAGAAAAAAAATTTGCTATAAGTTACTTTAAACAATGAAAGAGATAAAAGATAATCAATTCCAAAGGAAGGTGAAAAATATGCACACTGAAAAATATATTACTTGATAAAGAAATATAGGGGGTAATGTTGCTTAATACGGCCTTCTTGATGCGCAATGTCGCTACACCATGCCAACTTGACATGAAGAAAAAAGAGGTTGAAAACTATGAATCAGAGAGGAACACGAGTAATGAAACATAAGGGTGATCTAAAACTAAAACAATGTTCAAATTTAAACGTGACTAGTTGTACATTTATTCAGAATTTTGACTTTGTCATTATAGAAGCGTGAACTACATAGCGCAATAATGTAAATAAAGGAGACACAACAATAGCAGAAAGTGTTACGAAGTGAAGATTTCCTTTTTCCTCATTCCCCTTTAGCTGTAATTATTAGTGGAAATTCACATTTCAAATAATGTTGTAATCACTAGTAATTTGTGACAATTATTTCCAGTAAAATTTTATGTTTAAAGCATTTCGTTTGTCAATCATCTACTACATCTCTTATAAAACTTTGAATTTGTTTCACAAACGCACATTATGATATACACATTCACATTGTATGGTTATCTACCATATCTCATGCACAATTGCATGAGCTTACAATTTCACAATTATTTTAGGTTATGCAGTTTATACCTCCAAAATGCAACTTTATATTTCTTCCAAATTTATGAAATATATTCACATTTAAGGATATTTCATTGTTATTTCCACTCATACAGTTTATGCCTCTAAAATGCACTTAACACAACTTTGTAGGTTTGTTCCAACAAGCAGTTCTGAACACATGAACTAATATCAACATTTTCTTATGCAAAATCGAGCACACTCTCAGAACTAGTTCAGAATTTTTGTCATGTTGCAACCCTACTTAGTACTGCACATGCTCAGATAATTCACAACTGATTCTGGATCGTGTTGGAACAAACCTTGTATTTCTTTTATAAATGTATGTTTACGTAATTTACAAATAGTACCTGGGCGACCGAGCTTCGCTTGGCTTTTTTCACCTCTGTTTTGGTGAAATCTTGTCTTTTGTGGGAGAAGATACTTATTTAGATAAACCTGAAAGGCAAAACGTTAACTAAATAAAACTACTTGTTGCAATTGTTAAGAGTAATCTCCGAGATACAAGAGATAGAGAAACACATAAAAATATTTCATAAACACCATCATTTCATATGTAAAACGTGTGCTACTGAAAGCAGGCCTCCCCGTAGATATCCACCCAGTTTGAGGTTTTCGTCGAGCATTTGTTCCATTATGGAGTTCAGTTCTTTGCTCCAGGACGTCAACACGTTGGCCAAGGTCCTTCATACTTCCGTCGAATTCTTCCATGGCTTCCTTAACCCCGGCCAGTTGCTCGTTAGTATTCTCCGATAGACCTGTCTTCATATTGGGATTCCCGTCTTTATCTTTTCCGTTTCGGATTTTACATTTTCAATTTAGCTTCCATTTTTGTTCCCATATTTTCTATTCCGTAGTTTACATTTTTCCAATTCGGTTTTCATATTTGTTTCCTCTGCCGCATTCCGGAATTTATTTCATTTCCCATTATGTCCATCTTGGCTAACATTTGTTTCATCAACTGTTCCATATCGTGCTTTTCGTCGCACTCCTGACACCAATTGTGATTACTTTACTTTTTTAACTATTTCTTTATTTTTTATTAAAACACTGGAGCGACACTCAGCAAAAGCAATGTTGAAGAATAACAAATACTACAGGAAGAAAAGCTGGTTGATAAAGCCATGTGAATGTACTACGCATTTATGTTTCAAACATATAGGGAATTGTATGAATTGTTCGTAATTGTTCATCGAAGCGGGAGTACTGAAAGAAATGTGATTGTGTTTTACTAAAGAAAAATGAGTAGAAAAACCATGCGAATGTTATATGTTGCACTTATATTTCAAGTGTATGGAAAAATGTATGAACTGTTTGCAGAAGAGGGAGTAGTATGTTAGGTAAAAGAAAAGGGAGTAGAGAAAACCATGTGAATGTAATACATTGCATGGTAAAATGGGTTGCATAAAAACCTTCGCCATGAAAAAAATTAGATGTCACTTTTCATGGCGATAGCTCAACCTGTTTTGGAATTTAATCACTCTTCAAATAAGATATGTATAGGCGTTGGTATGTATGAAGTTGATAAACCATAGGGAATAACACGTGAATTGTTATGTAAAATAAAAGTGAGTAGAGAAAGTAGTATGAATGTAATGCATTGTATTTGTTTCAAACATATAGCAAATTGTATGAATTATATGTTGAAGTGCGAATAGCGAAAGAAGACTGTCTCTCGTAAAGGATGAATTAGTATAGGAAATCGTGTGAATGTGAAACGCTCCATTTATATTTCAATCCTAGAATATTATATAAATTGTATGTTGAAGGGCAAACAGAGGATACATGAATGCGCTACGTTAAAGAAAAACGAGTAGAAAACCATATGAAAGTAATACATTGTGTAATAAAATTGTTACCATAAAAACTCTCCATGAAAAAATTACATATACGTGCCGAATTTCGCGGTGATGGGTTAAGCAGTTTTCAAGATTAACAGTTAGATATATACAAACATTCAAGTTGTATAGATGATATGAATTGTTTGTAGAAAGGTGAGTGGAGAAAGACATGTGAAGGTGTAACCCAAAAGTGAGTAGAGTAAACACTGTGAATGTAACATGGAGAATTTCTATATCAAACATGCACAAAATTGTATGAGTTATTTCTAGAACAGTAAGTAGAGAAACAGTTATGAGTGTGTTACTCAAAAGCAAGTAGAGAAAACAGTATGAATGTAATACATAGCATTTCTAATTGAAATATGCACGAAATTGTATGACTTATTTGTAGAAGAGTGAGCAGAGAGAGATGTGAATGTGTTACCTAAGAGTGAGTAGAGAAAACAGTATGAATATAATATTTAGCATTTGTATTTCAAACATACAGAAAACTGCATGACTTCTTTGTAGAAGAATGAGTAGAGAAAGAGATGTGAATGTGTTACCTAATAAGGAGAGGAGAAAACTGTGAATGTAATATGCAGCATCTCTATTTCAAACATACAGAAAATTGCATGACATATTTTGTAGAAGAGTGAGTAGAGAAAGAGATGTGAATGTGTTACCTAATAGTGAGCAGAAAACAATGTGAATGTAATAGCATTTCTGTTTAAAACATACAGAACATGGTATGACTAATTTTAAAAGTGGGGATAAAAACGTTTTTTATGGAAAATTATTTATAGAAAGTTGAGTAGAGAACGACATGTAAATCTGGTAGCTAAAAGTAAGTAGAGAAACCACTGTGAATGTAATATGCAGCATCTCTATTTCAGACATACAGAAAATTGCATGGCTTATTTGCAGAAGAGTGAGTAGGAAAAGAGGTGCAAATGTATCACCTAATAGTGAGAGGAGAAAACAGTGTGAATGTAATAGCACTTCTGTTTCAAACATACAGAACATGGTATGACTTATTTTAAAAGTGGGGATAAAATATTTTTGGTACAAAATCATGTTTTTTATGGAAAATTGTTTATAGAAGACTGAGTAGAGAAAGAGATGTGAATGTGTTACCTAAAACTGAGTAGGGAAAACACTGTGAATGTAATATGCAACATCTCTATTTCAAACATACAGAAAATTGCATGACTTATTTGTAGAAGAGTGAGTAGAGAAAGAGATGTGAATGTATCACCTAATAGTGAGAGGAGAAAACAGTGTGAATGTAATAGCACTTCTGTTTTAAACATACAGAACATGGTTTGACTTACTTTAAAAGTGGGGATAAAAGTGTCTTTCGGTGCAAAATCACACTTTTTATGGAAAATTGTTTACAGAAGAATGAGTAGAGAAAGAGATGTGAATGTGTTACCTAATAGTGAGAGGAGAAAACAGTGTGAATGTAATAGCACTTCTGTTTCAAACATACAGAACATGGTATGACGTATTTTAAAAGTGGTGATAAAATGTTTTTGGTACAAAATTATGTTTTCTATGAAAAATTGTTTATAGAAGACCAAGTAGAGAAAGAGATGTGAATGTGTTACCTAAAAGTGAGTAGAGAAAACACTGTGAATGTAATATACATGTATACAAAAATTTAACCAAATCTTTAGAGCCGTTTCTGAAATACCGGGAATATATATACAAGAATTGTACTGTAGAAACGGGAATAAAAAATGTTATTTTTTATGTAAAATTGCGTTTATTTGGGAATTACGTCTATGTAGATGAACTTAAAAAGCAAAACTCTACCTGAATACAAAATTTGATGGAAATCGTTAGAGCCGTTTCCAAGTTGCGCGGAATAAATATATATATATATATATATATATATATACAAGAATTGCTTGTTTAAATAAATAAGAGTACCTGGGCGGGTTTTTGTATGTTGTTTTTTGTGGGAGAATATACTTATTTAGATAATCTGAAAGTCAAAACGTTAACTAAATAGCAATTTTAGTGTAATTGTGAAGAGTCATTTCCGAGATACAAATATTTCATAAACACCATCATTTAAGCTGTAAAACATCTACTGCTGAATGCAGACCTCCCCCAGTTTGACGTTTTCGTTGAGCATTTGTTCAATTATGGAGTTCAGTTCCTTGCTGCTGCGATTGACTCCAGGACGTTAACACATTCACCAAGATCCTTCATCTTTCTGTCGAGTTCTTCCATGGCTTCCTTTACCCTGGTCAGTCGCTCGTTAGTATTCTCCGATAGATCTATCTTCATATTAGACATTCCCGTCTTCATCTTTTCTGTTTTGGAGTTTACATTTTCAATTTGCCTTCCATTTTTGTTTCCATTTTGTCCATTTTTGTTCCTATATTTTCTATTCCTTAGTTTACATTTTTCCAATTCGGTTTTCATATTTGTTTCCTCTGTCGCATTCCGGAATTCATTTCATTTCCCATTATGTCCATCTTGGCTAACATTTGTTTCATCAACTGTTCCATATCGTGCTTTTCAGCGCACTCCTGACATCAATTGTGATTAATTTACTTTCTTTAACTATTTCTTTATTTTGTATTAAAACACCAGAGCAACACTAAGCAAAAGCACTGTTGAATAATAACAAATACTACAGGAGGAAAAGCTGGTTGATAAAGCCATGTGAATGTACTACGCATTTCTGCTTCAATCATATAGAAAATTGTATGAATTGTTCGCCGAAGTGGGAGTAGTGAAAGAAATGTGATTGTGTTTAGTGAAACAAAAATGAGTAGAAAAACGTGTGAATGTTATACGTTGCATTTATATTTCAAGCGTATGGAAAAATGTATGGATTGTTTGTAGAAGAGGGAGTAGTATGTTAGGTAAAAGAAAAGGGATTAGAGAAAGACAAGTGAACATAATACATTGGGTGGTAAAATGGATTGCATAAAAACCTTCGCCAAGAAAACAATTAGATATGTCACTTTTCATGGCGATCGGTCAACTTTTTTTGGAATTTACCCACTCTTCAACCTACGATATGTATAAGCATTGGTACGTATGAAGTTGATAAAAGATAGGGAATAACATGTGAATTGTTACGTAAAACAAAAGTGACTAGAGAAAATAGTATGAATGTAATACATTGTATTTCTTTTTCAAACATATCAAATTGTATGAATTACATCTTGAAGGGCAAATAGCGAAAGCAGACTGATGGTGTCTCGTAAAAGAAGAACTAGTAGAGGAAGACGTGTGAATGTAATACGTTGCATTTATATTTCAATCATATAATATTATATTAATTGTATGTTGAAGGGCAAACAGAGGATAAGTGAATGTGCTACGTAAAAGAAATGCGAGTAGAAAGCCATTTGAAAGTAATATATTGTGTAGTAAAATTGTTGCCATAACAAATTTCCCCATAAAAAATACATATACGTGCCAAATTTTGCGGTGATTGGTAAAGTGGTTTTCGAGCTTAACAATTGGATATTTATAAACAACCAAGTTATATAGATGATATGAATTGTTTGTAGAAGAGTGAGTGAAGAAAGAGATGTGAATGCGTTACCTAAAAGTGAGTATAGTAAACAGTGTGAATGTAATATGCAGCATTTCTATTTTAAACATGCACAAAATTGTATAACTTATTTCTAGAAGAGTGAGTAGAAGAGAAACAGTTATGAATGTGTTTCACAAAAGCAAGTAGAGAAAACAGTGTGCATGTAATAAGTAGCATTTCTATTTCAAATATGCACAAAATTGTATGACTTATTTGTAGAAGAGTGAGTAGAGAGAGATGTGAATGCCTTACCTAAAAGTGAGTAGAGAAAACAGTATGAATATAATAGAGAAAGAGATGTGAATGTGATAGCTAAAAGTAAGTAGAGAAACCACTGTGAATGTAATGTGTAGTATCTCTATTTCAAACATACAGAAAATTGCATGATTTATTTGTAGAAGAGTGAGTAGAGAAAGAGATGTGAATGTGTTACCTAAAAATAAGAGGAAAAAACAGTGTAAATGTAATAGCATTTCTATTTCAAATAAACAGAACATAGTATGACTTGTGTGGGCAAAGTTTAAGAGGTAGAACTGGAACTTAAAAATTCAATGCCACAACTGGGATTTGAACCACAGACCTTCCGCTTGCCGGGCGGACGCTCTAACCACTGAGCTATTGTGACAAACTGCCAGAATGGCATCAAATTCTCAAGCTTGTGTGTTTAAAAACACCAACAGTAAGTTTGTTGGCATAAATAAATAGTATGACTTATTTTAAAAGAGGGGATAAAAGTGTTTTTTGGTGCAAAATCACGTTTTTTTATGGAAAATTGTTTATAGAAGAGTGAGTAGAAAAAGAAATGTGAATGTGTTACCTAAAAGTAAGTAGAGATAACACTGTGAATGTAATATGCAGCATGTCTATTTTAAACATACAGAAAATTGTGTATTTATTTGTAGAAGAGTGAGAAGAGAAAGAGATATGAATGCGTTACCTAAAAGTGAGAGGAGAAAATAGTGTGAATGTAACAGCATTTATATTTCAAACATATAAAATATGGTATCACTTATTTTAAAAGTGACGATAAAAATGTTTTTTGGTTCAAAATTATGTTTTTTTATGAAAAATTGTTTATAGAAGAGTGAGTAGAGATAGAGATGTGAATGTATTACCTAAAAGTGAGTAGAGAAAACGCTGTGAATGTAATATGCATGTATACAAAAATTTAATCAAATCTTTAGAGCCGTTTCTGAAATACCGTGAGTATATACAAGAATTGCTCTGTAGAAGTGGGAATAAAAAATGCTATTTTTTATGTAAAATCGCATTTTTTCAGGAATTACACCTATATAGATGAACTTAAAAAGCAAAACCTTATCTGAATACAAAATTTGATCAAAATCATTAGAGCCGTTTCCAAGTTGCGCGGAATAAATATATTTATATATAATTTTTGTAAATGTTTATCTCAAGTAACACGTAGAAGATATAGGAATAAGAGTGTGTAAGAATGGTTAGTACAAGAGTAGAGAAAGTCATGTGAGTGCAACACATCAGATTTTTATAATTACTTGTTTAATTGATAATGTAAATATGTATTCTAACTTGACAATGCTTTGTAAAAATATTGCAAATGGCACAGTAAATACTGATATAGATATACAGGTTTCTAGCCTATAGTTTACTCATTGCTGCATGAACTATAAACAGTGTTCCAAAAATGGAATATGTATATCCCACAACTATGGAATATGTATAAGATGTTAGTGACATATATTATTACATCAGAATGGATTTTAATGCAAAATTTAATTTCCTCTAAATTTTGAATGAAGGGGAAAAGACTACTGTGTGTTCAAATAGGTTCATTGTTTGTTGTATTACTTTATGAAGATCTCAAGTTCTCAATTTTTTTAAAAGTTACTCTTCTTTCAAAATAAGGATCTCCCTTGTAAAGGTGATGTGATCTGAGTAAATACAGTGTCTGTATTTATATGCAAAGTAATTTCAGTATCTTCCTTTCTTAGAACTTAGAAAACAGTGTTGTTATAATCAATTTAATTGAAAAGGTGAGTCAATAACACTAAACAACACTTACACCTACAATCCTCCGGAACACGCCTCGGAGGATTATTTCCTTTTAGGTGCAAGGGGAATGAATATTCGAATACAGTAGGCTTTGAGCGATAGTCAAATCGTTTTAACTTTGAGATCCTGTTCTCTTTCGATGCTTAACATATAAAAAAATGAACAACAATGTTGTATTTATTTATGCCAACAAACTTACTGTTGGTGTTTTTAAACACACAAGCCGTGTGTGGGCAAAGTTTAAGAGGTAGAACTGGAACTTAAAAATTCAATGCCACAACTGGGATTTTTAAGTTCCAGTTCTACCTCTTAAACAATGTTGTATTTCATGAAAGTTTTAAGTTTTCCAAAACTGACACAAATAACAGATATCTCCGAAATGATTCACTCTACAAAAAAGTTTATTCAGACAAATTGTGTGTTTTAGCGCGATCTACATTTTTTAATAGGTATATATTAATTATATGATCTGGTAAATATACTACACATATTTCAAATGCTAAGGTTGGGAAATCAAAGAGTTAAGTTAACGTAACAAAGTTTTAAATTATATTTTTCCTAAATCACTAATGCTTGAATTCACTTCTACTTCACTACAATTAATAAACGATTTTCACAAAAATGTTCTTTCTAGCATTGCCTTCAAAACCGATAGTTAACTTTGCAAACCCATCACAATTATAGGCTATGATGTACTTCCTTTGAAAACCATCTTTACGGAAAGTACAAGTGGCATCTAGTTCTATTATTTTAATAAGTGTACACTGAATTTGTACATCAATAATAATAATAATAATAATAATAATAATAATAATAATAATAAGAAGAAGAAGAAGAAGAAGAAGAAGAAGAAGAAGAAGAAGAAGAAGAAGAAGAAGAACAACAACAACAACAATAATAATAATAATAATAATAATAATAATAATAATAATAATAATAATAATAATAATAATAATAATAATAATAATAATAATAATTATAATAATAAATTAAATGCATCCCAAGTATCAGATTCAAGAACAATTTTTAGATTTATGTATTTTAAACTTACTAATTTATCTTATTCTAAGCCCGTTTCCACAGCGTGGTGGCAGTGTCCCTGTCTCACATTCAAATCTCCTTAGGGTGAGTTATCCGGATAAGGATTTTTACAGAGTTTTTCTCTAATCCTAAAAAAACGAATGTCAGATAACTTAAAGCTCTGTGAACCTCGGGCTTTTTGAGCATTGTTTCACCCATTTCATTCACCATCTGATATGACACTACATTGGTGGACGTTAATTAAATAAATTAGAAAATCTTGTTCTAAGGTTCACACACATTCATCATATTTATTATGTTGCTTATGACTAGTCCGTCCATAGAATTCATAGTGCATTACTCAAGTTATCTCCTAAATATTCTTTCATTGAATAATAACATTCATTTAGAGTCTGGTTCTGCAGCTATGAGACTTTGTGTTAGTTCTTCCACTGGCCGTGTTTGTTGCTTGGGAAGGAGAAATCTCCTTGGAACATTAGAGATTGGGATTCTACAAAACATTTATAGGATGTTTAACCAAAAAACAATAGAATGCCATTATACTCAAATGACTAGATTCCTGTGTGCATATCCTTCATTAAGCAAAGTGTCACTTGGATTAATATTATTACATAATAAGCTACCAGCTACTAAATTTGGGGCAGTTACATCATATGTATCCTCCCCAGAAACACATGAGCTATGATATTGCACTTACACAGCTCCAGAGGTAGTACTAAGATTTTATTTTGACTACCTCTGTGGTCGAGTAGTCAAGTACAAATTCATTCACCACTGGTATAACAAAGAGTGCACTACTTCATCAGATCACATTAATTCATACAAACTTACCCTCATATTAGTTTACTTACAGTATTTATCAATTTAAATTGCATTAATTTAATTAGCTATTAATCTAAGTCAATGTTCTAGTTCCTGAAATCCAAGACTGTGTTCAATTCCCGCTTGGAGTGGGGAGCTTTTGTTAAATTAGTATCACTCCACGTTTCCCACAGTCTGGAAATAGGAATGTTTAAGAGTAAAAACTACCTAATAAAAATCAAATTTAACAAAACCTACAGTTATTTCTCAAGTAAAAGTCCCTGATATAACCATACAATTTATAAATGAAACAGATAAAAGCAAGAAAACATTACATTTTAGTGCTAAAATTAATATTTTCAATTTAAATAAATGTTTTCGTACTACAGTGCATATTATTAGATTTTTAAAGAGCATGTCTCTTTGTGATGGCTTTGAAATTGTATGCTCTTTGCATGGCCCCTAGGTAAAACAAAGGGGGGGGGGGGGGACTGACGTAAGTTATTCTACATTTTTGAGGATTAGCTTTAGATAACAATTTGAAATGGAAGAATAAACATGTAGAAAAGATTAAGCACCAGAATTAATAAGGGTACATACAATGTGCTAAATTACTCAGGGGTCTCCGTCTAGGGGATATGTGAATAGCGACCACAAGGTACCCAAGCTGAGTAGAACATTACTTCCACTTACTGGTGTTTTGCTCCTCACTGTAACTTTTCTATCTGACCTTACCTTGGTCATCTCTTGTTCTCTTCTGACCCCGATGCTATTAGGGTTCCCGAGGGCTAGGGGGTCTTTATTTTTCCAATCTCTCCATTTCTCTATAAAATCTTAACCCCTAACATGCTGACCTGTCATGGCATGTAATACGTACTCTGATTGGTAATCAGAGGATATGGTTGGTGAATTTATTTTGATAATTCTCCCGGTCAGGTTGATGAGACCCGTATACCAATGACAGGTGTGGTCCTCCAGACATTCTGGGGGTTGTGAGAGAGTGATGTGACCGCCAAAACATAAAAATATGGTGCTCTCTTAAAAGCGGTTACTATACTGCTATTGCTCTATGAGTAGAGCAAGAGGATTAATGACTTCATTGTCAGAAATCCAGCATTAGCTAACAACATATATTTATGTATATACAAGAATTGCTCGTTTAAATATATAAATATATATTCTCACTTAAGGTCATCCACCTGCTGCACAACAGCATAAGCTTATGATTTCATAATTACATCAGGTTATATGATTCTTGAATTAATTTGTTTGATTGCAATAGGAAGGCCAATGCCCTAGCCAATGACGCAAGCACCACCCACCAAGCTATTGTAGATTATATAGAGCACAAAGTACTGTCATTAATTCAGATCCTGATGAAGGTCATGGAGTATAGAATGGCCAAAAGCTCAACCTTCAAAAATTTGACATGACTGATCACCCACGAAGCCTTAATTAATAACACTTGCCGTGAAAGCTTCAAATTTTAAAATAGAGTTCCCCGGCTTCTAGCTGCCAAAATTCGTCATTATGAACGAGACTAGAGTTTCTCGCCTTCTTTGTATCTACATCATCTATGTACAGAAAATGAATTTAGTAAAACGAAAGGGTATCATCATTGTTTAACGAGGCCTTCTTTATCCCCCTCCAAGAACAACAGTATTCATACTACTGGCTGGACAAAGTTATAATCAATGACATGTCGGCATGAAAGGGAAGTATTGATTTGTGCTAGTCACTCAGTAAATTGTTAACCCTCTCTTTACCCCTCTCCAATGACAGTTCATACTACTGGCTGGGCATAGATATAACCAATGACATGAAAGTAAAGTACTGATTTTTTCTGGTGGTTCATAAATCAGTATTAATTAAGGCACAACTGTTGCTTGACTCACAGAATGTCATACACATCAGAAGCTACACGTGGCCAGATGATGCCCAAGAAAGGTGGTTTATTGCATACATGTTAGAAGAAAACCTTTCATTCAAAAGCAGAAACTGTATTATAACGTAATGGAGAAACTGATATACACAGAATGGAAGGTACTGCTTCGGCCATGGATTAATCAGGGATTCTACATGATGAGTGTAACAAATATGTCCAATACAATTTTTGTCAATAAAGAACCGTTTTGCCGAAAAAAAATAATTTGTGTCAAACATTTGGAGCCGTCTAGTTCCTTGACGAATGGATATAAATGGTTTATTGGACTAACAGCCACGCAAACACTGTATGAACAACACTGTAATTCCTTTTTATCTTAATTCGAATGAATTTAGTCACAACTTAATGTTAAAGTGTCATCCAAAGTTTAATTTCTATGCCAAATATGGCAACATCGTGGGTCAGTCCAAGCATGTTTGTTGCGTATTCTCATAACAAATTCAGCTGCCTGCGGGGGAGGTATCACTGCACGGTGTGAGGGTCGGCAGAAGGGTTAAGGTACAACTTCCTGCAATATCAAACAATTTAGCTTAGGATCGTGATCCCGCTCACATCAAGGGAGTACTTAGACATAGTACTACTAATTTCAGGGGGCAATACCCCTTAAGAATAAAAAATAAATAGATAGATACAAAATAAGCAATACAAAATAAAATTAAAAACATAAGAATGAGATCATGTAAATAAAGCAAGATGTTCCCACTCCTCTTCGACCCTTACCTAGCGAAATAAGCCACTCTTTATCTCCAACTCTTCTTCTGTTTTCCCCCTTCCACAAAAAAAAAAAAAAAAAAAAAAAAAAAAAAAAACACTAAATAAAAACTTAAAATTAACTTCTTTTGTGAACTGAAATGCAACTCAATATTAAGAACTTTAATTAAGTAATAATAAAACCTAAATAAACTCTACATAATCAGCATATTTTCAGTATTTCTTGTTGTAAACTGCTTATAACAGTCATGTTTACTTCTAGAGATCAATTTCATTTTGCTTGTCTTCTTATTTAGGCACCTTCGTGATGACAGCTGCAATTTATGATGAGATCATTAGTTTTCTTTCAGCCTGATAATCCACAGAAGAGCACAATTGTTTTAGAAAAATGAAGGGGAAGAGTTTTATTTACTTGTATATTAAAGGCAATTACTCTTGTTTTAGCTTGTGACGGATAATAATAATGATAATGAAGATGATGATGATGACGAAGAAGATGACGATGAAGAAGAAGAAGAATTTCCCCTATTAGGAAAATCTGTATCCCTTTGTCAGCATTATTTTACCCTAAAATACATGGTTTTGATCAATTCCTGCTGTCTTAACTATGGAAAACTGCATCTTCATTATTACTTGAAAGAACGTGCCATTTCAGTTATATTCACACCTTTCAGGCATGACAGTGATTCTTGCTGTTTCGCCTGAGATTGTGACTGCTTCACTGGTACGTAAATGAGTGTTTTGTTTATATCTGATGGCACACTCCAGTCAGGGTGAGAGGACTGGTCCTATCCAGTGGGCCAGTGTTTTCTTGATGTCTGTGTGCAGCACTTTGCACATGCCAGTCATGGGTTTTGTTTACAACTGTTGACTGCGAGGCACATGCCAGCTGGGTGTTGTGTTTACATCTGAGGCAGTACTGGCTTGGAACCACACGCTGCTTGGATTCAACACAGGTCATTGGTGAGTGCGAAGACAGCACAGCTTTCCCATTTACACTACTGAAAAACTTAAATTTTTACAAAACTATTAAACCTACCACAATGAAACTTGGCATTTTATGTTTCTTACACCTGCATCTATTAGCCAGATTATTCTGGCCGAAGCAACACCCTCCAACCTGTATGTATGTATATGAATATGTATATATATACAGAGAGAGAGAGGCAGTGAGAGAGAGCAGAGTACTTGGTTAATTCGAATCCTGATGAAGGCCATGGAGTATAGAATGGCCGAAAGCTCGATCTTCATAAATTTGACATGACTGATTACCCACAAAGCCTTGATTAATAATACGTTTAAAGCTATTTTGACACAAATTTTAATTAAGATACAAATATAGGGATAATTTGTTGTTGTTAGCTAATGCTGGAGTTCTGACAATGAAGTCATTAATCCTCTTGCTCTCCAATATTTTTCACATTGAAGAGACTTAGCAGTAAATGTAACCGCTTTTTAGAGAGCACCATATTTTTATGTTTTGGCGGTCACATCGCTCTCTCACAACCCCCAGAATGTCTGGAGGACCACACCTGTCGTTGGTTTACGGGTCTCACCGACCTGACCGGGAGAGTTATCAAAATAAATTCACCGACCATATCCTCTGATTACCAATCAGAGGACGTATTACATGCCATGACAGGTCAGCATGTTAAGGGTTAAGGTTTTATAGAGAAATGGAGAGGTTGGAAAAAATAAGACTCTCTAGCCCTCAGGAACCCTAATAGCATCGGGGTCGAAAGAGAACAAGAGATGACCAAGGTAAGGTCAGACAGAAAAGTTACAGTGAGGAGCAAAACACCAGTAAGTGGAAGTAATGTTCTGCTCAGCTTGGGTACCTTGTGGATGCCATTCACATATCCCCCAGAAGGAGACCCCTGAGTACTTAAAAGTACAGTAAAAAGCCTTATTTGTAGTATAGAGAAAGCATTTTTATTATAGAATGACAAACTTAATATTGAAACTACTCTTATCAGAATGAAATGTTTGTTGAACAAAAATGTTTTACTGAACTTTGCTAGAGACAATGAGCCTGTAGATAATGCGTTTAGTCACTGTTAAACAACATTTTCACATTTACTTAGGTATTGTACCAGTAGCTATAACATGCTTATGATGCAGAAATTTCACTTAACTTGCAAATTCTAATCTTCAATTTAAACAAAAGGGTGAGTCGATACAACACTTACTTATAACTATAATTTAATTTATAATTTGTAGAAAGATTTAATTGCTTTATATTTTTACTTTCTCTACTGGTAAGTAGAGGAAGTATTGTATTCCACCCAAAAATTCGATGTCAAGATTTCACCGGAAATATGTTTTGAGACCCCCTGAATAAAAAAAAAGAAGAGCATTTTTAGATAAAGGTCTGTGTGTGTGTGTGTGTGTGTGTGTGTGTGTGTGCGCGCACTGTGTGCAGTGTGTGCGTGCGTGCATGTGTGTGTGGACAGCATAACTCAAAAACGAAAAGTCGGTTAAAACCCAAAGTTGGTATTTAAGTATAACGTCTTTCAAGGATGTGACAAAGATTTTGAAGAAAATAGTGCCCCCTAAACTACCCTTTACATGGAAACTTTTTCAAAAATTTCTATTTTTTTTTTAAAATGGCTCTAACAATTTTGATTAAAATGTCATATGTTTAAGATATTTGTATGACAAATAAAATGTATATTTTGAATTTTATGGCTATAGCCTATGTAGTCCAGTTTACTCTGGATGAGTTTTGAATAACTTGTAAACCGTAAGAGATAGACAAAATCTTACTGTACAAAAAATGTAGGTCTCACTAAAACACACAATTTATGTCTAAACAATTGTTTTTGTAGAGTGAACCATTTTGGAGATATTCCTTGTTATTTGTGTCAGTTTCGGAAAACTTAAAACTTTCATGAAATGGAACATCGTTGTTCACTTTTTTATATATTGAGCATGCAAAGAGAACGGCATCTCAAAGCTTTAAAATATTTGACTATCGCTCAAAGCCTACTGTATTCTAATATTCCTCTTACACTTACAAGGAAATATATAATAAGATAATTTGTACAAATGTTTATTTCAACTAACACAAAGAAGATATAGGAATAAGAGTTTGTGAGAATGGTTAGTACAAGAGTAGAGAAAGTCATGTGAGTGCAACACATCTGATTTTTTTATATGTTAAGCATCCAAAGAGAACGGAATCTCAAAGCTGATTTGACTATTGCTCAAAGCCTACTGTATACTAATATTCCCCTTGCACCTACAAGGAAATAAGCAATAAGATAATTTGTACGACATAAGCAACAAGATAATTTGTACAAATGTTTATCTCAACTAGCACAAAGAGGATATAGGAATAAGAGTTTGTAAGAATGGTTAGTACAAGAGTAGAGAAAGTCATCTGAGTGCAACACATCAGATTTTTCAATATAATATTGCACTATGTTTACTGTAAGCTTTACACGTAACTGTGATTCCAAAGACAAAGTTAAAGTTTTTCTCATATAACAGAATCGTTTAACTCAGTAAACGCTGCTTACTTCAAGCAAGATTTGCAACCTTTTCATAATAGGCACTAACAATTTGAAGATAAATCTAAAGAAACTTAAAACCTTGCAAAGGCCAGGTGTATGTTACACTTCCCCTCTCCCACCACCACCTCCACCTCCACTGCCGCCGCCGCTGCCGCCACCACCATTACCACTACCTTTACTTGTCCACATTACAGTGTCACACCTCTTGTAACACAATAAGAAACTAAGAGATGCTCCTAAGCAATGCATATTACTAAATTCATTTTGTGTGCATACATTGCCAGATGTTATCATCTTAATGCATTGCCATCTGCACAATTGTAACATCATTCAAGTGACGTTTTACTACCGCTTGCTACTTTCATTTCTCATATGTTGGTGTCCTGCAGTCCCTAAGCCCATATTCGGCAACATTACCATACAGAAAAGCTGTATTCTGAAATACTTTTATGGCACCACATTGTATCTTTAAAGTTTACATAATTATTCAAAATATTCATATTGTTTTATACATCTAACATATAACAAGATGCTTAAATACTAAAAAAAAAAATATTAAGCAACTTTCTGTAAATATACCTCTAATATCTTTAACTATAACTTAATAAGTCACCCGCTATGAATTTTTGCTCCCTAATGCAGATCTAACATAACAATAAAGCTTCTATTCTATTCATGCCTATGCACTGAGAATATGTTTAAGATTCAGTAATAAAAGTTAAAAGAACAAAGCAGCGTGAATATTAAATTTTACTTTTGTGTCCAACTTGCACAATATGTTAATTTTAGAAGCAGCAAAGTAAACTAAGAAGCTGAAGAATGCTAAAGGAATTTATATAAGTTCTTATATATATAAGAATTTACATCCTGAAATTGGTTAAGATTAACCAAAATTCTCTGTGGATATTATTTTCATTTAGACTCCAGGTGAATGTCTTTTTCCCATAGATAAAAAGGATAAAAATTGTTTAATACCAAGCTGCTTGAGCTTGAGTGTTTTCAATCCTGAATGAAATATCATAAAAATGATACGCTACAATGCTACAATGGAAGAATATCACACAACTTGGACTTTATGATAATTATTAAAAAATGCAAGATCTGGCCTACACAAACAGTCTGTTAACTTTATAGCAGTATAACTTTAATTTCATGTCACATATGTGATTTAAAGTAATGCATCTGTGAAATTTCAAAATTCCACATTTTTTAACAGAATTTTCTGAAAATTTTACCAGTGGTATATTATGCACATATAAATTAAAATGCCAAGTTTCAGATATGTAGGTTAAATAGTTTGTAAGAAATTAATTTTTTAGTGTGTTTTATCAAGCCAATCTTAAAAACAAGTTCCACGGTGCAATTTTAAAACTTATTTCTTGCAACATGGATGTTTATAGTCCCATTAAGTTAATAAACATTTATATCATATAAAATTTTTATCCTCCTTTAAACATCAGAGAAAAAAAAATGTTGTTGTTGTTGTTAGCTAATGCTGGATTTCTGACAATGAAGTCATTAATCCTCTTGCTCTCCAATATTTTTCACTAATGGATGGGGCATTAGAAGTGGCTAGGCATATTTGAAGGTGGTCTCGATCCATTTCCTCTTGCAGATCACATAGAGGACAGAGTGGTGAAGAATATATCCCAATTCTGTTTAAATGTTTTGCTAGACAATCATGTCCTGTAATCAACCTGAAGGTTGCAAATGCTGTTTTTCGAGGATACTCAGGAATTACTGTTTGAATGTTTGGTAGTTCCAATCTTTTATTCTTTGATTTTTCATAGTAATATTTTGCAATAATTTTTTGAATTCAGAGTTGACTAATCTTTTAGCTGCATAAAATGGTAGATTAACTATAGATTTCTGCACATTGCAGGTACCCTTTTTTGCAAGAAAATCAGCTTTCTCATTACCACTCAGTCCACAGTGACCTGGTATCCATTGGAAGACTAGGCGTTTTTGAAGTGCTGTTAGATGGGTAAGGATTTTCCAACATTCTATAATTGTTTGGTTTTTTGGTGACAACTTGGAAGTAATTGCTATAATTGCTGCTCTGGAATCTCAGAGAATAACTGCTTGCTGAAAATGTGAAATTCTGTACAAAAGATTTTGTAGGGCCATTTGAATTGCTTCAATTTATCCATCAAAGTTCGTTGTTCCATAACTTAAAGATTTGTAATAGGAAAAGAGGTGACATGTGACTCCAGCACCTGCTCCATCTTGGTTTGATATTAATGATCCATCAGTATAAATATGGAGCCATTCGTGTTCTGGAAATCTAGTATGGATTGTCTCTAATGCCAATAATTTTAGAACACTAGTTGGAGTATCACTTTTCTTAACTTCTTCTGTCAGGTGTAAATAATGTGTGATGTCTAATGTTTGTGTTGGATTGAGATTGAGAAAAAAAATTATGAACTTATGTGATGGTAAAAAGTTATGTTTTTCAAGAATTTGCATTATTAACAAATTTTTTTTTATGTAAAGTAATGGAGAAGAACAAAATCATATGATCATTTTCTTTCTTTCTGTATCTATGTTAAACCTATGTAAAAAGGTTTGCAAAGATTGGTGGAAAACCTCATCGTATAGGAGTTTTGATACTACTGAAAATGTGGAAAAAAAATGCAAAGCGAGAAAACCCATGTCAAAGATTTGTAATGTAATATTTTACTTTTTCTGACCTGCAATGTAATTAAAACTCTCCAGCTCCATATGTGACACCCTCCTGCTGCTTCTTTCTTTCCTCAGCTTGAAGTTTGGAGAGGTGCAGCTTCCTCCTTGATGATTTTGAATTCAGGTGGCAGGAAATATTGCTCTGCTGGAGGCGTCGATTATCCCTAAATTTTCCAATCTTTTGACTAGCTGGACTGAATTTCAAATTGGTAACTTCTTCTTTTAGCTTACCACTTGCTAAGCATCCCATATTAAACTCACTCACTGCTGTTGTCACACCAATTAGTAGTTTTTTTCTTGACACAAAAGTTTCTTTTGGACACTTTGACCAAATAATACTATGAAGAGCCTCATTAGCATTTTGTGTTTTTCCTGAAGTACATCTTTGTAGAAGTTCTTCATTGGCCAGTCTAGCATACAAAGGAATTAATTTTTTTACCGCTTCAATGTTTATGGGAGTCTTCATAGTTGAACTGCCATGTGGAGGGATTTGTTCACCTTTTCCAATAGCTCGGTTGAAAAAACACCAAGATGTTTCACCACCTGGGCACTTTTGATGTTGTAGATTTTGATCTGTGGACATACAGTAATATATTGCTGCATAAATTGCAGTTTTCATTTGTTCCACATTGGGTATGTTACTTTTAATGGCTTTTCGATAATAATTAGTTAGTTTCACTATTGTGTCCTCCTTCATGCTGCCATATTTCTTCCCACCAAGAGTAATGCCACTTTTTCTATTATCTTTTACAATATTTCTTATACCTGTGCCTAATCTTTTGGCTACATGGTTCAAGCACTCATCCTTTTTTATTTTTATATCACCATATACACCCAGATCCTGTAAATGTTTGTGTGTTTCGGCATCACCATGTGACACTATATTAGTATATCGCAATTTGTATTTTTCCACAGGTCTCTTCCACAATATCTCTGCTGCAGTCATCTTCATAGCACTAGAAGAACCCATGTAGTTTTTCTCACATTTGCCATTCTGCATATGATGTGCATGCCAATGTTTGTATTCTTCGCTTGTAGGATTCCATTTTTTACTTTGTTGTGAGCATATGCTGCAATATTTTGATAGAACTTCAAAATCTATCACTAGCCCTGTCATAACATCAATTACTATTCCAATACCATGCAATGAAGAAAACCCTCTCTTCTGCCATGTTCCATCATATGAGACAGTGATATCAATAATTCCATTTGCATTAATTTCTGGATCGGTGGCAGCATAAATCTGACAAACAGCAGTTGCAGCTTCTTGTAATACATTGTCACATATAATTTGATTTTGTTTGGCTCTTTCTATCAAGTGAGCATTGTAGGAGGAGGCACTAATAAGTGGCATACCCATGGACATACAAAAATGCTCTAATCCTGCATGACCTTTTCCTAGACCAAGAAAAGTTTCAATTGCTCTTCGGTTGACTTCAAATGGAGGACGGTTTGAATCTGCTCCTGTCATCCTTGGACTAGTGTAATTCTCATTGTAGATGGTACTGCAAGAGTTGCAGGTCACTGTCACCTTTGCAGCAAAACCCATACACTTTGAAAATGAAGTTTTTAAATTATTTGCTCCACAATTAGCACATACTGTCCCTTTATGTATTTGATCCCAGAAACTACTGTGAACTAAAACATATTCTGATGAAACTTCTCCTTCATTACTTTCAGCATTTTCATTACAAAACATAGACAATTTTCTTTTGGAAGCACAGTCATTACCTTGAGATGTGCTACTAGAAACTTGACAACCTTGCATGGAAGAACCCTGAGACTGATCACCTTCTGGGGTTGATGAGTCTAAACACACAGTTTCTTGTAGTATATTATCTTTCTTCCATCTTTTTGCAACTAAATTGTATCCCTGGGAACGCCCTTTTGAGTTTTTCCTGCCTCTGTTACGCTTATCAACTAATCTGTTCATATTGCAAAAAGTGACCAAACCTAGCTCTATGATAAGACAAGTAACGCAAATTAAAAGCTCTTCTATTAATCTAAAACTATGTTCTAACTAATGAATCTTCTACAATTAACTGGGAAGCACTACACCACCAGAAAACACGCCACAACTGAAGGAAAACTCAACTTTGCCTAAGAACAAAACGTGCACGTACAAGAAAATAACAGGATAAACACAAACTCCCGGCTTTATTTCATGTTAACAGGCTTGCCAATACATCCAAGTTTCCTTTCACTTCAGAACGGGCGCTAATTTTGAATCCAGAGATTATGGTTTTGTAATTTCAAAGCATTTTATACCATGATGTCTCCGCATAAGGGGGCGTGGCAAGTAAGCCTAATAGCCATGTGACATCAAATATATTTGCGCTAGAGTAAAAACGATATTGTTTTATTAAAGTAGAAGGTTTGAAGTATTTTATAAGACAAAAAACAAAATTTTGGATATTTAGTCATTTTTGGCGAAATTTCACAGATGCATTACCTTAATACAAATGAGCAGGATAGAGCCATACTGTCATTATGCATGCATCAAATGGCTGGTGTTTGCAACAGTTCTTGAGAACCTATAAGAACTGAATGCTAAGAAAGCTGCAACACTTTTATTCACTAAAAGTTACATTTAGAAAACATTAATTAAGTTCTAGATCAGTTTACCTTTATATCACCTTGTGAATCTCGCAATTTTTGTCGAAGATCTTCAACTTCAATCTTTAGAATTTTATTCTGCTCTCTGGTTTCACCTAGTATTTGCATTAAACTACTTCCTGGTCTTCGTCCATCAACACCATCAGAATACAGCATCAATCTGCTGGTATCCTTTACAGCAGAAAAAAAACAATCTCTCACTATCTTATCATTCAAACATATTAAAGCCCAAGATGAATGTAAAATATTTCTATAATATTTATACATATATAATGTAATAAGATATTTATACACAATATAATCCTCATTTGAATAGATACTATGGAAGCTTGTGCAGAACCTCTTTTATCCAGAGCAGGTGAGATCATAGGTAGTCTAATTTAATAGAAATCCTGATAATCCAGAAACAAACTATTAAATGATTGAAAACTACTTAAAACTACTGATCTATACAAACATTTGTTTTGACATTAACAAGAATAAGGGAAAAAGGCACACTTTTTGGAACTTATTCAATACCTTACAGAATTTCATTGACTGAAATAGCATATAAGTTTATTAGTTTCAAATTTGTCCTACAATTTAGATGCAAAAAAGCAAAGTAAGCAAAAGTAAGGAAAATAATGATCTAGATAAGCCAAAATCCAGATTAAGGAGGGTCAGATAAATGAGGTTCTCAGGTACTTGCTTTGAAGCAAGAATTTTGTATATAGATGAATAAAAGTGTCACCACCAAGAAACAAGGCCAGCCACATCGGCAGTGATGTTGTTATCAAGCAGCAGAGTATTGGACATGTGTGAGATAAATTATGAAATTCCTATTTAAAGAGACACAGTAAATCCTTGTAGGTATGATGACTACTGCAGAGCATGTATTATTACAGCATTATCTTACCACCTGTCAGTACACATGAAACAGCTCATCAAATTCAGCAAACACAGATTTGAGATACTGTGTACTGAAGTTGGAAGACACTTGGTCGAAGCATTTTGAATTTGTTCAAATTGGTGCAAAGTTAATGGTAGTTTCCATATATAATAACCTCAAAATTTCCGATCAATGTTAGATGAATTGCATATGCAGAGATGAAGTTTCATACATAAGGTTTGTAAAACGTTAATTCATAGATTATTTTGAATTTGATTGATATTGGTGTAAAATCAAGGTAGTGTAGATACAGGGAGAGCCCTCTAAAGATTTTCAATTTTTAGGCAAAGCACCACACGTACAGTTCAAGATTTATCTACAAGTTAAATTTTATCAATACATTTTAAAATTGGTTTAATCAGTACAAAATTGAGGTTAATTTTTATAGAGAGCACTCTAATAATTTTTAATTCTTTAGTATACCAGGGCACACATAAAATTGAAATATTATAATGAAGGGTGTCTAAACAATATTTAATAGAAAAATAAATAATAAAATTAAGGATAGTGTACATGGAGAGGATACTAAAACTATACTAGGTCCACTAAATACTAGAAACCATGACCAAATATCGCAAACACACCTGAAATGTTACCAAATATTAGTGACTAAACGTTGCTTATCTTTTACAATTATGTATTTCCCAAGAGAATGTGTTTCTTAAATAATTCGATTTGCGAAACATGTCTCATTGGAAAAGACATAATTGCAAAAGATAAGCAAAGTTTTAATCACCAATGTTTATTAATATTTGTTAATTTTCATTGCTTTACTGTTAACAGCTTCAGTTTTTTCATTTATATATATACAGGGCTTTCGAATTGGTTCTTCACCACCGCACGGCCTTTTGCCTGTGCGAGTTTGAAGCTGCCGTGGCCAGGTTTGCTGCTACTAACAAGCCGCACGTAAAACATGTATAAAAATCTTACCTTATAGAAAACGCTGCAAATGTTGTAAACGATGGTTTAATCGATCCACAGCTTTTGTTCTTTTCAGATGAGGCGTGGTTTCATCTAGATGGTCGCGTGAACACTCATAACAGTCGGTATTGGGCATCTCAAAATTTACATCACATTCAAGAAATCCCTCATTATGATCGGAGATTTGGAGTTAGGTGTGCTGTTAGCACGACGCATAATTGGTCCAATATTTTACAACCAGACTGTAAATAAAGAGTAACCGAAATGACATTTTGACCCCATTTTTTCAGTCACGATCTGTACTTGCAGTAGCAGAATCTTGTTGAAACCACCCATATGATTTCTCTTCTGTCAGTTCACGAAAAAATGGGGTCAAAATGTCATTTCGGTACCTCTCTTTATTTACAGTCTGGTTGTAAAATATTGGATCAATTATGCGTCTAGCGCTAACAGCACACCAAACTCCAAATCTCCGATCATAATGACGGATTTCTTGAACGCGATGTGAATTTTGAGATTCCCAATACCAACTGCTATGAGTTTTCACACGACCATTTAGATGAAACCACGCCTCATCTGAAAAGAACAGAAGCTGTGGATCGATTAAACCATCGTTCACGACATTTCCAGCATTTTTTACAAGGTTATATTTTTATACATGTTTTACGTGCAGCTTGTTAGTGGCGGAAAACCAGGCCATGGCAGCTTCAAACTCGCACAGGCAAAAGGCCGTGCGGCAGTGAAGAACCAATTCGAAAGCCCTGTATATATATATATATTTCTTTCATTTATTCTTTTTAAATATTTATATGTATAGCCATTATCCAATAAAACACATAAATCTGGAGTAACATAAATATTCTAACTTCTCTTCTTTCAGCAAAAAACATCTGGAAATCAATTATTGTTTTAACACTATATAATACATTTATGAAAGTGTTGGCCTACCTTCAATAGAGATGCTTCTTGCAAATTTTACTTATCACCAAATTATATAATTAACTTTTTGAAGAGCATTATCTATGGTTACTCTCTAGCAAATCACCTGCAATATTCTATGATAATGCTACAATATTGAATAAAACAAAGGAATTTAAAATTAAACAATGCCAATGTACTTTAATGTACTTTTTGCATAAACTGTATTTTCCTTATGTAAAATGCATAAGTGAAAATAAATTATTTATATTTACAGTACAAAATAAATATTACTGTGCTTTTCAAATGGGAAGGAGTTTGTCCTTGAGCGTCTCCAGGCTAGTAACCAGTCGGAGTCCTGCTGTGTTGTCATATTGCTTTCCCCTTAAGTGGAGCTTGACGCGAGCCAAGAAATATGAAGAGTGGGGGTAATGACCTTGCAACGCTGTGCATGTAAATGTATCTCATCGGCTGCAGATCAGAACTCTTCCCATTTGAAAAGCACAATAGATTTCAATTCACAATGAAGGGTTTGAAATATGTTGATGTATTTAATAACATAAAGCTTCACTTCTCTCATTTTAATATTAGCACACATCATTTAAGTAATGATATACATAAAGGTATCTGCATAGCATTAATTATTTCTTTCATGGTGATTTAATCTATGGAAATAAGAAATTCTAAGAAAGCATACGCCTGCAGCAGAATATATATATAATCACAAATATGTTGTGATTTATAAACCAAAAACACCTGTTTACTGTCAATGATGGCTGTTTGAATGTGGTTAATATTTATTTATATTGAGTTAATTGAGAAATGTGACTTATGTTAATTTTGCTTATTGCCATCATATTTAAATATTTTGCAGATGCCCAAAACTATAACCTAAATCAAATGGAATATTAAAATATAATTCATATTATCAAATGTAAGAAAACATGGCCTGCATTGATATGATTACTCCATATCTCAGAGAAGTATTACAAATGCTTGACACCAAGTAGATTGCATCCATGTACAAAAAAGTCAATAATCTCTCAAAAGTTGTTCAACAAGCCTTGTCACATGAAAATATAATGTGTACTACTTCCACAAATATTCCAAATAGAATAGCTTCAGACAGTGTCAACACAAATTGTTGTTGTTGTTTTCTAGTGCCTTGCATCTGGCAATGAAGCCATTAGCATTCGTGCTTTCCAGTACCTTTGAACTGTAGTTTCTTCTGATCTTAATGCTTCACAGGTCTTCAAGTGGTCTTCGTTCATTTCTGCTGGATCGTTACACAGGACACATATTGGTGAAGCTGAGATACCTATTCTGTAGAGATGACTTGCTAAGCAGTCGTGATTTGTCAATAGTCGGAAGGCTGCAACCGCTGTTTTCCTTGGTCTCTGGGGGATTATATCTGGATTGGAAAGTAGTGTAATCCATTTTTTATCTTTGGCATTTGTTTCTATTTCTTGTAAGTATGAATGAGAAAAATTTTTAATGATCAAGCATTTTATTGAGGAATATGAGAAATTGAATTTAGACTTTTGTTTTATTGTTGTGCCTTTCTTTGCAAGTGAGTCTGCAGCTTCGTTCCCCATGACTCCACAGTGTGCTGGAATCCATTGGAGATGAACAGTCTTATTAACTTTTTGGAGTTGTGTTAACATTTTGTAGCATTCTCTAATTTTTGTTGACTTCTTTGTAGTATTTGAACATATTCCCTGAATTGCAGCTTTAGAATCTGAAAGAATTACTGCCTTGTTAAATTTATTTAAGGGAAGATTTAATAATTGTCGGAGAGCAATGTATATAGTCTCTATTTCTCCATCATAATTTGTTGTGTCTCTGCCAACAGAATGATAAACGGAAAAATGTGAACATGTAACTCCAGCCCCAGTAAGGTTTTCCTTGGAGGATCCATCAGTATATATGTCAACACAAATTGTAATTAGGTGGCAAGTTCTTTATACTTATCAAATTAAATAAAAACTCATGCTTTGTTAAAATATGTTAATTTAAAAGAATCCTTACATTTATAATTTTATCTGAACCCAATACACCATGAAGTTATTTTTATTAAAAAGGAATTGTCACATGTGGAGTCCCCAAAATATAAAATATAATGGTAATTTATATATTTAAAAGGCTCTGGGGCAAAATCTTCTACAAGGTTTTGAAGAAGAAAATCAGCATGACAAGGGAATTTGCAAAAAAGCAAATAGGATAGGAAAAATAGGATGAAATTGAGATGTAAATTGTATGAATTATCAGCAAATTTGTATAGGAAAGGGTGAACAAAGTTGGAAATCACACTAAGAAAATTTAAGTGATATTATATAAAAATTGGTTAAATTTACTGCAGAAATCATTTTTATTATTTAATCATAAAGTAACAAAAATTATTAAAACATACCCATGAAATTAATGGTATGGGAGACTATTTCTTATGAAAAATAGAAGGTCCATTATGTGTTTCAGAAACAATGCAAATTATCTCTCTGATCTAGTTTATCACACAAATAGTAACCAAGTAGATATCTAGAGTATTTAATACAGGCTTCACTTATCTTAAACTAGCTGAAATACCCAGTGTTGCCTGTGGTTTCAGGAATTAACACTAAACTATTGAGTTTAGGTTTCACTTGCTCAATAGCCTTGTATTTCTTTGGAGGCAGTTAAAATATATTACTTAACACACTTAAACAAATATTTAATAAAAACTTTTAGGATACTATAAGGAATAAAAAACTAAATAAATATAAACTCCAGGAAGACACACAGAAACACTGTTGAGCAACCACAAATGCACACAAAGAAAAGCAATTAGAGAAAACCATGTCAATGTAATATGTTGCATTTCTATTTGGACAATATGTTGTTATTGTTATCTAATGCTGGATTTCTGACAATGAAGTCATTAATCCTCTTGCTCTCCAATATTTTTCACTGATGGATAGGGCGCTAGAAGTGGCCGGGCATATTTGAAGGTGGTCTTGGTCCATTTCCTCTTGCAGATCACATAGAGGACAGAGTGGTGAAGAATATATCCCAATTCTGATTAAATGTTTTGCCAGACAATCATGTCCTGTAATCAACCTGAAGGTTGCAACTGCCGTTTTTCAAGGATACTCAGGAATTACTGTTTGAATGTTTGGTAGTTCCCATCTTTTATTTTTTGATTTTTCATAGTAACATTTTGCAATAATTTGTTTGAATTCAGAGTGACTAATCTTTTAGCTGCATAAAATGGTAGATTAACTAAAGATTTCTCTACAGTGCTGGTACCCCTTTTTTGCAAGAAAATCAGCTTTGTCATTACCACTCAGTCCACAGTGAGCTGGTATCCATTGGAAGACTAGGTGTTTTTGGAGTGCTCTTAGATAGGTAAGGATTTTCCAACATTCTATAATTGTTTGGCTTTTTGGTGACAACTTGGAAGTAATTGCCATAATTGTCGCCCTGGAATCTGAGAGAATAACTGCTTAATGAAAATGCAAAATTCTATACAAAAGATTTTGTAGGGCCAATATAGAAAAGTGTATGAGTTGTTTACAGTAGAGTGAGAAGAGAAATACATGTAAATGTGTTACATGAAAGGAAAATGAGTTAAGAAAACCATGTGAATGTAATACATTGCATTTGTATTTCAATCATATAGAAAATTGTATTAATTGTTTGTAGAAGTGGGAACAGAGAAAGAAATGTGTTCATTCATAAGAGAAGAGTGAGTAGAGAAAACAGTGTGAATGTAAAATGTTTCATTTCTATTTCAATCATAGAAAATTATATGAGTTGTACGTTAAAAGGCAGGTAGAGAAGGACATGTGAATATGTTGCATAAAAGAAAAGCGAGTAGAGAAAACCATGCAAATGTAATATGTTGTATAGTAAAACAGATAGCCTAAAAACCTTCTCTGTGAAGAAACATTTATATTTACCAATTTTCATCACATTGGGATGAATGGTATAGCAGCCCATAAGGGATAAACATTCATTTTTATATAATAAATAATCTAGCAGACCCGTCAAGACGTCAGACACTGTTCAGACGTTGTGTGAATAAACTAAAAAGCACTGTGAAATAACCAAAAATCAAAACAGCTAATACAGCAAATTTCGCTTCTCCTGTGGATTAGAAGTCACTGTAGTGCATTCTCTGTAGTGGGAAGATGGCCATGTTTGCTGTAATTACGAAATGATATTACTTTATAAGAAAATGCACTAAACAGGTGGGTGGGTTCCAGGCTGTATCTACAATGGACATCACAACACCCCTAAGTAATTATTTCATTCTCTTTAATATGAACAGGGTACTTTAACTTATATTATAAACAGTAAATCATAAGCATCTTAAGAATGCACATTCACTTTGCTCAAGTGATTTGTTATAAGTATGTGCTAATTAAACTCAAGGGGCCCATGTCCAGAGGGGGGTTATGCTTTACTTGGATATAAAATGTGGCATTATGCAGGAAACCGCTTAATTATCTACCTTTGTCAACCATCTCCTTTGCTTTTATAATGGTTACTACCATTTGTTGTATAATATTCCAATGATTGTTGGCTCTCTAGCACAATTTGCACAATGTATATTGTTTAATTACACCTTAAAAGCATACTTCAATAAATAACAATTTATTAAATTTGTAGGTTGAGAGGATTGTGATAGAATGACAGTATATATCATTGGAATTCATAACAAATCACATAAAATACTCACTTAAATACAGCACCTTATACATTTGCACAATGTATATTTCTTAATTACACCTTTAAATTCGTTTTCTCAATAAACGTACACTTTTAATGTACTATTAATGCTAAGCTGTGACAAAAACGTCCTATAATCCAATTGCAGCAATAACTACTGGAAATTCAAGAATATGATCGCAGAGAAATACATATTAAATTTTTAGGTTAAGATGATTGTTATAAAAGGCATGTGTATATATCATTGGAGTTCATGACAAATCATGTAAAATACTCACTTCAATACTGCACCTTACAAATTTGCACAATGTATAATGTTGAAGTATACTTTTAATTACTTTTGCTCAATAAGCACACACTTTTAATGTAATATTAATGCTAAGCTGCAACAAATACGGCCTAGAATCCCAACATGGAACAAAATACCGGAAAGTCTATAGCGCAATCACAGCACTACTTGACAGATCCTGTGCACCTAAACCATCCAAAGATCAACAACACATAAATTAATTAGAAAGAACATGTTCTTTGGATCACATTGTGAATCTAAACCATTCTCGAATCATGTTCATCCACATGTGAAAGTTCATAAAAATTGGTACAGCTGTTTAGTGAACAGTTCAGTCACATACACACGGACAGAATATGCATATCTACATGTAAGGAGCGTCTTTTCAAAACTCGATAGAACACAAATTTTGAGAAAATGAGTTATTATGGGATCAGTATGTTTTCGATGCCACCAATCGGTCTGTAAAATCAGATTTTGCATAACTCGATATTTGTCATATGGTGAAGAGACTTAGCAGACTTTCAAAACCAAAGTCTGAGACTAATTACAGGTGTTATCAAAACCACACCAATGGCAGCTATGGAAATACTAACCAGCCAATACCCCATTGAATATGAAAAGTTGATCAGACTCCCATTCAATTCATGGCACAAGAGAAATTTTACACATACACTAAAGACTCAGGAGAGCTTTCTTTCCAAAATTCAAGACATCAAGAAGAATGTATACCTTCCTAATTCAAAGGAAAACTTCATATCTAAAGTCAATCCAACACATACATTAGACATCACATATTATTTACACCTGACAGAAGAAGTTAAAAAAAGTGATACTCCAACTAGTGTTCTAAAACTATTGGCATTAGAGACAATCCATACTAGATTTCCAGAACATGAATGGCTCCATATTTATACTGATGGATCATTGATATCAAACCGAGATGGAGCAGGGGCTGGAGTCACGTGTCGCCTCTTTTCCTATTACAAATCTTTAAGTTATGGAACTACAAACTGTTGTTGTTTTCTAGTGCCTTGCATCTGGCAATGAAGCCATTAGCATTCGTGCTTTCCAATACTTTTGAACTGTAGTTTCTTCTGATCTTAATGCTTCACAGGTCTTCAAGTGTTCTTCATTCATTTCTGCTGGATCGTTACACAGGACACATATTGGTGAGGCTGAGATACCTATTCTGTAGAGATGACTTGCCAAGCAGTCATGATTTGTCAATAGTGGCTTTCATGTAACTGTTTTCTTAACGGGCACCAGTTTTACAATGTGGCAGTGACATCACCCGACTTAAACCCCCATTTTGCAAGGGGGACCACACCTATCATTGGTGAACGGGTCCATCGGACCTAGCCGGAAGGACTAAATAGATGATATTTACATCCACCGACCTTCCCCTCATGTGCCTCTGAGGGACGCTGTTGTGCTGTGATAGGCCAGCACATATGTAAATGACATTTCCTCCATTTTAGATGAAACAGTTATACCGCTGTGATTCGGTCCCCAGAGCCTCATCTGTTAAAAGCAGGGTGCACCACGGGCAGGATGAGGATGGGAATTGGGTAGCAGAGGCTATAGGAGGCGCATCACTACCCCTTACTACCCCTGGAACTACAAACTTTGATGGAGAAATTGAAGCAATTCGAATGGCCCTACAAAATCTTTTGTATAGAAGTTCACATTTTCATCAAGCAGTTATTCTCTCAAATTCCAGGGCAGCAATTATAGCAATTACTTCCAAGTTGTCACCAAGTTGGCATGTCAAGATGGCCACCGGTGGAGTGATAATGCATAGCAAGCAACAGCTTTTTAACATTAATAGTGAAAATAGTGTTCGCAAAATAAGAGAAGAGGATAACAATGTGACTGTAATGTATAAAGGAATATCGAGAAATGGAGGCAAGATCAGAGCAAACTGTGAAGATGAGAAATACGAACAAACAAGAAACGCCACATCGGGAGAAAGACAAAGGAAGCGCAACAAAACAGTAGTGGTGGCATCCCTGCAACTGGTAATCGAACTATTGAGCAAGGATCTGGCAATAAAAAACAGCGAATCCCAAAATGAGAACTTAACGAGGGAAATAATAGAACTGAAAGAGAAAAATCATGACATTGAGACTGAAAATAGCTCGCTAAAGTCGAAACTAGAACATGAAGACAAGTTTGTACAGGTGCAAAGCAAACAAAGGCGACGATACTCAGAGTGTGTGAATGGAGGCAATCAAAATAAAATGCACTTAGAACGTGGTGCTGGAGCAGGCTTTACGAGCACAAATAAATTCCACCTCTTGAGTGAAGTGCCAGAAATGGACATGATGGCGGAGGGTTGTGAGTGTAAATCACGCAAGGAGAAAGAGTATCGAAAACCCAACAAAGTTGTACTTTTAGGGGACTCTTTGCTAAAATTCTCTGGAGATCTGAGTAAGCAGCAGGGACACAGAGTAAACTGCTTCCCAGGAATTAAAATCGGTGAACTTAAACACAAAATAGAACAGTGCGATTTAGTGAAAAATGACAAGGAAGTTGTTCTACTTCACGTGGGCTCAAACGACATCAAGAAAAGTGTTTACGCGGAAGAAATCATGGGCGAAAAAATGGATCTTATAAACACTGTAAGAACCATTGCACCAAAGACAAAAGTAATCATGAGTGGCGTGCTACGCAGACGGGATACAACAAATAAGAAAATACAACGCATTAATCACTAACTAAATTGGCTATGTGAAAAACGACACTGTATCTTCGTGGACGGCAACTTCTGGCTTCGGAATCAAGCCTTTGGTATAGACAGAGTACTTCTCAACCACCGAGGTTCCTATGATTTTGGGAAACTATTGTGTGATGATGTAATAGCCTCACAAATCTGGGGAAACTAGCAAGGTACGAGGTGGATGACATCAAAACTAAGGAAACGGCAGACACACTAAACAGGAAGCATCATGGCTGTTCCACTACAATCCAGCAAGGTCCAGAGGTCAGGGTTAAAAATAAAACTAAGGAAACGGCAGACACACTAAACAGGAAGCATCATGGCTGTTCCACTACAATCCAGCAAGGTCCAGAGGTCAGGGTTAAAAATAAAACTAAGGAAACGGCAGACTCACTAAACAGGAAGCATCATGGCTGTTCCACTACAATCCAGCAAGGTCCAGAGGTCAGGGTTAAAAATAAAACTAAGGAAACGGCAGACACACTAAACAGGAAGCATCATGGCTGTTCCACTACAATCCAGCAAGGTCCAGAGGTCAGGGTTAAAAATAAAACTAAGGAAACGGCAGACTCACTAAACAGGAAGCATCATGGCTGTTCCACTACAATCCAGCAAGGTCCAGAGGTCAGGGTTAAAAATAAAACTAAGGAAACGGCAGACACACTAAACAGGAAGCATCATGGCTGTTCCACTACAATCCAGCAAGGTCCAGAGGTCAGGGTTAAAAATAAAACTAAGGAAACGGCAGACACACTAAACAGGAAGCATCATGGCTGTTCCACTACAATCCAGCAAGGTCCAGAGGTCAGGGTTAAAAATAAAACTAAGGAAACGGCAGACACACTAAACAGGAAGCATCATGGCTGTTCCACTACAATCCAGCAAGGTCCAGAGGTCAGGGTTAAAAATGTTCCAGTGGAAAACGAAACACAAGGAAAGCAGAAAAACAGGCAGGTGAGGTAAATGATTGTCTACCGGTAAACAAGGTCTCTATATTACAAAATAATGAAAGTAAGTTAGGGAAAGTAAATGGGGGTGAAAAAACTCACTTTAGGATATTTCATCAAAATATACAGTATATTGCTAATAAAAGAGCAGCTATTGAACTGCAAACTCTTGATCTACAGCCAAATATAATTGGTTTCTCAGAACATGGGCTAAAAGATACGGAAATAAATGCAAACCAATATGAAAATTATACCTTAGTCTCTAGTTATTGTAGAGAAAAATATAAAAGTGGTGGGGTAGTGATATATGCAAAAGAAGGTCTAAAATTTAAAAAAACTGACTGCAAACAATACTGTGAGGAAAGATACTGTGAATTGTCAGCTATTAAAATTACCCTTCAAAAGGGTATCATACTAGGTGTCTATAGTCCACCAAATGCAGATAAAGAAAAATTTCTAAAATTATTAGAATTATGCCTAAATACTATTACCAAAAATAATACAATTATTACTGTAGGAGACATAAATATAGACTTGCTTACAGAAAGTAAACAGAAAAAGCTATTATCAGAATTGCTTGTAAGGAGTAACCTAACTATTCTAAAAACTGGCCCAGCTAGAGTAACACAATATACATCAACGCTTATTGATCATGCATATACTAACAAAGTCTGAAGACCTAAATATAGCACTAATAAAAAATGGGCGTAGCAACCATTTTGGTCAATTAATAGAGGGTAAATCTGCAAACATTAAAGTAGAACAAATTAAAACACTGAAGGAAGTCAAAAGAATTGTAAATAAAACTACATTAGAAGTATTGAGGGCTAACCTTAAACAGGTGGCCTTCAGTAATGTATTTAAAACAACAAACATAAATGAGAAATGCAAGCACTTTATGAATACCTTAAGGTCATTATTATTTATTTATGCCAACAAACTTACTGTTGGTGTTTTTAAACACACAAGCCGTGTGTGGGCAAAGTTTGTGGCATTGAATTTTTAAGTTCCAGTTCTACCTTTTAAACCTTAAGGTCATGCTTAGAGCAGTCTGCACCAGCTTGAACAGTAGTATATAAGAAACAAAAAAATTGTAATTGGTCCACCAAAGGAATAGAAAAATCAAAAAAGAGAATGGAATTCTTAAACAGTCTAACAGCCACTAAATTAGATGAAAACTCATACAGTTACATTAAAAACTACAAAATCACACTACATGCAGTGATAAACGAAGTAAAGAAGCTTCACAACAAAACACTGTTTTTAACTGCTGAAAATAAAATTAAGGAAAAATGGAATATCATTTAAACCGTACATAAAGAAAACCTCTCTAAATGGGTTGAGAATTTGAAAAGGATGACTGCCTAACTCTAGACCCAGCGATCATAAGTAATGCCTTTAATGAATATTATATAAACGTTGTAGTAAAGATGGGAATTAAGACAAGAGACCACAAAATAAATGAAAGCTCAGTTTGCAACTCAATTATATTAAGAGAAATCACACAAGCAGATGTCATTAAACAAATAAATACACTGAAATGTAAAAGATCTAGCAGCCTAGATGAATATTCAAACCAAATGATAAAATACTGCAAATATGAAATAGTGGACACTTTGACACATATAATAAATGAAAGCTTTAATGTAGGAACCTTCCCAAGTAAACTTAAAGAGGTAGTAGTTAGGCCAGTGTACAAACAGAAAGGTTCCAAAGAATTGATTGAAAACTATCGTCCTATATCTCTTTGCTCAGGATTCTCTAAAATCATGGAAGGCCTTTTCCTTGAACAACTTCAGAACTATTGTAACAAATTTAATATCATATCACCAAATCAGTTCGGCTTCCAAAGAAAGAAATCAACAATACATGCAGTTAGCTTAGGAAATGATAAAATTGTTCAGGCTTTAGACAGAAAGGAGATAGTTCTGGCAATTTTTCTTGACCTATCAAAAGCTTTCGACTGTGTTAACATTAAACATCTATTGTCAAAATTGGAAAACTTTGGGATAAAAGGCATACCGCTAGAATGGTTAAGTTCATACTTGCAAAATAGAGAGCAGTGTGTTGAAGTAATTCATAATAATGGGGAACAACTGAAAAAAATTAAATCAACATTTAAAAGCATAACACATGGAGTACCTCAGGGTTCAAAACTGGGACCATATCTATTCATCCTGTACATAAATCACTTATTTAAAATAATATAGGATGCAGGAGGTTTGGCCATTGGGTACGCTGATGACACAACAATAGTGATAACAGGTATGACAGAAGCAGAAGTACAAGATAAAGCAAACTCTTTATTAGAGCTAATTAGAATTTACTTAGAGACATTAGGAATGGCACTTAATGCAAACAAAACCGAATGGATGCAAATTACAATTAGTAATACGGCACAAAATAACATCACATTAGCAATACAAAATAAAAATATCTCCCAAGTTACACAAATTTTTTAGGAATAGTCATAGACAATAGCTTAAAATGGCACAAACATATAGAAAAGGTTAGTAACAAAATCAATAATGGCATATACCTATTGAAATGGATAACACAAATTATGGATAAAGATAGTATACTAAAGGTTTATTATGCATTTGTACATTCACACCTAAATTATAGGATTATTTTATGGGGAGCAGCGGGTAAGAAAAATATACTGAGAATATGTAGGCTACAGAAAAAAGCAATTTGAATAATGGAAAAACTGCAAAGGGAACAATCATGTAAAAGCAGCTTTAAAAAACTAAAAATCCTCACAGTACTATGCTTATATATATTTGAATGTCTTAAGCACGCAATAAGAAATCACAAAAAAATAGGAATATGCATGGGCATAACACGAGAATAAAACAGAACTACTTTAGAAATAGGCTAAGGGGATCATTAACTTCCAAAAGTATTGAAAGTGTTGCAAAAGACCTATACAATCATTTACCTCACCCAATCAAAGAACTACATGAAGAAGTGAAGAAAATTAATACAATAAAGACTTACCTGATTAAAAATGCTTTCTACTCAATCGAAGAATACAAAATGAAACAAAATCTTGAGCCGTAACCTGGTTTTAAAACATTAATCTTCTGAAATTTGTGTTAAATTAATTTTAGGTATTTAATTAATTCTAGGTATCTATATCTGCTCAGCTTTGTACTTAAAATTACTTACCTAATCAATAACGTGCATATATGTTCCTAACTTGCGTAAAATTACATGATAATAGATAATGTAAATATGTTTTCTATTTTTTATAAGCTTGACGATGCTTTGTAAAAATGTTGCAAATGGCAGAATAAAACTGAAACTGAAAAAAGCAAACAATTATAGAATGTTGGAAAACCCTTACCCATCTAACAGCACTTCAAAACACCTAGTCTTCCAATGGATACCAGCTCACTGTGGACTGAATGGTAATGAGAAAGCTGATTTTCTTGCTAAAAAGGGTACTGGCAATGTGCAGAAATCTATAGTTAATCTACCATTTTATGCAGCTAAAAGATTAGTCAACTCTGAATTCAAAACAATTATTACAAAATATTACTATGAAAAATCAAAAAATAAAAGATGGGAACTACCAAACATTCAAACAATAATTCCTGAGTATCCTCGAAAAACAGCAGTTACAATATGGAAAAATTGAAGCTATTAACAGTGAAGCAACAATATTCTAAAGTAAGAACAAATTAGAAACTAAAAACTTCACTTATCTTAGTAACTTAGTAACTTAGTAACATTACTAAGATAAGTGAAGTTTTTAGTTTCTAATTTGTTCTTATTTTAGAAGCAGTTGCAACCTTCAGGTTGATTACAGAACATGATTGTCTGGCAAAACATTTAAACAAAATTGGGATATAATCTTCACCACTCTGTCCTCTATATGATCTACAAGAGGAAATGGACCGAGACCACCTTCAAATATGCCCGGCCACTTCTAGCACCCCATCCATCAGTGAAAAATATTGGAGAGCAAGAGGATTAATGACTTCATTGTCAGAAATCCAGCATTAGCTAACAACAACATAGCATGGTGAATCATGAGCGTTTTTTTTTATAACTTAATAGAGGGCACGCACAGCAATTTTATAAAACTTGATTACAGCACAGTCTAAATGAAAAGATTTGCCACATGTCAAGACCAGTCACTGACCTGATAATTACTTGCAATATTCTGCTTGTCTGAACTTGCTTTCCTAGAATTAAATGCTATACAAAAACTACATCATTATTTCAAAGCCTTCCCGCGGCTAAATAATATAGAGAATGATTCATATGGTATTATCGCCGCACTTTTCTGATTCAAAGGGAGGAGAATGGCAATACTACTTGGCATGTGGTTTATGTCAACAACAAACTGTTCTCACATAGACTTTCAGAACATTTTATCAACATTGCTTTTAAAGCGACATTACAAAGATCTAACAAACATGTTCCACGCACAGGATAGTGCAGCATTACTGCAACATAGGTCATTGTTTAAAACCATTATCACACAGTAAGGAATGTTATGTTTTCTGAATCACTTCTATGACTGTGTCACTAGTGTTATGTACATACATTGAACCAGTCTCTCGCAAGCACAAGCTAAGTCATGGACAAAGGTACAGGGTTTGATTCTCTAGTGACTGAATCTGACAGTGGCAGGAAAAAATAGAAGAAAACGTCTTGTTCAAGCTGCAAAACCTAATAATAAAGAACCATCCATAAAATGTGGTGCTATTTTTTATATTATATTGCTTCGGATTGAGCAATGTGACTATTATTTCTCTCAGGGCATGGTACTAGATGGAATGAATAAACACTTGATGTTACTTTACTATAATATATTATCTTATTAACACTTTTTCTCATCTTTACAATTATCTTTCGTCGCACCAATTTATATTATATTGATAGTCTTTCCAGTTTTTCAACAATTTTAGAACAAAAGCTTCATGAAAGTTTAGTCAATTTTCTACTCACATTCACGCGCGTTATAGAAACACGTCTTCTCATTTCAAACACACAGACACTATTAACAACTCCAGCGCCACTTCACATGATGCTACCTTTCTTTTGTATACATCCGCGTATGCGTTCATCAAATAGTTCCCGTATTGTTAGGGAAGTGATCTTTAGCTATTCTCCCTTCGCTTTTAATATTGAACACATATAATTCTTTTATTTATGCATATATATTAAATTCAAATATGCAACTTAACATTTATGACGTCTTTAAACAAACTTAATTTTTTGTAACAATGAACAATAGCAAGACGTTTTCGTTACTCAACTAACTTGTATCAACACCAAAAATAAATTACATTTTCAGTAAATATTTACATAAATGATTTTCTTTTAGGGTCTTACAATATTCTGTCTCACATACCCCTTGTTTTGTTTTTCAAGTTGTCACCTACATTTACAATCTTGAAAAACAATATAACACTTCTCCCTATTCCTCTGATACAATCTTTTTACTATGTACAATACTTTTCTTTTTTCTTTACAGTCTTCTTCGCTGTATGCTTTTGTCTCTTTTGCTTTGGCATGATACAGCATGCCTTTATAATTTTAACATATTCAATTATTACACAACACAACACCCAGAATATTCCTAAGTTTTTACATTTGACATTTACACAAATATTATTTAAGTGTATCATGGTTTATTGTGTGCCTTTTGACTTATGTTCCTTGTTATGAGGAGAGAAAAACAGGATACAAATCTTGAGCTAATGATTATGATCATATTTATGGCAATTTTATTCAGTTCTTTGTCTTCTTTGTCTTGCAAGCTTATTATGTATAGGCGGGTCGTTGAGTCAGTTCTTAAACTCTGATGTTACTATTATGACATTGGGTTCTTATTCACTAGTGTTTAGTTCGACATTTCTTCAAGCTTAACATTGGCTATATCCATCTTAATTTATGGGCATTCTTTTCTGACTATGGTTTTTCTTACTTCACTAATTGTCACCTCATCTCTTATCTCTATAAGAGAAAACTTCTATATTTATAATTATTCTGCAACTATATTATTTTTCTTCTTAATTCACCCTCGACACTCTTGTGTCAGAAATATTTTCTCTTTGTCACCACAACTGATTCCTTTTTATTTTTGTCCCTGACATCCTTATGTCAAAAACACATTTTTTTCGTCGTTATAATTCACTTCTCTAATGTCAATCAGTATTCTCATCTGTCTTTGTTGACAATGCTCTTGGTGGTCATTATTATAGCCAATGACTATGTTGACTTTCTTTCTTGTATTTTCCAACCTGTATATAATTTTCGATAAGAAACCCACTAAAAATTATTATTTTTCATCATCTCTACTGTTCCTGCCTTACATGTTTGTTGGTGAATACTATTTGGTCCTTTCTTAGTATGGTTTTAATTTGTTTTTATGGTATCTTCCTACCAACTTGCCATTTGTATTCTGTAGCTCATATGTAGGGTCGCCCAGCTGTTTTGTTATGACCAGTGGTCCAGTGCACAGTAGTTCCATTTTCCCTTTGTGTGGCCATCATGTGTCGATGTCAATTGTCAATCGCTTAGGTTTTGTGTTGCTCATTAATCTGATTGGGGCAAACTTAGTCGTGGTACGAGAGGTAGAACTGGAACTTAAAAATTCAATGCCACAACTGGGATTTGAACCACAGACCTTCCGCTTACCGGGCGGACGCTCTAACCACTGAGCTATTGTGACAAACTGCCAGAATGGCATTAAATTCTCAAACCAGTTTGTATTTCTTTGCCCACACACGGCTTGTGTGTTTAAAAACACCAACAGTAAGTTTGTTGGCATAAATAAATAAGAATTAGTCGTGGTAATTTCCCTGGGTGTTGGTGGTGATTGTTGTTTCTGTATTCTGTGCAGCATCCGCCCTATTTGGCACGTTTCCATCTACTTCTCACTGTCTTATGTTGCCAGTGTTCCATTGGTTTCCGCCCCTTTGGTGTGAACCCCTGTTGCATGGCGGTCTTCGGTTGTTCAAGTATTCTCTACAGAATCGTATGTGATTCACTTGGTGGGTACGGTCTTCTGGTCTCCCACAATCATACGTATATGTTTGGTATCTCGATTCACCTCTTGGTATCGTGTCATGGTACCGCTGTCTCGTGTTCTCCATCCTTTCGCCATGATTGTGTGGTTGTGGGAAATGGTGTGCCCCTCTCCCCCTGTCATGGGTGCTCCTAGTATTTCTATCTTCTCTCTCATTCTGGTTGTTTGTAGTCATGCTTCTGTTTAAGATAGGTGAGTTTGGGTGACCGTTTCTATGTCTATGCTCATTAGGCCGACCATTTTGTGTTTCGAAGGCTGTTAGTAATTCTATCATGTCTGCAAAATCTACTGGCCTCGCAACAATTAACCCTGTTCTCACTGTGTCTGGGAAATGTCTTGTTATGCTGGTAATTAAATCTGCTTCCGACAGGTTAGGGTCTAATAGCTTCCCTTTGTTGGCTACTTTCATAAAATAATCGACTAGCGATAACCTTTTGGCCGGATCATATCTTCCCGTTGCTAACTCTACCCTTGTCTGGTTCTGTTTAGCTGGGCCCCAATACCTTGATAGGAATAGATTTCTGAATGAGCTATACGATTCATGACCAGCTAGTGTTAACCTTAGCCATTCTAATGCTTTGTTTCTTAAGCTTTTCTTAACTATCATCATCCTAAGCTCATTTGGTATCCTTTTCACTTTAAAATACTCTTCCATCCCTTTAACAAAGAGTTTTGGATCGTCTCCCTTCTCCTCGTCAAATGTAGGTGGTGTGATTTCATGTAGTATGCTGTTGGTGTAGCATGTGTTGTGTGTTGTGTCATTGTTTAATTGTGAACCTCTTTCTCTATATGGTGAGTCAACATTTTGTACACTATTCAAATAACTTTCATCTTGAACGCCAATTACGTCTAAATCATCATTCTGCCTTTGTAGCGCGTTCACAACATCACTTACATTAGCCAAACTTTCTTTTCCTTTTCTCATTTCTTCACAAATTGATTTTAAATCATTCTTTATTTCTAAGTGACTTTGTTTCATATCATTCATAGCATCTTGTTGTGATTGTACTACATCAGCCATAGTCTTAATTCTAGGAATGACAATTTGTTCTACAGATTCATTAATAATTCCTTTCTTTACTACCTCAATTTCTTTCCTTAATTCCTCAGTTATTTCTACTTTTACATTTGTAATCTTACAGTCTACACTTGCATTACATTCTGTTATTTCATCTCTACATCTACCAATTTCTCCTTCTAATACAATCTTATTTTCTTTCATTTCCGATTCTATTTTTCCCATCCTATCTCCTATGATTTCTATCCTAGCTTCTAAAGCTTCCTTTGTCTCATTTATGTTTTTATGTACTAATTTCAAATTTGTTTCCATTACTTTCATATTTTCTTTACACTCCTGTCTTCCTAATTCTTTCCTATTAAGTTCTATTTTCTGTTCTAAGTCCTGTCTCATTTCCTTTAGTTTCAGACCTATCTCTTTTTTATTATGTTCTAAGTCCTGTCTCACTTCCTCCATTTTCTGACCTATCTCTTCCTAATTCTGTTCCATTTTCTGACCTAAACTTTGTTCTATGTCCTGTCTTAATTCTACCTTATTTTGTTCCATTCTCTGACCTAAACTTTGTTCTAATTAGTAACCTTTGGTCTTTTCCTATTGCTACCTCTTCCTCACTTTCTGGTTTTATCTGATAACTAGGCTTATCTGCCCCTTCCCCTATTCCTGCTCCTACCTCTTTCTCTTTTCGCAACATTCCCGTTTTTTGATTCAGTTCACTTGGGCTTAAAAGTCCTACTATTTTGCCGCTTCGCAGTAACATAAAAATAAAATTAATGTAAAAATAAAAATTTTTGGCCCTACTTTTTTCTCGTTGATTTATCTCCTTACGTGCATCCCCTGGGCGGTTGGCTTCGCTAGACGATCTCTGATGTTCCCCACGTTGATGGTTATCCGTTCATCGGCATTTTTAGGCACTTCCCTCGTTGATTTTCAACTTGGCGACGTCTCTGAAGTTGTAAATTTCAATGGGTTGTCTGATGGCATCTTCTTCCTTTTGGGCGTGAAGATTTGGCGTCACTTGGTATTTTGCGTAAGTTCATTTCCCGTCGATTTTCATTCCACCCGAAATTCGTGCTCCACGTTTGGGTAAGCCATTTGGTGCTGTTTTTTATAAAATGGAGTGTGCTTCGGATTGAGCAATGAGACTATTATTTCTCTCAGGGCGTGGTACCAGATGGAATGAATAAACACTTGAAGTTACTTCACTATAATATATTATCTTATTAACACTTTTTCTCGTCTTTACAATTATCTTTCGTCGCACCAATTTATATTATATTGATAGTCTTTCCAGTTTTTCAACAACTTTAGAACAAAAGCTTCATGAAAGTTTAGTAAATTTTCTACTCACATTCACGCGTGTTATAGAAACATGTCTTCTCATTTCAAACACACAGACGCTATTAACAACTCCAGCACCACTTCACATGATGCTACTTTTCTTTTGTGTACATCCGCGTATTCATTCATCAAATAGTTCCCGTATTATTAGGGAAGCGACCTTTAGCTATTCTCCCTTCGCTTTTAATATTGAACACATATAATTCTTTTATTTATACATATATATTAAATTCAAATATGGAACTTAACATTTATGGCGTCTTTAAACAAACTTAATTTTTTGTAACAATGAACAATAGCAACATGTTTTTGTTACTCAACTAACTCATATCAACACCAAAAATAAATTACATTTTCAATAAATATTTACATAAATGATTTCCTTTTGGGGTCTTACAATATTCTGTCTCAAATGTAATCATGGAATTCAAGATTATCCATCAAAGTAAAAGATCTGACATATAAAGATATTAATGATTTCCATCATAAAGTAAAACATTTAAATAAAGTGGACCAAGAAAAATTCCTGATTAAATAAATGACAATTAATTCTCCAAAAAGAAGGAAAGTGAAGGAAGAAAATTCTAAAAGAAAACAGAAAGAAAAATGGAGATGTTTTACCAATCTGTGCTGCAAGTTTTCAGGGACTAACAGGCATGTCTAAGGATAGACTGTCCCTCCTTGCAAGAAAACTGTATTCTACTGGGAATTCACCTAAAGAAAATCGAGGAGGGGATAGAACTGCAAAGTACAAGGAGCTTATCATTGAAAAGTGATATTAAGAGCTACAGGTGCAGAGAAAGTAACTACAGTAGATGAAAATCCTCAAGGAATTACCTACCACCAGAATTAAATATTAAAAAAAAATGTGGAAAATGTTTCGCAAAAAAAGAGAAAAGGAAAAACTATCCACATGTTCTTTACACAAATACAAGTTTATTTTTATAAGTGTTTTACTCTCTCATTCAAGCACACACTGATACATGCTTCATGTGCAAGATGGGACTAATTTCCACAAAGTAAGAGACAGATTTGGAGAAGAAGAATGAATAGAGGACAGACTACAGACTTCATAAACTTCATGCAAAGAAGTTTTATACTATAATGAAAGAAGAAAATCCTGATGTAATCAAAATCTGTTTCAATATGCAGCAAAATCAGCCACTACCTAAATTATAAGTAGATGGAGTGTATTATTCCAGGTAAGTTTAGTTCTATAATCTTTCCATTATGATTCACTCTAAACCACAAATGAAAAAGAATATACATTTTTGCACCCGGTTTGAAACTGAGTCATCTAAGGGATGTAATCAAGTAGCATCTGCTAGAACCAAAACTTCTTAAACACATAACTGGAAAACAAGAACTGTCCATATGGGAACAAATCTTTATTTTAAAAAATTGTTGTTAGCTAATGCTGGATTTCTGACAATGAAGTCATTAATCCTCTTGCTCTCCAATATTTTTCACTGATGATATTGAAGAGAGCAATAGCAGTAATAGTAACCGCTTTTTAGAGAGCACCATATTTTTATGTTTTGGCGGTCACATCGCTCTCTCACAACCCCCAGAATGTCTGGAGGACCACATCTGTCGTTGGTTTACGGGTCTCACCGACCTGACCGGGAGAGTTATCAAAATAAATTCACCGACCATATCCTCTGATTACCAATCAGAGGACGTATTACATGCCATGACAGGTCAGCATGTTAGGGATTAAGATTCTATAGAGAAATTAGAGAAATGGAGAGGTTGGAAAAATAAACACTCCCTAGCCCTCGGGAACCCTAATAGCATCGGAGTCGGAAGAGAACAAGAGATTATTTTAAAAAATAGAAACCGAGTATTTAATTTCGACATTCCTCAAAGAGACATTTTCAGTAAGTTCATTGAACCGCCACCAGAAGAAACACCAGAAGAAGCATCACCATCTGCACCATCAAACACCATGGAAACCCAGTTATTATCTGGTTGATAATGGAGGAAAGTTACCTTCGAAACGCGTCCCGGAAAAATATGTTGTAAGTGTTGTTCAGTGTTGTTAATTAACTCACCTTTTAAATTAAATTAATTACAACAACACTGTTTTCAAACTTCTATGAAAGGAAGATAGCATCTGCTTTGTTGAATTTTCTGTTAGACCCAGAAAAAAAATTGAAGTGTCCTTCCATTATTCATCTTTTCTCAGATTCGTGTCCAGGTCAAAATAAGAACAGTGTAGTAATGACCACGCTCATTGCCTTTTCGGAAAGAAGTACAAAATTTACGCTTACATCATTTCTTTCCCATACGAGGACACAGTTACATGGCTCCTAATCGCGCATTTGGTAGACTTGAGTATAGAAGAAAGGAAGATATTTTGTCACACAATGAATATTACTGAATTCTGCAACCCCATGGAGTTACCAAAGTACTCAACATGGACTGGCAAATCAAAACACTGAAGGAGACTACTCGGAAGATTGTGAAAGCAAAGCTGCCATTTAACATAGGAATACAACATGGTATATTGTACAAAAAGTCTTCTACAAATGCGTATAATATTTCTGTAACTGTGCAGAACACTCTGCGTCACCTGTGGAGGTTTCTACTTTAAAATCTGGAATTAAAACATGCTACAAAGAAATACTGAGGTCTTCATGTCTACAGAAGATGAACATGGTGTTCAGTGAGAAGAAGAAAGACATAAAAAAACTTGTTTGCAATTTTTTAAATTCCAGAAGAAGCAAAACGATTTGATGAAGATGTTCTCAGTGACTGTTAAAATATCAAAATAAACATACACATTATTTAGTTTAAAAGGTGAGTCAATAACACTAAACAACACTTACAATATAATTTTCCGGAACGCATTATTACTTACTAATTTAATCACTTTGTATTCTAAAATTTCTGTATTTATTAATTTAATAATTTTGTAACTTTTTATAAATGTCTATTATTTCATTAGTGTAACAACGTTGATTTAGCCATTTATTAAACTTGTATACTGTACATAAAAATAAATTATGAAGAAACAAAAATAAAGTCAAAACAATAAAACTAGTAGCAAATTAAGGTTCAGTCAAATCAGCTTGTTTCATAGTCCATGTCCTCAATCAAGTTCTGAAAAAACAAGCATTTTTAACTGGCCAATACTATGAAAAATATGGTTATCTTCTAGGAGTTTCACTGTTGTCTAAAATTGTCCCATGATAATGTTTAGTATTACCAAAAATAAAGTTTGTGTAATGAAAAGTTATGTACTAGAATAAAAAAATGTAATTTCTGTAAAAACATCTTTTTGTCCTCTATTGAGCTATGAAAAAATGCTCCTCATATATACCGGGTGTAAATGAATAACACCACACAAATTTTAATGGTAGTAGAGGGCTCATAGACAATCAATGAGATAGGAAACCAATGGTCTACGACGTCAAGTTAATAAATTATACGTATTCAAAGTAATTAGAGAATCTGACTATTAAAACATAAACAGAAAAAAATATGTCAATATTATCCACTGAAATTGAAATAGTGCTTATCAGGAACTTAGTAGCCACAGCAAGGGATAACAGCTTGTGGCGAGCGCCTATAGAAATATAGGGTAGTTCTAAAACGTGTGGTTAGGCCGCATGGTTATGTCGACTGACTGTGGACTTAATGGACCCAAGAAATAGAGTTCAAACACAGACATGGGTAAACCTTTTTTTCCCCCCCATTTTGAGAGCAATGTTGTGCTTATGCTTTAAAATAGCAAAATACCATTATCATAGTGTCACCGCGCCCGCCACATCTAATTGCTGACAACAGCAGTGTCACCCATCGCATTATTGTCGGCACTACCGCAAAGGAGCCGAAGGAAAGAGACAGAGAATGGCTGCATTGTTGGGGCGCTTGCCGAAAGAGAGAAAAGGATAGAGACTTCGGGAATCTTCTGCTTTGTATTTCACCGCAATAACTGAACTTTCCAGAATAGTGCCTGGGAGATATAAATAGCGGTAAAGTGCGACAGAAGAGTCAGTCAGACGTATGTGAAGCGTTGAGGAGTCGTGCCGACGGAGAAGGGACAGTTGTTGTGTTACTAGTTCGGAGCCGTGCTGTTGGTGAATGGAAAAAAAGACTTTCTTGCTGTTGCAACGAGTGTAAAAAGTTACTGTTTAAGGAAATAAAAGTGTATCTTTATCTAGACTACATCTGTCCTCTTTACTTTACACCCACCCAAAGTCACACTGGTGTCAGAAGTGGGATCCGTCGAATTGCTTCTAGTTTCGTTACATCGTCGTTAGAAGTTGCAACGTTAGAACCAAGATGGAGGGAGATTCGGAAACCAGGATGATGGCAATGATGAAAGAATTATTTGCCAAAATTTAAACGTCAAACGACAACCTCGCTGCCGAGCTGAAAGAGATGAAGACGGCAAACGACAACCTCGTTGCCAAAATGAAGACGAGAAACGACAACCTCGCTGCCGAGCTGAAAGAGATGATGAAGACGGAGCTATCGGCGAAAATTGACGGCGAACTGATTGGCGTGACTGAAGACGTGGAAGAACTCGGCGAAAAGGTGGAAGACCTCTGCCAGCACGTGGACGTCGTGGAGGACGACGGGGAACGTCTTGGCGCCCTGGTAGTAAGAGTTGACGAGAGCGTCAAAGTACTGGATGCCAGGGGCAGACGGAATAGCGCGGAGCCGGGGAGGGAGCACCTAGTGGCCGAGACGACAGTTGCGCCCGTTTCAGACGATATGAGGGAAGACGTGGAACAACTCGGCGAACCGATTGGCGTGACGGAAGACGTGGAACAACTCGGCGAACTGATTGGCGTGACGGAAGACGTGGAACAACTCGGCGAACTGATTGGCATGACGGAAGACGTGGAACAACTCGGCGAACTGACTGGCGTGACGGAAGACGTGGAAGAACTCGGCGAAAAGGTGGAAGACCTCTGCCAGCATGTCAGCATGTGGGCGTCGTGGAGGACGACGGGGAACGTCTTGGCGCCCTGGTAATAAGAGTTGACGAGAGCGTCAAAGTACTGGATGCCAGGGGCAGACGGAATAGCGCGGACCCGGGGAGGGAGCACCTAGTGGCCGAGGCGACAGTTGCACCCGTTTCAGATAACGAAAGTGTACGTCTCGGGGAAGACAAAGGGGCAGTTCAGGGACGTCGTCGAGGATCCCCTGGAGGAGAGTGTCGGGTACGTAACCAACCAGGATATGACGTGGAGGACGATCAGCAGGGAAGCGCACAAGCAAACGAGCATCACGCGAGAACCGACTTGGCGTGTGACATGGGGGGACCGTCGGAGCCATCCAATCACCTGACGCATAGTGCCGTGAACGGAAGAATGGCGGACATCATCGTGGACGGCAGGATACAGGAGAGGCCGTGCCGAGCACGAGTGAACACGAGTGCAGCGGTGGACGCGACTCGCGCGGATGTGGCGGGGTTTGTTGCCGGACCCATCGGAAGCAAGGTGGCTGCGAAGGTGCGCCAGAGAGGTCGGCGGACATGGTACCCAGTGAGCCGTTTCCAAGTGCGCAGGATGGCCCGTCAACACACCAGGAAGAAGGGCAACTGGACGAGGGACCGTCAAGACCGGCGGTACTGTTGCAGAATTTCGAAGCAGGATGGCGTACATCGTCCTACCCGGACCAAGGGACACTATCCAACAGCGATACCTATGATCGTGCCTCCTGGAGAAGAGGTTCGATGGGTTAGTCCACCGGGGCGCAAGGGAGATGCCGCAGTGATAGTACTGGTCGGGACGACCAACTCTGAGGAGGGAGCAGTGTCACCGCGCCCGCCGCATCTAATTGCCGACAACAGCAGTGTCACCCATCGCATTATTGTCGGCACTACCGCAAAGGAGCCGAAGGAAAGAGACAGAGAATGGCCGTATTGTTGGGGCGCTTGCCGAAAGAGAGAAAAGGATAGAGACTTCGGGAATCTTCTGCTTTGTATTTCACCGCAATAACTGAACTTTCCAGAATAGTGCCTGGGAGATATAAATAGCGGTAAAGTGCGACAGAAGAGTCAGTCAGATGTATGTGAAGCGTTGAGTAGTCGTGCCGACGGAGAGGACAGACATATGTGAAGCGTTGAGGAATCGTGCCGACGGAGAAGGGACAGTTGTTGTGTTACTAGTTCGGAGCCGAGCTGTTGGTGAATGGAAAAAAAGACTTTCTTGCTGTTGCAACGAGTGTAAAAAGTTACTGTTTACGGAAATAAAAGTGTATCTTTATCTAGACTACATCTGTCTTCTTTACTTTACACCCACCCAAAGTCACAGTATGCAATGCACATAGTATTGTTTACTTCTATTCAATAATTTATTTCCTGGTTGTTTCTCACCCTCCAATTCTGTGTACCACAATGTACAGGTACAAACATTTGTCTGAGAATTCTTTTCTCGACAGATCGCAAAGCCTTTTCATTGTTCATCGTTCATTACTCATTGTGGTAGACCAAACCTCAGACCCACAGGTTACTACTGGCTTATTAACGGTTTATAAACTTTGAATTTAGAATTTCTGGTTATTATTCCATTAGACAAAATCTTTTTATTTGCGTAATAAGCTCATTCCCTGCCTGTATTCTTTTTCTTATTGTACCGCTCAACTTATTATCAGATTTAATTAAGGTACCAAAATATGAAACTGCACTTACTCATTATTTATTTCCTTACCTTTGTTCTGCTTGTATTGTAATGGTAATATTAATTCAACTTATGTTTATAGTAATTCAATCACATGTAGCTCTTTCAAGAGCTTATCAATTGTTTACTTCTTTCTAAACTGCTAGTTAGGCTTGAATCATCTCATTTAAGTGAAAACAAATTTTACAAAAAGTTTAAACACCAGTTAAACGAAAAATTACAAGACAACACAACTGTTTCCTGTAAATCAAATTAAATTAAACAAGTAGTTATGAATAAAGAGAGAAAGAAAGCAAGAGAAAGAGAAAAAGCAAGAGAGAAAGGAAGGAAAGAAGGAAGGGAGAGAGGGAGGAAGAGAAGGTAGGAAGGGAGGGGAAGAAGAGAGGAGGGGAGAAAGGGAGAGAGGAGGGAGAGAGGGAGGGGAGAGGCAGAAAAATGAAAGAAAGAGAATGAGAAAGAGAGGGAGAAAGAAAGAGAGGGAGAAAGAAAGAGAGGGAGATAGAAAGAGAAAGAGAGAGAAAAAGATAGAGAGAAAGGAGAGGGAGAAAAAAGAAGAGAGAAAGAAGGAAAGAGAAATAGGAGAGAGAAAGGAGAGAAAGAAGGAGAGAAAGGAGGAAAGAGAAAAAGGAGGAAAGAGAAAAAGGAGGAAAGAGAGAAAGGAGGAAAGAGAGAAAGAAGGAACGAGAGAAATAAGGAAGGAAGGAAAGAAAGAGAGAAAGAGAGAAGATAAAAAATATGGGCTGATGGGCATTTGAACCTGTGCTTCTAATACATGCATACCTTCCCATCGTGGTATCATATCCACTATGCTAAACAGACAGGCTATGGAATTCGTCCATTTGTTCTCTCATCATGCGTTACAGCTGCAGTAGACATGATCAGTAGTGTGCATACCCTCAAACAATTTTAAGGCTCGGTTCTGTAATTTGTAATCCTAGACCACAGGTTTCCTATCTCAAATTGATTGCCTATGAACCGTCCATTAACCGTCAGTAAAATTTGTGTGGTGTTATTCATTTACACCCTGTATATATAAAGATTACCAATTTCAATTCTTCTGATTTTTCGGCTGTCCCTTTTGGTTTTTGCTAATGTTCTTTTTTTCTAAACCATCCCAGTATTGAGGCATACAAAACAAAAAAGGAATTATTCAAATCAATCAAGCCATTTTTTAGTTTTGCGAGACTAATGTACGGCAATTAATTTTTATACATATCAATATGTGGTGTAAACTATTAGATATATTGACCAGTTTTGACAGGTATCCCTGTCATTCTCAAGGCAATTGATTGTTAGCAAATTTGTTTGCAATCAGAGGTTGGGAGTGACATTATGCATGACATCATCGCTCACTTGTAACAGTCGTAGCAAGATCGACCAAGATTAGTTGCCTTAATAATGGCAGGGATACCTGTCAAAACTGGTCAAAGTTTCTAATACCTCACACCACATATTTAAGATCAGTGGAGCCTGAGGTCTCTACATTATTTGTGATACTGGGGACAATATGTAGAGCATTATGCAACAAGGCCAGAGTAGCCCACAATGGAGTAACTATGCAACAAGTTTGATTTAGGCAAAAGTGTTGTTAAAAATACTTGTAATGTCATTTGGATCATAATATATCTATTTAATTTACTAAATGAATGTGTTTGTCACTTTTAAACATAAATAAAATAACATGCACAACAATATTCAATGTTTGAACTAACAAATATACAGTCCACATAAGATAAGAATGCCAGCAAAGCAATGTGCTATGTAAAAACATCTACTCTTTTCATTCACATTAAGTAGCAGTTGTCAACCATATGAGTCAGAGCTCCACAAAGAGACTGCAATTACATAGCAGTAAGCAAAGTGTCAACGTGAGCAGATAGCCTCTACTGGATTTTATTTGACACTGTGGAATTTCTCCAGTTGGAAATATGGCACACAGTAATAAACAAACTGTCAATATGGAGAAATAAACTCTTCACCCTGAAATAGCACTCTTCTCATCTGTGAACTGTGTAAGTTTTACCTTTCCACAAAATTTAATTGCTTTGATTACCATATCATGTGATTTCTTCTTCAGCATAGAATATCGATCTTGAAGCTGCTCAGCCATTAGTTTAAACTGATCCCTCTCCGTGCGACATTGATCTAGTTCCTTGCTTAGAATTAGTAGTGCTTCAGCCTTACTCTGCAACTTGCGCCGCAGTGCTGAATTCTATGAAAAGATACAGAAATATGTTAAAACGTCATTTTTATTATACCATAACAAAATACACTTAAGTCATTAACACTTCTTCCAAAACAGTCCTTCAGCAAGGCCTTAAACAAAACAAAAAGAACTTTATCAGAGAGACCACACATAAAGGCTGCTATTTTGAAGAAACTAGTCACTGAAGGCTTTCGGCATAGTGTTTTAGTTAAAAGATTGCCTTTTTAATTAAAAGCATTGGAAAAGTTATTTCTACTTTCCTCGGTCACACACTGAATTGGTACAAACTGAGCTGTCATGTAGCTTTTTAATTAATGTCCTCCAACGTATCATATTGCATAGTGAATGCATGAAATGATGCTCAAATGAGCCCGAGGACCACAGAGCTTTAAGTTACATGACATTCATTTTCTCAGGATAAGGGCAAACCTCGGTAAAAACCTTATCTGGATAACCCATCCTACGTGAGATTTGAACTTGCAACCTCTTTAACACTACCACCATGCTACAGAGGTGGGCAATGATGTAGCTAATAAGTTAGTTGAAGAGGGCGATATAAAAGCTAAGTTCTTGAAGAATGCCGGCCAAAAGAAAAATCGGTTCAAAACCGATGAGGAAGATGTTGCTTTTGTTAAGTTTGGACAGCTTATCAGCAAACTACCTGAGCCAGATGTGACACTACAAGAAAACAGACTATTAAGAGTTTTAGTCAGCTGTTAGGGTAGTAGAGAAATGAATATTTAATTGACAGCTTTGTAAATGTTTACCCTTTCATTTAAGGTATGCTTCAAAAGCCTAACTTAAAATTTTTTCATATATTAATTGTTCTCTTAATATAAAAGGCCTCTATAAATATGTACTACAATCCTAAATGGAAATATGCAAGTTGAAATCAAATTTCTAAATGCTCCCATGTGCAAGTTCTTTTTCCAGTGAGAAAAAGAAATTGTGTACCTATTCAAAGAAGCAATACAACCTGGTAACAGCCTGGAAGTTAGATATGTTACACAGGGCCATAAACAAGAAATAATACTCCATTTAATGGCAAGCTGAATAAGTGACTTGCACTTGTAACACCTGTTATATTTTCATGTAATACTCATTACAGTTAATATTTATATTTCTGTTAAATAAAATTTAACAAATGTTTATAATACAATGCAATGTGTTTACAATTAACTTTTGGAAGAACAGGACTTTTATATTTCTAACATCAAACTCACGGAATATAGTAGTTTATTTTATCGCAAATTCAAATTAAAGGTGTGGAAATTTAACACCTGTTACAATGGAATCACATTTTTCTCAAATGGGCAGTCATTATTTGTTCTTTTAATATCCTGGACATGCAAAGAGTTTGGAATGTCAAAGCCATCACATAAGGACCAGCTCGTAAAAGATTTTTTGCTATTGTTTAAGCCTACCGAATTTTCCTATTCCCATTGTATCTATAAGGAAACATGTAATAAGATCATTTCTACAAATGTAATCTTAACGTGAAATAGAATAATAAGGGTTTTTAAAAATATTTTATAAAAGAGAGAGTTGAGAAAGTCATGTGAGTGCACACATAGTTTTAAATACCTGTTTTATGAAACCAACTGATATAATCACTCCCTAATCTAAACCTTTGGGTAAATCTCAAACCAGATTTGCTCAATTTATATGGTTCAGTAAGGCCTGGGACCTCTGTTTGCCTCATAATCATTTCTTCCTTTCTATTTTTCTTGCTCATTTTTTATTTAACAACATTCTTGAATATTAATCATTAACATGGCTCATTCTGATTAGCACAGTACTTTTGCTGAAATTTTGGTGATCTAACAGCCACAAAGCATCTACTAGTGGCCGAACGGTCAACTAATTTGGCAATGTAAACATGGAACAAATCCCAAATCTTCATATAAAATTTTTGGGGAGAATGTAATACCTTTTATACACATTAGAGCTAAGCTGTAAAGAAAGTAAAAATACATACCTAAGTCAAAAATAAAACTAACAGAAAAATATACATTCCTAGACTTGCACTCATACTTTTAAGCTAAACTCAGTATGTTATATCCTTAAGTGTCTTAACAACTTAAGTACAATAGAAAATATTAAGGTATTATTTGCTCATTTTCATTTTAGCTTAAAGTATTTCCTGGAGTAACTCTATAGACCAAGATTTTCCAACTGAGATGCTGCCGGCAGTAGCACTGGCACTGAGCTAGGCACCGGAGAGGTGGGGGAAGGTGAAGTGGCAGAGACAGCAACAAGAAGGTACTGTGGCAGCGGTAGTCTAAGTACCTGTGGTGGGCAAATATTGCATTGATTGTTGAACAGGACAGGTCATCTAATTAGCATGCAGCTTATCAAAACAATTATTATTAATGACAATTTTGTGAACACATCATTTATTCTCTGCATACATTTTGGTTACCCTTGTGTGCATTTACCATTTAGGTAGATTTCTGACATTGCTCACCGTAACTAATTTACCAATATTCGGTACAATAGATTTGGCAGTAGAAATTTGTAGTACTGCCTCTAAGCAAGCATCAGACAGAGACATCCCGCTTTTATTTTTATTCAAATTTATAATTGTAAAGATTTGTTCACGTGCAAAAGTTGTACCGAATCATTTCGCAATAGTTGTATGAAGGTTCGAATCCTATTGATTATGAATAAAGACGAGACTTTCATGCACTATGCAATCCCAAAATATGCATGCATTCATGCACTATCAAACTATGGAACATGTATGATCAAAGGAAAAATACACTAAATTATGCACTATCATTCTTGTACCAATTCCTTACATCACTTCCCTTTTCTCAGCACAGTTAACACCATTTCTACATGGTTTTCGGTGAGGTTTCTACATTTGTCAGTCAATATGTTTTTGTAGGCAGAGAATATCCTTTCTACATCGCAAGACGTTATGGGGTGCAAGCTTAAAGAAAGAGATTTGTGACAGTGTCAGGTCGAATTGTTCATTCGAGTGTTAGCCACAAAGAACCTTTATCACTGAACACAAGAATGCATAGTCGGGGTTTGCATTTATGACCCTCTCCAGTTTCTTCTTTGCCACTACACCCACTTTGCCAGGGGCAGAATTGAGGGATCTGCCACAAAAATCAAGAAGTTGAGTTGTTCACTCAAGCATTACAAGCATTTAAAATTAATATAATGTATATTATATGCTTGATAAGGCCAAAAGTTCCTTAACTATGCATTATGCATGTTTTTATTCCCAGAAATGTCAAAATGTGCAAATATACACAGAAAAAGTATATATTTTTGGACCGGCAAAAATGAAATGGGTAAGTATTAAGTTTGGGCAACGTCATATGTTCCTATAAAAACATGCATTTACATGAGAGTCTCGTCTTTAATTATGAATATTCTGACTTAGACAAAATGTTGATTATGAATATTCTGTTGAAATAATGGAAATGCTTTGATTAATCAACTCTAGTTATGCTGAAGCCTAAGTTTTGAATCTGTGTACCTGCTTACATGTAATAAAACAAAAAATCTGACGTGTTGCACTCACATGACTTTCTCTACTCTTGTACTAACCATTCTTACAAACTCTTATTCCTATATCTTCTTTGTGTTCGCTGAGATAAACATTTACAGAAATTGTCTTATTATTGTTTATTTCCTTGTAGGTGCAAGGGGAATATGGGAATACAGTAGGCTTTGAACAATAGTCAAATCTTTCAAATTCCATTCTCTCTCTGCATGGTTGAGATATAAAAAAATGAATAACCATGTTCCATTTGACGAAAGTTTTAAGTATTCCAAAAGCCACACTAATAATGAGGAATATCTCCGAAAATATTTATTTGGATATAAACAGTGTATCTTAGCAAGATCTATATTGTTTGCATAGTAAGATTTGGTCTATCTCTTACAGTTTACCAGTTATGCAAATGTCCTCCAGAGTATACTGGACTACATGGGTTATAGCCAGAAAATTCAAAATATACATTTCATTTATGATAAAAATATCTTAAACATATGGCACTTAGTCAAAATCATTAGTCATTTTCAAAAAAATCAAAATTTCAAAAAATTTTCCATGCTAAGGATAGCTTAGGGTGGAGGAATTTTCTTCGAAATCTTTGAGTTGCATCCTTAAAAGGTATTAAACTTAAATACCAATTTTGGTTTTTAACCCTTTCACTGCGGAGATTCTTTGCTATATATGCCAGTCTTCCTCTATTTCCTAAACCAGTTTTCATATACCTTACAGTGGTGCCTCAGTTGAAGCGATTTGAATAGCCGTGATGAGCAAGGCAATATGCAATGAACTGGCCATTCATACAAAGCCAGGGTTGCCAATGTTCAAAAGTAAAATTATCATACCACCCACTCAAAATTATAGATTTGAATTCGAAATTATTGTACATCATAAACCAAATGCTACAACAATAAATGTATCAGTATAACACTTAAGAAAATGTAATATTATTGAATTTTATGGTATCCACTTACAAGATTGATGACATCAATCAGTATTACAACTTTAGTACTTATGTTTCTCTCACTATTCATTCGAAAGTTCGTCATCCTCCTCAACTGTTGCAGCATTATACAAATTTGTTGTTGAGATAAACTTTAACATCTCGGTGGCTTGGAGATTTCCCGACCCACCACATTCTTTCATAAACTGAGACGACCGAAAAAGTCTATTTACAGTATCTAGGGCCAATCTGTTTCTAATTTTGATTTTTATTAAACCTAGTTTGGAAAAAACTCTTTCACAAGAAGTGTTTCTGAAGGGCAATGAAATCACTGATAATGCAACCTCCGCCAGTTCTTTGAAATCAGTATTTCCACCAAGGTGACATGTGTTTTAATAGCACTCCAGAAACTGCCAAGTTCAGGTATGTTACTTATTTCACACGGAATATCACGTATTCCGGGTTTTCTCCATTGATCATAAATTTTCTGAAGTACCTTCTCCATTGAGATTACCATATCTGGGCACACTGTCAACAAGAGGATAAAGGGTAGAAGGATTAGAAGGATATGAAATGATTGTCTTAGAGCAGTGGAGACAGACCATAAGGGCAAAAGTGGTGTTGCTATTTGTAATTAATTTCATTTTGCTGGTGTGACAATGCAGTGAAAATAATACTTCGCCAGTATCGAAATTATCGTACGGGTTGACAACCATGAGTACAACCATTCCAATTATCGTATGCCCCCATAATTATCGTACGGGTTGGCAACCCTATACAAAGCCAAACATTGTGAGTTTGAATCACAGTAACTGCAGTCAAATGTTTATGGTAAAGGAAGGGAAGGGGCCGAATAAAATAGTCTTTGTAATGGCACGCTTGGAAGCTGAAGGGGTTACATTTGACTGCAGTTGTATGGATTTTGCTTTTTTCTTAAAAAATTTTATTGCAAAAATTTATTATTTTAATTTAATATTTTTAAAATAGGAAATGGCTACAAATACTTGAATTCAATTTATTTAGGTTTGCATAACAAGAAAGTGCAAAATATCTCCACATTGAAATGGTCAAATGCCTCATCGCCTATGTGACAGCAAATGCAGTGAAAGGATTAACCGACTTTTTGTTACGTTGTCCACAGACACACACACATGGACCTTTTCTAAAAATGCTTCTTTTGGATTCAGGGGGCATCAAAAGATTTTTCCGTTGAAATCTTGACATCGAATTCTTGGGTGAAATACAATACTTTGTCTACTTACTATATGTAATAGAGAAAGTAAAAAGGCATCATTATGATCTATATTGAATTTACAACTTATTCAGCACTTCTAAACAGTTGAGATTATTGCACTTTACTTGTAAATACAGCACATTCCATAGTCTGTTGTGCAAAATTCTGGTTTTCCCGTATCTCTAAACGAAATATATGGTTGCAAGATGGCATTCTCTGTAAATTTGTATAGCAAGTCTCTTATCAGAAGGTAGAAGGCGCAAGAAATATTTAAATTGCTTCATATTTTATTGCTAGGTTATACAAGGTTTGTCTTATGACACATTCAGTAAGATAAGCAGGGGCATAGTGTCAATGGATGTGAGTGATGTGTTGCATATCCTGCCAGTTTTCCTTAGTTAACTTTTTCTGTTATCTATATACTAACCCAATTGGTGTAATGCTTACTGAGAAGTATGTTTTGAATAACAATCTGCTAAAAATTAGTATTGTTAGTGTATCACGCCAAGCATTGACACAGAACAGCTGGTTGTTGTGCTTGCTCATACCAGTCACATCAAACAATGTGCAAGCGCAGTGGATGTAACACAGATAAGTTCATCTTGCTTGTTACTGTTAATGAGGTTTAAAGCTAGGTTTTTCAGTATTTTGTTTGTCAGTGAAGGTTAATTTCCTATTTTTAACTACTTCTGTACATATCAGAATACAACAAGTAGCATTTTGAACAGTAATGTGCAAGAGAAAAATATGCCAGAAAACTGAAGGCAGGACACGCACATCACTCATGTGCATCTGCTGGTTGATTATGAGGAAAGCACACGTTTTAGAAAGAATGCTGCATTTCCTAGAAACTACTGCTCCGAATATGGAATCTGAGTGCTTGTAACTGAGAATGCAGAAAAAATAATGGGAAGAATTTTTGTGTAGTTTTAATATTTACGAGTTGGTGAATTATAAAATTCTATGAAAACTTTAAACATTGTGAAAAAATTATTTTTTCAAAGTTAACCTTTATTTAATAAACCAACGCATTAGAAACTGTTCTGTTCCCAACATTCTTTTGAGGATGCTATCTACAACAGAGCAATAATTAAAATTATCAAAATTTTGAAATCTTTATTGTGGAGCAAAAAATAGAAAAGATAAACTTAAAGGTGTTTGAAATATTGCAATGAAAATTTGAATGTACATTACTCCTTAGATGCATTATGTCTCATATCAGTTTACAAAATCCACCAATAATTGTAGAATTTAGAAATTTCACCTATCCATACCTGTAACACATGTTCAAAGTGCACACCCAATTCCACACATCATGCTACGCCACTGATGGTAACTGATTACAAAATTAAACAACCGTACCAACACACTTGGCAGGAGTCTTTCTGGACATTATATTACAAATTCCTGCTTGTTGCTCTAGATGAGTTGAACATGTTTCATATCCAAGAGGGTCAATAAATCAAGAAATAAAGGAGAGGAACTCCTAACATGTTTAATTTTGTGTCATTTGCAATGTTTACAAATGGAATTAATTTCTCTTTTAATAACAATGGAAAATTTGATTGAGAGCTTACCAAGCAATATATTTCACTAGGAATCAAATCTAGCCATACAGGAACAAATCAAAAGATCTTTACCCATGGGTTGACAAAATAAGGCTAAAGTTTTGTACTTCTTCTTTCTTCATTCTCTGATTACCCTCCCCTTATGTAGGACTTACAAGCCAGTGCCTAGGGTCAGATGCCTGTCAAGGAGCAGAGGGACCTCTGGACCAGACAAAGTGAAGACCTAGAAGCAGGTGGTCAGCCAAGCACCAGGTATGATAATGAGGAAGAGGATGATATGAAATGCAGGCAAAATGGATGATTGGAAAGGTGACAATGGAGCATTTGGGAATGAATGGCGAGGGAAACCGGAGAAAACCTGCCCAGATGCCGCTTCGTCCACCACGAATACCACATGCGGGTCCGCCTAGGTGGTAGGCGAGTGGTCTAACCACTCAGCCACAGCACTGCCAGACTCAGGGAAGGATGAGGAGTAATCTTGGCTGGAGATAAAGTCCCACCCCCTGTCGGGAATCGAACCCGGGACCCCTTGCACAGCATGCAGGTGCTCTACCAACTGCACTACAGGGCCAGCCCCAAAGTTTTGTACTCGTATCCAAAATTAAAACACTGATAAAAGTGAAAGAGAATAATGTAATTATCTTAGGAGTGTCATTTGGAGTGGATGTTATCTCTTGTAGAGCCTGGAACCTGCCCATGCATCCTTTTAACAACGGTTTCTTTTATAGAAAATTATAATTAACAAAGATCAGGACAACAAACATGGCCCTCATCCTGCTGCTGAACATACATGGGACTGTCCATCTAAATGAGAAGTAAAATTCACTGGTTTGGCCATATTTGTATTTGCTTTCATCTTTCACAGATCCTACCACTATCCTGGTCATCACTTCACAGGACATCCTCAACTACACTTTGCAGCTTAGGGCCCAATACTGTGTTTGTTAGTCACATGTTAGCAGCTGTGGATTTGCAAAAGGGCTGGATGGAACAAGTGGTATCTGTAGGAAAAATCAGAAATCATTTTGAGCCAAACTGGATACAAATATAAAACTTTGGGTTAATGTTTCACACAGAATTGCTATGTAATGTGCATATACAGCATTCCTTTATTACACAGGGTATGCACATAATTAACTACAATTACATCAGCAGTGAAATATACTGAAATCCCTAAGCCACAAGGCGCAGCAGAAGGATGCTTTTTATAAGCAGATGAGGGTAGTAGTTGCAGCCAAAGTAATGGGGAAGCACAGCCAAAACATCACTGCAGCTAAAACCCAACTACTCTTTACTAATGCTTTGTTTTTTATGAAGCACAGACAATATTTTCTATTTGCTTACAACCTTTGGTAAAATTATTTGTTTCTGGTATTCTTTGTTCTGTACTACTGATTTAAGCTACTACACATATCGCTAAACATTTATTCTGTCAATTCATACAAAAGTTTTGTGAATTTAGTCACTGTCACTGCCTGTGTTATCAAAACCCTTTTCATCTATGCTTTTCATGTGCCTTAGACACATGGCTTTCAAATATCAGCCACAATGCGATTTAACTTTTATGTCTTAACTCATCTAATACCTCTTCCTGAACTTTCCGCATTCTTTCTTGTTGTACTTCGTAAGCACCTGTTGCTGAATTAACCACACAGTGACAACAGACAAGCAGCTGTTACAAAATACAACTGTAGCTTTCTCAGCATACCATAACATAAAGAGTCACGCGGAATGTTGACAACACTCCAACGCATATTGTTCCATATGTTCTTGGAACTCGGGTTTCCATTATTGATTCAATTTTTACTCAAGGTCTTTCCCTCTGCCATACCATACTTGGTTACCATATGACATATAAAAAAAGACTTTTCCCAAAATAATATGGCATGGATGCAACTTTCATAATAAATCTTAGTTCAACATCATATTTTGTAACGAATACAAGGAAAAATGCTCTGGAAATTATTTTGTACCTATATCTTTAAGAGGAAGTGTAAAATTCTTTATGCAGACCTACGAGCTCACTATCTCTAATTAACAGCTAAGCAGGAGTATGCAATCAGTAAGCTACTCGGAATATTGTCTTAAATTGTTCATACGGTTTACTAATGAACAAGAATGCAGTACTTTTGTTGTACACGCAGCTAAATATTACCTCAAAACAATTACACAATATTTTCAGGTATTGTTCCATAACTATTATGTTATTTTGTTCCTATGTTCTATTATTTACTATTAGCTGCATTGGAAGTTTTACCTTAATTTCTAAATTTACTTTCACTGTGCACTTTTCACTCTATAAAACTAGCTACTTGAGTTTTAAAAGCTAAATATCCATATTTCACAACTTTTTGTTTTCAAATCGTTTGCCATTTGTAAACATTTACCACGCCAATTTTTTCCTCCAAAACGAACTCATTTTCCAGAGTTTTTAATTAATTTAGTCAAATTTAACTATACAACTTACTTCTGCCAAAAAATTGTCCACATATTCTTCCACGCCAATTTTTCCTGGGATTGACATCTTTGTTATTCAGTTAAATTTGCCACAACACATTCAGTTTGATTCATTGTGATTCCGCCCTAACATCCTAGCTACTTTTCAAAAAGCTGTATAAGATGTTGCTGATTGCGCCAGCATAACGCGAATGTTTAAACCTTATATGTTATTAAATGGAAAATGCAAATAACGTGCATATTAATGGTTATGTTGTATCAAGGTAAATAGAGTAGAGGGGTGTATAAACACAGAACATCTAACAGTATTACTCATTTTAAATTATTTGCCATAGAGTAATAATGAAATAATAGACTAGAAAGCATACATGCTATATGGTGTACATCTGTGTTACCACAGTTTATACCAACACAGAGGTGGTTGACAAACTTGTTTTATTTATTGACGGTGAAGTGTCTGACTCCATGACTTATGAGGAGAACGAGTGATATTTCAAATATGGCGAAATGGTGAAACTAATTGAAATAGAAAGGATTATCCTGTAGATAGGCGTAGCAGCAAGTAGTAGCAGATGACAGCAGCGAGTGATCCACTTGAGGCCGCCCATCTACTGGATAACCGCAGAAAGTAATACATACGGACATGCTTCAGCTGAGCAAGTGAAACCTCTTAAGTTGTAGATTGTTTGCCAATTGAAAATTTTACGTTTATACAGCAGTTATGTTTCCAAATCAAATATGATTTAAAGAGTTAATTTAATGTGGTCTGCGCTCGATTATTTTGTTCCTCGGAGGCTTAGTTATTCCATACTCGCCAGATGTGATACAATTTTTGATCGGGACCCGTTAAACATAAAAGACGAACTGCCTGTTGGAAGAAAGGAGCAGAACATTACCAATAATTTTATCATTCTTACCCATTTTTATAATAAATGAACCAGAAATTAGGTCATCTATGCTCACGTTCAACTTTTCGGCCCCCATAATACGGCTTAATGTGGGTGACCCAAGGCTTTAGTGCATAAAGGCGGGTTCACAACAACCCGGTAATGGAAAGCAAGGCATTTTTCAATATTTTGGATCACAACATCCCGTAAACGACAACGGAAAGATATACTATCGATCAGCTTATTGATACCACCTAGAGAGTATAAGCTGCGCTAGAGGGGGATATTGCGCATTGGGATTAATTTGTCTCCAACTATTTCTAACTGACGAATGATATTTTTTCTAGCTTGCGACTAGAGAGAGCTCTAAATAGCTAATGTTTCATAGTGTGGCATCCTTGTATAATTTATACAGCGAAGGGTCTAATATGCACAATATGAATTTAATATCCCGTGTTCGGTAACGGGAACACTAAGTTAAAACTTGGCTAAGTCTTCCTTCCCGTTCCCGGAGCTTTTTTTTTAACGTCCTGCAACTTAGTGTCATATCTGACGGTGAATTAATGAAATGGGTGGAATGATGCTCAAATGAGCCCGAAGTCCATTACCCAACTTTCGTCTTCTTAGGATAAAGGAAAACCTCGGATAAAAATCTTATTCGGATAGCTCACCCTAAGCGAGATTCGAATTCGCAACCTCTTGGACGTGAAGCAGACACTCTATCACCACGCTTCAGAGGCGGGCTTCCCAGCTTTCTGTCGCTTGTGAACACTCGCGTTTGAATACATGTATTTCAGCTTTCTGGTTATCGTTACCGTTAAGAGATTCTGCGGAGAAAATTCAAACATACCCATTACTGGGCTTTAGAATTATTCTCTATTTTCTTACCCCCCCCCCCCCCCTCATATACAGCAATACCAACAATTTTGCTGTGCAAAGAATAAAGAATCTGATTGATGCACATATTGCTTTCGTTACTTTTTGTAATTTCATATGCATCTTCATATAAAACACGTTTCATCCATTCCATGTTCATCACAATAAAATGTTATTCCTGCTACTTATGTGTAAGATAGTGAGCTGTTACAACTGCTATTTGTTTGTCAAGAAGATAGCATATAGTGAAAAAGAACACAATTCTCAATTTTCAGATGTCTGTCTGTCAAATGTAATTATTGTTTGGCAAGATTTTAAATAAACAGTATGAAATATTCAGAAAGCGGTTTACATTGGAAAAAAGTTATCGTGTTGAGTATTTTAATTAGCTCTATAGTTTTCCTGAAATATGTTTTTGTCTATCTTTTATGGTTTCCTGGTACATATCATTTTCTACTGTTCATTTCAAGTAAAGATAAGTTCATAGATTGTTCCCAGAAATGCAACATGTGCATTTTATATAGGTACACTGTAAATGTTAATGTTAAAACTCTTTCATGAAAAGGGTAGTTTTAAATGGAGGAAGTTCTTGAAAGTTCATATATAAATATGATGATTAGGGCCCGGATTTTTAGGTTCTTAAAATTAACTTTTTAGTTATTTTTGTAGCTTAAAAAGTTGTTTTTAGTTCTTTAACCTGAAATAGTTTTTTATATTATTATTATTATTATTATTATTATTATTATTATTATTATTATTATTATTATTATTATTATTATTATTATTATTATTATTATTATTATTATTATTATTATTATTATTATTATTATTATTATTATTATTATTATTATTATTATTATTATTATTATTATTATTATTATTATTATTATTATTATTATTATTATTATTATTATTATTATTATTATTATTATTATTATTATTATTATTATTATTATTATTATTATTATTATTATTATTGTTGTTGTTGTTGTTGTTGTTCATTAATTTTATTATTAATTGTCCTCTTTTTATATCAATGTTGCTGAATGTGTCCTGTAGATCCTTTGTGCTGCTCAAAATGCGATTTTTGGCCAGAGTGCACCTGGAAAATACGTAAATAAAATTATAGTTTATACGCTATGTGCATTATAACAGGTGTTTAATCCTTACCTGTATTCCAGCATTCGAGAACAGGTCATACAGGTTCTCCTGTACGGTATGTTTATCTGCACAGCACTTAGCCACTTAATGCGACTTTATCTGTGCAGTGTTGAAGGTGTTCATATTTGTTCAAGCTTTTGTATCTGTGGGCATGGTTTCTTTCGCTTTTGGCAGATTTGGCAAAACATTACTTTGCCATCTGTGGTGAAATTCGGATCGTTACCTATCCACTGACGAATCAACACCTTTGAGATTAGCTGACTTTAGGCATGACACTGGCTCCTTAAATTACCTGCCTAATCTAAGGAAAATTAACTTCTAACGATGTAGCAATTGTATGAATTAACAATACACAATAATCGACTGAACACAACGGATACTGTTTTTAAACTGATTGGTTTGAGTTTATGGCGGGTTCTCCTATAGTGACCCCCTTTTCCCTCGATAACAATCCCCGCATTCCTTGCTTGCAACAATACAGAGCTTGGTCCCACATAGCTACAAGTCAGTTGCCTCCAGCATTGTTGTCACTACCCCTCTAAGCATACATAAGCAAAAAGACGTAGCAAAGATGTAACAGTCAAAGTCCATTCATAATTACATCAGCATTTCATTTTCCCCATTTTGAAATGAAGTTTTTTTTTTCATTTTAAAATAAATAGGAGATTTAGCCTGTTTTAGGTTTTAAAGTCTCATTTAGCCATTTTTAGGTTTTATAAGATTCAAGCATTTGGCTTCGATAATCATGAAACAGATTATTAAATTAAACCATTGCAGTTAACTATCAAGGAATAAAATAGTTAAAAAAACTAAGAATCCGGGCCCTAATGATGATATATGTTGATTATATATGATGTCATTGTTGGAACAGCATGTACTTTTAACCACACGCCCCTGAATTTTTTCTTCATTACAGCATTCCTCTAAAATGCACCTGCACCATTCCGTTTATCTTAAAAAAAGCATTTCAATTGTTTACGTCTGAAACCACTGAAACTTATCAAAATATAGCGGTAGTTGCACGTCTTCACGTGTGTTCCAATGGACGCAGCACTCATGAAATCCACAAGTCATGTGTCTTTTGGATTGAATTTTGTTCGCATGCACAGTGATCCATTATGACCATTACATACATATGTGCAGTTTTAACAGTTTTGTATTCTATGACATGGTGTCATTCACAGGTTTTCCCACAACGTTCATAAAACTTACAAACCTTGAACCGTATTCGTATGTCAGTTGGTAACGTTAGCAAGGTCATGGTCAATTTTCTTGTGCAAATGCTGCAAACCTAGCGTAAGCAAATGTAATTTTACGAAAATAGTTTATATGGTTAAATAAAATGAAATCAAAAGATTTCTGTACCGATTTCTGGAACAATATGTATAAAAAGCTGAAAACCACACAAGAAGAGATACTCAAGGAAAGCTTATATCCCCGATCCCCACTCCAGTTTTAATGTAGGTCTGAATCGTGGATTAGAGAAAAATATCAGAGAAATCTGCACGCAGAAAAAATGAGCTTTCAAGATTTAAGGACCTCATAAAAATAGGTATAATATAATTACGTTTTTTATAATATAAGGGGAAATTATGATGCACGCGAGGAAATTAAAATATATAAACTAAATGATACAGAGTGAAGACGGAAAAGTTATGAATCAAAAATGCTTTGTTTTAGTTTCTCTTTTTCCCTTTTACTCCATTGCTCCAGTGTTTGCTCATAACTTTCAAGCTTCATTAATACTTATAAAGCTATCAATCTATAAAAACGTCACTAAAATTTGTTTGGTTTCTTTGAATCTCCCGCGCACCTCCCGCGTAACGGTCTTTTGCCTTTAACCTCACAAAACAAAAGCAGTTAGTCGTAACCTCTAAAACCGGGAGTTTAACTGGGCTGAAATGTTACAACCTGTGAAAATATTATTTGGAATCGCATTTCGAGTATACTTCTCGAATTCGGATGAGTATATATGATTCATCCACAGGTGGTTTAAATGTTATTAAACTTTTCACCACTGCGTGCATATGATAATATAATATGACGTGCCGGGTCGAGTTACAACTACCTGTAGTATTGCTACTCCAAGCAGATGTATATAGTAATAATATGTGATGTAACAGCTGAGCATATTAATTGAGGTTAAAGTTATACTATTTATATTTTTTACGGGTTAAATTGCTGCATTACCATTATTTTTACACGGTAAGAAGATCTTAAGACTAGTAACGATTTCTTTACACGTTACCCTTTAATTTCATTTATATCTGTGATCATCGGCTGTGCAACCATATACTATATAGGAAAGGGCGTTGAACAACCAAAAAATAATTCTCCAATAACAGTGAATAAGTTGGAAAGGAAAGCTAAGGTCTTCAGGAGATAAGAGAATTTTTATTTTTATTGATGACGTTTTGTACAAACGTATTTGAGAATTGCATTTTAATGTTTTTGGACAGTAAAAGGACTCCTCCTTTTGTAGTGATTATTCAAGTCCTGAAGGACTCTTGGTGATGTGGATTATCTAGGCATATGGTTTCGAGGAATGGTTTTCGGCCATCTCAGACTTACTGTGTATTATCCTTCTCTATTCCTGGTCTTCCCACAACTCTATTACATTTCCGACAGCAACATTTCAAGATGGCATGGACACATATTTCTGCAGTATTATGCCTTTTAGCATTTAGAATTATAGTTTGTGAAAAGATGACTTACACATACTTCAGTAAAGAAAAAGCTGTTTTATATGAAGAAGGAAAGTTACATTATAATTCACTCCAAGAAAAGACAAATGCTCCACATTATGGTTTATGTTGGAAAAAAGCTGTGGTTCATCTTGAGGCTAACTGTAGGCATCTTGATGAGCATATCCAGAGTGTAATGGCTTTAAAATTTATGGATTGCTTTCTTCAGATGTCTGGATATGAGCCCTATGAATGTGACAAAGCATTTGAAAAGGATGTATGCATGAAAGGAATGTCCGACAGGGCCTTCAATGTTTATACTGAGTTTTACACACATACTCAAGCAATTTGTTTTTTTCTTCAAAGCCAAATTTGGCATGAGGAAACTGAAAGAACAATTGATCGACTCTCATCAAGTTCTGCTCATGTAGCTGAACAGCTGGAGCAAGCAGAAGAGCTCCAGACAACCTTGTTGGAACAACAGAAAGAAAGCATGTCAGTGCAGTTTGAATTGCTGCAAAACGGTCTGTCTTTAAATGAGGTGTTGCAGAATTCTCAGAATAGTCTTCATATATTAATGCAGGAATTCCATTCATCAGCACTGGAGCAAAAGAAAATGCTATTTGAAGTTTTTGACCGCTTGTCTTCAATTCAAAACTGGGTATTAGGGGAGGTGTCTTGGTTGGATACAGTCGTATTTTACATAGCTAGTATAATCATATCATATATAGTTACATCAACACATAGAACTCGGGATGCAAGGCTTTGGATATTTATTCAGCTTTCAGTCAATGCTGTGTTTGAGAGAATGATTGTTACTTTATTACTTCGGGATGATACCAAGGAATTTGAAGCTCTTGATAGGAATATAGACTCATGGATTTGGCTGTGCCGCAAGTTTACTATATCATGTTGTACCATATCAATTGCTGCTGCAGTGTATTTGTATTGTGATTATAATATTGTTAATCATCAATTGCTACTTCAGATCCAAAAACAGAATTTGGAACTTTTAAATAGCTTACAAAAACTCAACTATAGTCAGAATTCGTTTCGTACTACAGATAGTGTTACTGTGGAAGATGAAAGTGATTCTAGACACATTATAAGTGAACTAAATGAAATTCCAGTATCATTTATTCCAGGAAAAAAACTGCAAGTGGAAAAAAGTCATGCTAGTTCACCTTCTCCAGTACCCTCTATTTCTACAGAAAGTAGTGAAAGAAGTGTTTTAGGTGTACAAGGCAATGAAAAAAGAAGACGTCCCAGGAGGATATTAGAGCTTCAAGCTACCCCTCACCAGTACAACTTGCGACGATCTTCAACACCATCTAACTTTGAAGAAAGATGATTTAATAATACAGGTTAGGGATTTAACTTGATTTTCATATTAAGAAAACAGTTCATTTTGCTAAAATTTGATCACAGATGTTTACAGCTAAAGATAAACCATATAGCAAAACTTATTCAAATGTATAATGTCTTCTATTTAATTTTAATAAGCTTTTTTCCATAAGAATGTTTCGGTACCAAATTTTAACAAAAGTAGGATTATATGCTTAATCTTGTTCCAATAGATGCCTATAGTTGTTGCTAGCATATGTGATTATAGTAATATCAATTTGCATACTCATCTACAATCTTCAGAGTACCTAGGGTTAAGTCTAATAGCCACAGAAGTGATTTCATTGTGGTTCAGTATGACTTAGTAGCTGACTGTATCCCCATTAGTTTTTAGGATTTTTAAGTGTTTTATTAACACTCAAATTGTAAAGCATATTAAGATTTATCGAAAACAAGCTGATAAGTGATCTCTATATTAATGAAGTAATGTGGAAAGTAAGATGTAAATGTGAAACATAAATATGTTTTTTAATGCTTGTGTATTAGCAGTTAACCCTTAACAAGAAGGTGGTATTAGGTATGTATCCGCTGGCTCTTTTTATAGTGTGATTGAAATAAGATTATTCCTTTAAACCACAGAAACAAAACACGATTATGTACATACTTTGTTAATAACACTTTTATCCTCTATTTTAATATAATTTTGTATGAAAACATTACATGTACCTATTGTAGTTGATGTTAGACTGTGCCAAAGTCAGAAAGTGAATTGACATTTTGATTTTACTTTCTACCCATCTCAAGACTTGGCACATAGTATGCAACACCAGCTGTAAGTCAGCGGCATTTTGCATCTCTCCCATCTCAAATTCAGCTGATGAGTATACTGCTGTAATGCATCAAAAGCATCAAGGTTAAGTGTGTTGCTCATGCTCCTTAAAATTACTTAAGACCAGAGGAAAATATTAAATAATTTGAATTAAAATTATAGTTTGCATCACTAGTTGAAATGAGAAATATTTTTTCAATCACAACCAGAAATAACTCTCAGAAATGTGCTTTCATATGGAATGCATAATATAACATAATAACATAATTTGAATTTGACATTGCCATTATTTTAAGTGAGTGAAGTTCAAGGACCTGTCAACAAGGCCATTTGGGCCCAACCATGATTGTTCTGAAAGTAGCATGTAATGCCTTTTTAAACAATTAAAGGTAAAGTGTTATTGTGATATACTGAAGTACCTTTTAGATCATCTTTTATACATTCTCAGCTTATAAATGGATATTTATATTTTCTGTTATTTGGAGCAAATTGCATGAAATGCATATTTTGAATGTGATACAGGATAAGGTTTATTCTGCATTCCTAAATTATAAATTATTTTGGTAAAGTTGATATGACATCTGCCACCATATAATAACACAAATTTCTCAAAACTTCTGCTTTTTGTGTTTTTATTATTTTTGGAGCATGATTCAGAAGCCAAATGATATTGGCTATTGCTTCCAATGTTGTCCCATAATTTTTGTCTTGTTATAGGTAGAACTCCCATACTATTTCAAAAGTTACAGACTGTAAAATAAACTATTGTGTTAGTTAATGATGATTGCATAATGTATAGCCTTGCAGAGATATTAACCAGATAATAAAAAGGCTACAATATGATTACTAATGCATAAGTATAAAAGATTATCCATTCTAACTCTATGGTGTGCAGCTAGCATGTCTGCTTCACATTCAAGAGATCCCAAGTTGCATCTTATTAGGTGAGGTACTTGTGTAAGATTTTTTGCTAGGGTTTTCTCATATCTTTAGGAAACAAATATCAGGTGACTTTAAACTCTAATGTATCCTAGGCTCATTTGAGCATAATTTCATGTACCTCTTTCATGCCTTATATGCCCTGCCAGGTTAAAGACATTAAGCCCAAGAAATAAAAAATATATATATACCGGGCGAGCAAAAAAACCTCTGAATGGGCTGCACAATGTTTTGCCTGTCTGCATCCTTGGTGCTATCATAGAAAGGTGCAGATGAAACTGTACAGCATTTTTAAAACTACTTTTAAAGGCTTTACTGACCAACTTTGTGAAAGAAGATGCAGAAATTGGTTACCGTCGTCATTCATACATTTTTGTTACCTCTTTAGGAAACTATCCATCACTCACCGTAGTTCACATTGAGATATGCTGGCAATTTCCTGGCATATATTTTGTTTTAATTCTTCCAGGGGTTGTGGGTTTGTTTTGTGTACTTTGTTTCAAGTTACTCCAGAGATAGAAACCACAGGGGATTAGGTCGGGGGACCAAGGGGCCCACAAATTTCTAATAGTAGTGCTGTCCTGAAACATATTTTCTGTTAATTAAGGAAATTGAAGCTATTAACAGTGAAGCAACAAGATTCTAAAGTAAGAACAAATTAGAAACTAAAAACTTCACTTATCTTAGCAATGTTGCAAGTTATTTTTTCAAACACTGACTCGAGATGATTTTGTAAAACTTACAAATCTTTGAGAGGTAGAACTGGAACAAATTAGAAACTAAAAACTTCACTTATCTTAGTAATGTTGCACATTCTTTTTGCACAAACTGACTCAAGTTTCAAGTTGTCTCCAACTCATTCTCAAAGCTGTACAAACAAATTCGTTACCAAAGCTACAATCTTTTTTTTTTTTTTTTTTTTTCTGAAAACAAAAAACAAATACTGATATTCAATTTTTATTTATCAATCTCTGAAAACAAAAATTTATAAATATAATCATAACACGGTTCCTGTTATTTAAAATAAAAATTTTTTCCCAAACCATTAAATCTATAGGTCCACTTTTATCATGGTGCCTTTATTTGCTCTATTTTAATTGTGTGCAAAGCTGTTACACAAAACTGTTTAAATTTATTTAGCTGCTATCTATACTCTTGGGTTGTAAGTTATTATTGCTTTTGCAGTCTGCCTTCTGGCTATTTTTCTTCAGTGATTCCTAGTGGTTGTTTTTTTTTTAATTATTGTATAATTTCGGTTATACTGTCATTTTCCAATTCATTACTTTTATTGTGCAGCCACCTAAATTCCACTGTTCCTTGTAGAAACTTAATTTTGATTGATACAATCTTTCTTTGTTATTTTGCTAGTACCCAGCATTCCTCTTCTTCTTCACCTTTCCCTTTTGCATTTCAGTGTTGGGCCTCACCCAGCATCCAGTACCATATAATTATAGTAGTAATGCAATTAGTTTATGGAGCTTTACCATTGTGCCTTTGCTTAATTTCTCATTGCATGCAAAACTGTTATACAAAACTTTAGCTGATATCTTACATCTCACCTTTTTGTGGGTACATTTAATATCATCTCAAGTGTTTAAAATTACTTGCTTATTCTGCAATCTTAGTACAACCTTGAACTAAAATTTGCATATAATATTTGCTTGTTGCATATTATATTCCTTTGCTGTTTTTGTCCAATTCATGAGCAGCTTTTTGAATGCCATTTTTTGCCTTTCCTATTAAAATGTAATTATCTGCAAATAGCATAGTGGTAAGATCAATATATCATAGTTTAAAACTTTATCAGGAATTCTTAGAACTTTTTAATTACCTTACCTAATTGAGATAATGTTTGATTACAAAATATATGTTAACTTATTCTGATTAATTTTACAGTATATTTTGATGTTGCTGGAGTATGTGTTACTTTAGAACTGTAATGTTGCGTTAATTATTTGAATGTAAAGGGACCAAAATATGGAGAAAAGTGTTTCTATCTGAAAAAGGTTTATGTTAGGAGAAAGTATACCATACTTACCTTGTTCGGTGAAGACGTAAGAAATTAGGTCACTTATATTAGATAGTTACAGTCTGATTTTTAAAAGAAGATACATGATACAGAGGGGAAGGCTGTTACTGTGGAGACAAACAAAGGTTGCCACATTAGTCACACTGATAATACTTTACTCCTCAGGTCAGTTACCACTAGCTGTGTGTGGGGAACCGAGATTGCTTGAGCATTCAATTGTGTAGTGTGTTGTTGGCTTACTTTATTGAGACTTTTATATTAAAATACATAGTTATGGGAGCAAGATTTGGTGAAGGTGCAGGTGGACATAGAGGTAGACTGAAGATTCATGGCCAAAGAGAAAGATCAGCCTTCGGCGGGGTGTTACATTGCACAGCTAAGCTAGAGAATTTGTCAGTTCTCTCAGGGAAATCTTCAAATAGAAAGTGAGTGACTTTCAAAAATCTGTAAAGAGAATCAGCTACATCAAAAATTCTTAACTCCTGGGAAAGAGAGACCAAGAGTATATCTAGTTAAACAATTATTGCAGTTTTCAGTCAGATGTCATAAGAAGGCATATCTAGCTATTATACCTGAAAGGAGCATCCTACCACACTAAGGCCTATTTCTTCTCTTAAAGAAGCAGAGCTACTTGAGGGAAGCCATAGGTATTTGAACAAAGTCCTCCATGATCTGGGATTTAAATTGAAAAAAATCTGATGTGTTGTACTTACATGACTTTCTCTGTTCTTGTACAAACCATTCTTACAAACTCTCATTCCTATATATTCTTCATGTTTTTTTTTAATAATAATAAACTTTATTACACTAATTATGTATTACAGTTGTGCTATTACAAAATTATGTTGTTGTTGTTGTTGTTAGCTAATGCTGGATTTCTGACAATGAAGTCATTAATCCTCTTGCTCTCCAATATTTTTCACTGATGGAAATATTGAAGACAGCAGTAAATGTAACCGCTTTTTAGAGAGCACCATATACATATATATGTGTATACTTACATATACAGGAAACATGTGTTGAGGTTACAATTGATTAATTGTTCTCATTTAATTTAGTTAATATCTTCAATGAGGTTGGTATGTCGTTTCCTTTTCAATCTTCGATGCAGTCGCTGTGGTGGTAGGTGCAGAGGAATCTGGTTTAATAGACTATGGTGAAGGATCTGTAGAGTCGATGCTAGCAGGAGCGAAGTGTGGCATTTACTGTTGTTGTAGCAAGATCCAAATGAAGAGTAGAATTGCAGATATACCATGGGGCATCCTCTATTCAAAGAACCCGATTTTGTAATGTTTGGATCCTCCTTACCTGAGAATTTGAAGTAGAGCTCCATATCGAACATCTGTACATCCAGATTGGTCTTATTAAAGAAAAGTATAAGTCTTGATGTGTAACAGTAGCAGAAACGATTTTTAAGTACATATTTTAACTGGAGGATTCTATACCACAATCTTTTGATTAATGAGATATGGGCACTCCAGGTGAATTTGGAATCCAATGTTAGGCCTAAGTATCCTACTGTTTTAGCCTGTGGAATTTCTTCGTTTCCAAAGGTAATTGTATATTCTTCAGTTTTCCTTTTATACGTGAACCTTATTGCTTTAGACTTTTTGGGATTCATGCAGATTCTCCATTTTGAGTACCATTTGTGTATTTTATCTCCAGACTGTTTACTGCTGAGTTGTCTCGTCCTTTGCAAAGGACTGCAATGTCATCTGCAAATTGCCTATTGTGATGTTATGTGAAGGTAAGTCAGAAACATAGATTAAATACAGAAAGGGAGCAAGCACACTCCCTTGTGTTACCTTAGCTCGTATAAGTTGGGATTGAGTTTTATAATTAAAATACTTCACAGAAAAGGATCTGTTCCTGAGGTATGATTTGATGATTAGAAACAGTGTATCAGTCAAAAGTGGTTTTAATTTAAATAAAAGGCCCTCGTGCCAGACTTTATCAAATGCCTTTTGAGTGTCCAGAGACAGTCCGAAACAGACTTTTCTTCAAAAGAATCCAGTATTGTATCTACAACTCGATGAAGTTGTTGAGGACATGAATGAGAAGCTCTAAAGCCAAAGTGGGTTTCAGGAAAGAGTGGCTGTAGGGCGTTGAGCTGTGACAGAAGGAGCCTTTCGAAGACTAGAAAACAGTGGCAACAGGCTGATAGGACAATATGATTGAGGGCCTTGTTTCACTTTATCAGGCTTGGGAATCATTACTATTATGGCATGTTTCCAACTCTGTGGAAAATAAGAAAGGCGAAGAACAGCGTTAAAGAGTTGAGTTAGAAACACGAGTGATTTTCTGGAGAATGCTTTGAGTAATGGCCAGGGGATTTTTTCGCCAGTGTTCTAAGTATGGCATTATACACCTGCGCTGGAGTAAAGAACAAGGAAAATAGGGAAAGTTGAAGAGGCATTGAAATACTTTCACTTACATTTTCGGCAAATTCCAAATCTTCACTAGGATTAGGCGTGAACTGCTCCTGTAGCATTTCACTGAAGAGTGTTGCTTTATCTTGTGGCGATGTGTACCACACGTTATTAAAATACAATGGTGGTATTAGTTGCCTAGTTAAATATTTAGTCTTCTTCCAAAGCGAACCATCGGCTGTATTCAAGGAGAGAAGATGAATCATGTGTGGCAGTACTTCTTTGTTTTTGAAGTGCAGTGTGCAGATGGTGGGTAGCTCGATTGTATGCTGTTTTGTGAGCAGCGTATTTAGTGCGTTCCCATAGTCTCTAGAAGTCTAACCTTTGTTGAAGAGGAGTTTTAATATGGGATGACAGCAGCATTTGGTAACTATTTGACCTCCTGAATACTTGTTGAGTGGTAGATACATTAGCTGCAAACTGAATGTTTCTGGTTAGCACTGTAACAGCGATGTCAATTTCACAAGATGATTTAAGAGGAATGTTTAAATCAGTAATGTCTTTGAGTGTTGTTGTATAGCGAGTCCAATCAAAAGGCTGTGCATATAAGACTAGCTGTAGAGTAGTTGTTGATCTCAGGTGTGCTTAACGCTGTCAGTGTTACAGGATAGTGATCTGAGCTAAGATCATGAAGTACAGATATCGTCGTGAAGAGGTGGCCTGCATGCTTAGTTATGAAAAAGTCGAAGACATCTGGTGTATTTCCTGTATCTGGGTAGTAGGTTGGCTGTACTGGAAAGATAAAATTTAGCGAAAGCTGGTAAGCTACATCATGTGGAATATGTCCTCTTGGATTTGTCATATTTGAACCCCATCTAGAGTGCTTGCTATTAAAATCTCCCCCAAGGAGAAAGTGAGAACCCATGATGTGAAAAATATCCCAAAAGCTTGCAATTGTCAGTCTATTTTCTGGGGCAGAGTAAAACGAGCCAAACTGATATTTGTTTTTCCCATATATATAGATGTTCTAGCTATTTGAAATTCAATCTCTTTGATTGAGGCTAGTTCGTCATGAGCCAAAGTTGATTTTATAAATATTCCTGAACCTCCTCTTCTAGTATTGTTAGGATGATTTGCTCTATATATGTGATAACCAGGGAGCTTAAAATCAATATTAGGAGAAAGTTTTGTTTCTGTAGCCATTAAAATATCAATATTGCACATTTGAACGAATGTAAGTAATTCATGATATTATTGATACTATGGCTGTTCCATGTGCAGACTTATGAATTCTTGTGTGCTCATTTTGTGTTGTTAATAAGCACAGGCAGAACTTGATTTAATGTGTTAGTGGAATAATGACTGAAACTAATGAGTCAACTTCATCAACAAGTTTGCTAATTAAGTTATCATCAGAGGACTGTGTGTTTTGCAACCTCAGTGTAAGTAGCACCATTGAAGACTTGCGTATTAGCTTTTGAAGCACTTTTGGAAGTTACTGGCGCTGGAGCGAATGTAAAGCAGAATATATGTTCTGTGAAGCAAACGGCGAATCATGTTCCAGCTTCTGCTTCTTAACATTGGCAGATGTTTCCAGTGAACTCATTTCGGGATTCCTTAGCAATATAAATTAAACTGAAGGGTACTAATAGCACCAACACTGTAATTAACTGTGCACTTTTCGAATATAAGCATTAACACTCTGAAATAACTACAACTATTAAACAGATAAAAACTACAGGAGGGATATAAACTTCGACTAGAGCTTATCACGACCTCGTCTGTTGTTGATTCTTCATGTTAGTCAAGATAAACGTTTGCAGAAATTACCTTATTGCATATTTCCTTGTAGGTGTAAGGGGAATATGGGAATACAGTAGGCTTTGAGCGATAATCAAATCTTTTAAAGCTTTTAAATCCTGTTCTCTTTGAACGGTTAACACATAAAAAAATGAATAATGGTGTTCTATTTGACAGAAGTAATATTGTACCCTTTTGTATAAATATAATTTCATTTTATTTATTTATTTATTTATTTATTTATTTATTTATTTTTTTTTTTTTTTTTTTTTTAAGGGAGTTTAATTCCAACTTTATTTCTAATCTTTGGTTGAGGATATCAGGCAGAACGGTTACAAGCAATGTTACTTAAACAAATAACAAGGAATATCTCCAAAATGGTTCACTCTGTGTAACGATCCAGCAGAAATGAACGAAGACCACTTGAAGACCTGTGAAGCATTAAGATCAGAAGAAACTACAGTTCAAAAGTATTGGAAAGCACGAATGCTAATGGCTTCATTGCCAGATGCAAGGCACTAGAAAACAAAAAAAAAAAAATTTAGACAAATTGTGTGTGCGTTTTACCAAGTTCTACATTTTTTGTATAGTAAGATTAGGTCTATCTTTTACGGTGTACCAGTTATGCTAAAGTTATCCAGAGTAAGTAGGACTTCATGGGCTATAGCCAGAAGATTCAAGACATAAATTTCATTTATCATAAAAATATGTCAAATATATGGCATTTTAATGAAAATTATTAGAGCCATTTTCAAGAAAATCAAAGTTTTTCAAAAATTTTCCATGTAAAGGATAGTATAGGGTGGAGCAATTTTCTTCAAAATCTTGTGGCATCCTTGAAAGATATTAAACTTAAATAACAACTTTGGTTTTTAACCAACTTTTCGTTTTTGAGTTATGCTGTCCACAGACTGACAGACAGACACACACATGGATCTTTTTCTAAAAATGCTTGCTTTTTTTTTTTTTTTTTTTTTTTTAATTCAGGGGCCTCAAAATATATTTCTGGTGAAATCTCGACACTGAATTTTTAGATGGAATACAATACTTTCTCTACTTTACTATATGTAGTAGAGAAAGTAAAAATAAACAAAAAAAAAATTGGTATTAGAAAGATCAGATGTTGTAGCACTGAAGGCTTTGTTTTTAAGAGAAATTAAAACAAGAACTTGAAGAAATAGTGTGATTGGATGTATCCTCGGTAAATGCCGGTGTACTGTGACAAAGGGCTGGACTGACAGTACACCCTAAAGTACCATAATGGGCTCTATAAGAAAAGGTGGCCGGTTTATTATTGGTCATGCTGGTACGTCCCATGATTTTGTTGATGATTCCCTGCTGCTGTTCAGATTGAAAAAAAGCTGGAGATTATTATGAACACATGGACCATGGTCAACTTTACAGGTGGTTTAAGGATCAGCTACTTCCTGACATCTTGCAGTCTAGCATAATTGTTATGGACAGTGTCCTATACTACATGGTCCAAATAGATAAGGTGCCCACTAACAGAAACACTGAAGCACAAATGTCGGAGTGGTTCACTCGTCATAATTTAGCTCATGATACTGCTATGAGAAAATGGGAATTGCTGCTGCTAATAAAGCAAAACAAACCCAACCCAAAATATATTATCGAGAACTGGCAAAACAACATGGTCACCGTGTCATCAGATTGCCTGCTTATCATTGTCACTTCAGTCCCATTGAGCTAATCTGGACAGAAGTAGAGGGCTATGTCGCAAGACACAATAAGACATACACCAAGGGTGAAGTAGAACAACTCACAAGGCAAGCAGTAAAAGAAGTGACACCTGAAAAGTGGAAGAACGGCATAACACACATGGAAAGAGTACTGGAAGAGGCTAGGCAATTGAATGGCATTATTTACAATTGTACGGATGAGCCCATTATCCACCTTGACAATACTTCCAGCATTGATACCAATGAGGAGGAGGAACAGCATGATATCAAAGACAGCGACGAGGTCGATAAGCAAGGAATATGCTCTGTCTAAGTAATTATGTAGCCAGGTATGCCCATTCACAAATATATTTATTATATATTTTAGTTTAAGTGTATAATCATGAGAAGACACAAAAACACAGTGAATTATTCTTTCCCTGCTGCCGTTAGGCATTGGGTTCCTTCAGCCACTTTCTGTATTCGATCCTATCCTGCACCAACCTGTATATTCCTCTCAGTGTTGTTGTGTTTAACACCCACTTTTACTACTATGGCACCGCAGGCGGTGACACTGATGACACATGGAATGAAGATGGAGCACCGGTGGAATGAGATTGCGGGGGAAACCAGAGCACCCGGAGAAAACCCGCCCTGACGCCGCTTCATCCACCACAAATACCACATGCAGGTCCCTGGGATCGAACCCAGGCCGCCTAGGTGGTAGGCGAGCTTGCTAACTGCTCGACCACTGCGCCGCCGTTCCTCTCATTGTCCCATGTCCGACTGCCACTTTTTCCATATATTGTCATCATACCATCCTAGATCTTCCCAGTCTTCTCTTCCCCTCTGCTCTTGTTTCAAATGTTCTTTTAGGTAATCTTTCTTTATTCATCCTTACTAAGTGTCCCAGCTTTCTTAGTTGGTTTCTTTCCATTGTCTTCAGTATGCATTTCTGTTTTAGCTTTTCTCGTATTTTCACATTTCTGACTAGATCTCTCTTAGTATACCCGGCTACTCTCCTGAAGTATTTCATCTGTGTTGCTGTTAGTCTACTTGCATGTCTATCCAATACTGTCCAGCTTTCACTCCCATATAGTAAAACTGACTAGTATATCACCTTATATATTATTTTAGTGGTTTGACTTCCTTCTCTTTTACCAATTATAATATTATTAATTTGGTAATATATATTTATTGCCTTCCTGATTCTATTGTTAATTTCTTGATCTATTCTTCCATTTTTAGTTAGAATCATCCCTAAATATTCAATACTTGTCACACTTTCTAATTTTTCACCTTTCCAGAAAATTTGCATTTCTGTCTCTGTTTCCTCTTTACCAATTACCATTACGATACACTTTTTTACATTTAGATTCATACCTTTCTCTTCCAATGTACTAGCCCATTCTGTTATTGATTGTTGCAGATTCTCTTGGTTTTCCGCCATTAAAACTATCATCTGCATAAATCAGAGCTTGCACATATACCGGTCTCAGTTTCCAGTAACCTACTCTCATTTTGTTTGTTCTTCTCTTACAATGTCGGATTATTTGATTCATAAAGATATTAAACAACAAAGGGCTCAAACTATCCCCTTGTTTAACTCCAATTCTCATTTCAAATTCCTCCGAAAGTCTTCCTGATATTGTCTCTATTACTTTTCCATATAAACTCTTTATTACTTTATTTTTTCTTTAACATTGAACTCCCTTAGGGCTTTCCATATCTCCTTACGTGCTACAGTATCAAAAGCTGCTTTTATGTCTAAAAAAGCTGCATATATTTTCTTTCCCCTACTCAACCTTAAATCCACTGCTTGTCTTATTGTAAAAATGTTATCTTGAGTTTGCCTGTCTTCTCCAAAGGCAGTTTGTTCCTCTCCCATCTTTCCTTCTACCTCCTTTCTCAATCTTCTTTCAATTATTCTTGTGTACTGATGATAGACATATCGCTCTATAGTTCTCACATTTAAATGTTTCTCCTTTCTTATATATTGGTATTATGATATTTCTTTGCCAATCCTTCAGTATTTTCTCAAGATTCCATGCCTCATCATTATTTTAACCAAATAATCATGTACTCTGCCCCCTGCATACTTAACCATTTCTGGTGCTATCTTGTCCCATCCTGCCGTCTTTTTGAGTCTCATTTTTTCCACAGCAATCTCCAAATCAATTCTGTCTATAGGTGTTTCTTCCGTAAAAATCTCTTCTATATTCTCAGTCTCTTGCGCTCCCTCTTCTTCCTCCTGATTTATTCCTCTGAAAACTGATCTATAACAATCAGACCATAGCTTCATAATGTCATTTAACTCTGTTTTCACTTGGTTATTCTTATCTGCAATGTTTCTATACTTTTTCCCTCTTACAGCCTTTAATCTTTCAACTAATTCCCAAAATTCTCTGTTCTTATTATGGAATTTATCTTCTAATTCTTTCCCAAAATCTTCCCAAGATTTACTTTTCACTTCTTTTATCGTTCTTTTAGCAATGTTTCTTTTTTCAACATAATTTTCCCAATTTGTGTTCATTCTATTTTTATTATATTCTTTCCATGCAATTTTCTTCTCTTTAACTATTAGTTTAGTGGTCTCATTCCACCATTTTGTCCGCTTAGATCTCTTACCAATCTTCGAGATACCACATATTTCCTCAGCTAATGTACACAAGGTTTCCTTTGGCCTTGTCCATTTCTCATTTATGCACATTTCCTCCCAATCTTGAATTTGATCTAACTTTCTATTTATTGTCTCTACATATTCCTTCCTTTTTTCTTTATCGTTTGAAATCTCTATTTTTATCCTTTCATATTTAGCTCCCTTTATTGGTTTCCTGAATCTCGTGTCGCATATTAATCGTCTATGTTCTGTTGACATTTTTGCACTTCTAAATACTCTCACATCCAACACCACATATCTTGTATTAGTGAATGTGAAGTAATCTATCACACTCTTAGCATTTCGATTAGGAGCTTCATATGTTATTTTACGAATTTCTTTGTGTGGAAAAAGGGTATTTCCAATCAAAAGATCATTATCTATACAAAATTCAATCATTCTTTTTCCATTTTCATTTAACATTTTTTCTCCTCCATGCTTTCTCATACATCCATGGCCTTTTCTATGATCTTGGCCAATTCTTGCATTCCAGTCTCCCATTATAATTACACATTATTCTCTTGTCTCGCTTTATCTATTTATTCCTGTAATTTTGTATAGAAAGTCTCTTTTTCTATCTCATCCTTATCCTCTGTAGGTGCATATATCTGGAAAATGGATACTTTATCTTCTAAAATTATCTATCATTATTCTTGAGTTTATAGCTCACCAACTCTTTACTTTTGTTTCCATTTCGGCCGATAATATATCCCTATTCCTTCCTTAGTTCTTACCCCTCTCTCAACTGTGGAGAATCTAAGGATATATCCTCGTTCTAAAGTTGATTCTCCTCTTCCTTTCTTTTTGTCTCGTCCACTATCTCCACTTCTTTCCCAGTCAATGAAGTTATATTCCATGTCCCAATTCTAATCTTTTTCCTTTTCGTTCCGGGTCGTCTGCATATTATCCGTCCGGCTCTCTCCTGATTTCTTTGAATATAGATAATTCACTCAGGTGGGCTATTAGCCCAACGCTGAGCTAGCCTGGTAGAGGGGCTGCCTCCTTAAGACCTCCAGGCCTGTCTGATTTGTTTAGGGTTTACTCCCCTAGCCTTTGGAGAACCAACTCCATGTGCTACAAGGCAGCAGCAAACCAGAGCCTCTTCTGCCAGTTTTCGAGGTTACTGATGGGCATTTTCGGTTACTGTAGTGGTCCTAGGGCACACAAGGTCCCCACCGTACTTCACCCCATCAGTCACTCCCCTACTTCCTGTTGCCCACTCCTTGGGGCGAGGACCACAGAGGTTGGATTTTGAGGGGCACACAGTGAATTCAAATTACTTTATTCATATTGAGAACAAACTATGTAGGTTTGTTTTAATAATAGGCAAATATATTACATCTGCATATTTTCACTGCTGTGAGATAAACCCAAATGCTTGTTTATATGTCTAAGAGTGTTGAGAGTTATCTATTATCTGCTTATTGAGAACACTGCAGCTCTCCGTGTGGAGAAGCTGACACGTGTCATGTAGCTTCTTTTAAAAATCATGTTGTACGTACAATAGAGAGTAGATCTCAAAAAATTTATGTCTTGATAGTATACATATGATATGACAGGCATTGAGCCTGGACTAAATGCCATGTCATATATAAAGGTAATTGCTTACCAGAAATAAATAAAAATTCTTCCTTTGCTTTAATGAATCCTCTGCGCCACTTCTGTCTTACATTCCCAATATAGTAAAATTGTTCAAACAATTATTTTCGGCTCATCTTTACAAACGTTCCCTTTCTGCCAGCCAGAGCCAGCCAGATTCTAAGTGTCCGAACCTACCTTCTGCGCATGCGCCGGCAGTAGTTTCCCTACCTTCTGCGCATGCGCTGGCAGTACCGGCAGTAGTTTCACAATTGCCCACTAGATTGCAGCACACGCAATTTCACATGTTTCACAATCGCCCACTAGATTTCAGCACACGCTATTTCACATTGCCAACATTGCTTTTTACACTACACTAGTTTTCATTGCCAACACATTAAACACCGATATCGCATAGCGCAACTCCATACATTATTACTGGCTCGTTCTTTATTATTGGCTCGTTCTTTATTATTATATTATTATGAGCCGAAATGGATTTATTATTTTTTATCCATTATTATGGATTTGAGCCGAAATGCATTTATTATTATTTTTAATCCATTATTATGGATTATTATTATTATTATTATTATTATTATTATTATTATTATTATTATTATTATTATTATTATTATTATTATTACTATACGATACGCTGGCTCCTTCTTTATTATTATATTATTATTATGAGCCAAAATGGATATTGTTTAGGAAAGCTTACGCGATGATTTTGTGAGAATTTCGGCAAAGTCACACTCGGCAGTGGGATATATTTTTTTATTATATTTTTATTATGTTTATTATTTATCGTTCTTTTTTGTTTATTTATTTTATCTTTTACCTTTATCTTTTATCTTTATCTTTTTTGTTTATTTATTTTATCTTTTACCTTTATCTTTTATCTTTATCTTTTTTGTTTATTTATTTTATATTATTGCTTTTAATGTTATTAGATTTATATTATATATATTATATTTAATACTATTATATTATTATATTTATATTATTTTTATTAATATTTAAATATTAAAATATAAATATTTATTTATAAATTTATATTAAAATATTATAAATATTTAATTATATTTAATACTATTATATTATTATATAATTTTTCCTGCAGGAAAAATATTGGAATTTTCTTCCACTTTTATTCACGGGGTGTAGCACGGCATCGCATTCCCTGCATAGCATGCGTGTCCGTAACAGTCCTTCATCATACAAAAACTGCATGCATGTCTCTTCGTCTGACAACACAGGCGCCAAATCCAGAATGCTTACGAAACGAGCCATTGCTTCTTTCTTGTACCAAGCACAATAGCATAATGACGACTCCCGCAAAAACATTCAAACTTACTGTTGGCAACAAAGTCCTAGGGACATTTTGCTGTTGGCAGCGTTGCATTAACACAGCAACTTCGGCAACTTTCGTGACCATTCGTACACACTGCCGAATGGGACTTAGCCGAAATTCTGACCAACTCATCGCGGGAACCTTTCTAAAGATAATCCTTATTTTCTACTAACTTCCAAAACTTTTAATGTAAAATTTCTGTCTGTAAATTATCCCACTTCTTGTTCCATACTTCCTCACTTCATACTATAATTTCTGAACATTCTGCTATCCAAAATAGTTTTTATCTATATTCCCATACAATGAATACACTTCATTAGGGGGTATTCCCTGTAGTTTATGCATTGTCAACAACAACCACAATAATAATAATAATAATAATAATAATAATAATAATAATAATAATAATAATAATAATAACCACAACAACAACAATAATAATAATAACAACAGTTAATAATGATATGTAAGAGTAATTCATTCTTAAGACAGAACATTTTCAGAACTCATGGAGTTGTAACACCTATTTATCTACTTCTGAAACTCAACAATACATCTTCAGTAAAGCTTTCATCTCTACCACCACAAACAAAAATGAGCTTCTTGCCTTAGTCAGTTCCTGTTAAACCTCTGCTAGCGGTCTTCCAGGATGAATATTTCATCTATATGTGTACCTGTATTCCTTCCTTGAATAGTCTGTTTCAGCTATATCTGTGTATCACAATATTTAATCTTTTAGCTAAGATTTCCTATTTGTTTGGCATTTTTCTCTTTGAGGCATATCTTCATTAACTTGTGCAAATATTCTCTGTTAAAGTTGATAATGCCATCTTTTCTAAAGTTTTCAATAGCTTTCTATGGTAGACACAATTTTCTGGCAGCTTAAAACGAAAATTAGAAGTTATTCACCTAGATTACCTTCTTTGTCATATTCATTTTGATGCAGAGATGGTCAGTTAGCTTTAGTCATTGTTTCTTTTTCTTTCTATGTCACTGTTGGCGCACCTTTCAAAATCTCCAGTGACTACTTGTTTTGATGTAGCATTAATGCTCATGCAATACTTGGTATTTTCTATTTCTTGTAGACTCACTACAACTGACAGTGTTTCTTCAATCAACTATAGCTTTATTTTATTCCATCACAAATGTGCTGTTTGAGTGTTATGTTTAGTGGTCTGTATAGAAGCAGAAAGGGACCAAAGAAGCACAATATGATGCCAAAGAAATTCTAGTATATGCTCAGTACCTCTATTTGTCTGAAACCTAACTATAATTGTCCAGAAAGTTTGAAATTCAAATTTCAGTTGGGGTAGATTCACTAGTTTTCTTTGAGGTTTTTCTCTTGTCCTGAAAATACAATAGTCAGCTAAATCCTTGTTCCTTTGACTCTAGGCACATGCATCATCACTACATCTATCGAGATGTCATAGCAGTCATGTGGCCATGATCTTAAGGCTTTTCCATTACATTCAAATAGCTTTGCATTCTGAAAAAGCAGTTTCATTGAAGTACTGGAAAAAAATATGATTGTGTAAATTTTGCAGTACTAACTTTTTCATTGATGTGCACATACAGTCATAGAATCAGCAGTAGGGCTATATCCTTGCACATTTGCTAAGACTGTCATTAATTTCTTTTTTATTTACTTTGTTATTGTCAACTAACTGGAACAAATCAAAAGACCTACAAGGTTGATCAAGATAGCTATTGATAATCTAATATATGTATGTTCTTTACTTCCACACCAAATGCTAAATTTTTTTACTTATCTAATTAATATGTGTATGTTCTACATGCAAATGATTTTAATGTGAAGCAGATCTTAGAAGGTGATTTACAGGATATAAGGGATGGTTTTTACTTTATAAACTACTCCATGTACTATAACAATGCAGATTGTACACATAAGGAAATATTCAAAAGCGGATGCAGTATTTTTTATAGATTTTTATTTAGTATTAAATATTAATAAGTCACCACAAGGGAATCTTAGATTTGTGTACTATTTCTTTTGTAGGTGCAAAGATATATTTGCCAGTTTGTTCCACATTTTCATTATTTCTTATGGTTGATTAGTCAGGCCTTATGGACATGTGAACATGTTTTATGATATATGTAGTAGAATAACTTACTCTATTGTGATGTAAACAGGCAAGATGTGGTGTGCATACTTTTGTATTGGAGAGTCTTTAAGCTCTTCATTTTAATACAGTAAAGGGAAAGAGCATTGATTGCACTGTGGGAGATGTGACAACCTTGAGTATTTTCTAAGTCAAAGAATGCCCTTTGAGATGTTAATTCTGTCGTTTTGTACAAAGCAGTTGTTTTATGGCTCCACCCAGATTCCAAGTGTGTATGCTTTGCATGCTATGTATTACACGTGGAAGCTTTCTATTCTCATTACAAACTTGTGTGTAGTACAGTAGAACCTTGATAACTCAACATTCCATGTAACTCAAAGACTTTTATTTTTCGTATTAAACTTTGAGTGTAATAGTTTCAGTAATTCATTATGTGGTGTGAACAACATTCAAGGTAAATTTTAATAGTGTATGTATACTACCTGTCGCATTCTCCCTTAGAGTAACATTAGGGCTGACCTTCGATATCCAATCAGAACATAAGCAGACCATTGTCACAAAATCAAAGGCTTGTCACCAATAATGTGGATAAATGCACAAGCACTTGTTTGAAGATACGTTGCTTTACCCAGTACATTGTACATGGTAAGCTAAACTTTCAGTTACATATTTCTGGTTACAGTAATTTCTGAGATTTGAAACTTATTGTTAGTGTTGTGTTGAGTTGTTTGCGCCAGTGAAAATGTCCAACAAGAAGTAAAGACAAGTTAACATGACAATGGAAATTTAAGTGGATGCCTTAAAGAGACTGGACAAAGGGGAACATACTAGTACCTAATAAATTTTAGGACATGTGAATATTTTCTGTTTCTCATATTGTGCATTTATGTAATTTACAGTATTCTGTTTTGAATTGTGAATAACACTCCTTATTCCATAAAACTAGGCTTTTTTTATACAATAAAATATTTTGAAACTTCAATAAAACTATCTGACACAAGAAAGAAACAAAGTATGATTGCTTAAATACATACATTCATAACAACTATTTTCTGGGGGTTCACTGAAGCCCCTGGAACCTTATATTTTATAAACCAAGGCTTTCAATTGGGAGCATGTGCATTAGATATACTATGTCTTAGAGCATACTCAGTGTGTTGTACTGTTATGTTCCCTCATTGTGTATATGTTTGTACAATAAACTTGTATTTCTAAAAGTAAGAAAGGGCATGTTAAAAAATAATAAAGAGCAACATTCTATATCATTGAAAAAAAATAAATTTTATTGTTAACTACAGTAAATTCTCAATTATTTGGGCATTGGGGAGGGAGATTATGTACAAAAAGTTATAACATGTGAATAATTGGGAAACGTGATTTTCTGGTTTTTAAGGGACAATATACATAAATAGGAATTACTTTTGGCTTATTTTCAAGCATGTACTGTTTGTTTGAAAGTTTATCCAAGTTGTGCATTGCTAAATTAAATCATATTAACATCGGCACTAATTTTTTCTTACAACATAGTGTGTGTTGTTGCTTCTGAGAAAAGTTAAGGACACTTTTTTGCATGACACTTGTTTTCTTGCAGCAATAATGTTATTGTACTGAAACCTCCTTTGACCCATATAATCTAGAAAAGTATCAATACATTACAATGGTGATACAATGACTGACAAGGTCAGTGTCTTTATCCCCACTTTCACAGTCACTGTCTCTTCTTTGTGTTGTGAATCAGTAGTCATAATTTCAAGATTACTCATGTACTGAAAGGTAGGATCACATGTGCCCATCTTCAACTACTAATTCAAGTTTTCTCCATCAGCATCTTCAAAGCCATTGAAGCCTGTTATCTGATTCATTATTTGCCGTCATTATTTTTTCATCACTGAAACTTTGAAATCATTTTCTTCAGTGTCTGGAAGAATTTTCCTCCATGACCAACCTAGTGTAAGTGGCTTGACATCCAGCCAGCCATCAGAAATCTCAAGCATGACATGTAAAATTATCAACTTCTTCTGCAACACCACCATATCAATTTTATGTACTAGCATTCTCAGTAGACCAGTCCAGTAGTGCTGTTTTACTGAAGCAGTTATGCCTTGTTACTTTGGTTGCATAATGGCAGTCACAAAGAGTCCATCATCAGATACGAGAATGTTTTCATTGGGATGTGAAGGGGCATTATCAAGCACTAGGACAGTCTTCTATGACAATCCTTTTTCTTCTAGAAATTGCTAAACTTGTACAAAATATTTGTAGGACCAGTATTTAAGCATGTCACTATCCATCCATATTTCTTTTTGGTAGTAATAATGGATAAGTATATCCTTAGCTGTGTAACCCTAATACTTCACGAAAAACTTCAGCATTTTTGGTGCACATTGAGACAGAATATTAGAAGACCCCAAAAGAAAATCGTTTATGTAAATATTTGTTAAAAGTGTAATTTGTTTTTTGATGTTGGTATGAGTTGGTTAAATGATGAAAACGTGTTGCAAATGTTCATTGTTACGAACAACTAAGTTAGTTTAAAGACGTCATAAATATTTCCATATTTGATTTTAATATATATGTATAAATATTAGAATTATATGTGTTCCATAATAAAAGTAAGGGAGGATGGTTAGGGATCGCTTCCCTAACAAGAAAGAACTATTTGATGGACGCATACACGGAAGTATACGAAAAGGGCGGTGTCACGTGAGGTGACACCATAATCTTCCCACTAGTGTGTGTGTATTCAAGGTGAAAGGACATATTTAGGTAGTGTGAACATCGTAGAACATTACCAGACTTTCATCAAGCTTTCGTTCCACTTTAAATAAAAAAGTGAAAAGGTTTTAAATCATTTAAAACGGTGCTAGGAGGATTTATTTTAATGTAAAATATAAAAAAAGTGTTAATAAAATAATACATTGTGGTGAAGAAACATCGTGTGATTTATCATTCCATCCGTTACCATGCCCTGAGATCACAAAGATTTCAATAGTTCAAAGACCCAACGAAGCATAATTATAAAAACCGCACCAACATCATACCTGAAACAATGACACTTTCTGCTCATTTATGGCCAAATCATTGCAAAAAAGTAGCATCTAATTCTTGAAATTTGGATTTCTTCATGCTTTTTTGTGTAGATGCTCCAAAAATAAAATCACACTTCCTGACAAATTTCTGTATTTTCTATTTATATTTTTTATTGTCCCAAACATTCTGCACTCCTGTCCCATAATCAGTACTTAATTTTGCTAGTTTCCCCTTCTCAAATATTTCAATTCTAACTTTTGTTTTAATGTCAACACGTGTTATTTTGTTTTAAATTCTCCACCATCTCTTTTACAAATTTCTTTTAATTTCATTGATGTTTGACACACTGATTAACACCAGAAAACTGAGCTTGTTTTTTATTTTCACAAAAAAGGCAAGCTGATAACAATGGAAACTGTACTCTGTAATCAGGCAGGTTGTTTATTGCTGTCTCTTACAGCTTCCTCAAAGCAACTCCAGCTCAGAAAGCTTAGTTCTCAAGTGAACGTAAAATAATGAGCTTTTTTCTATTTTGTTCTGTTCTGTGCAAAGTTGCCTGAATAACCCACACACAAATAATAGATAGTTTACTGTATATTATAATACAAGCAATTTTCAACTATGGTGCATAAAGTGCACTTACACTCAAAAAAAATGTAAAAAAGACATTCCTGTACTTTCTTTGTTTAGTTAGTACTGTTTTGTGCATATAATTGTTTTTTCGATGAGAGATGGGCCATGATATCTTCTAGGCAAAGTTAATATTCCATTATTGTGTTATTTGTTTTCTGGTTATTGAAATTAGTTTGAACTGTTATTTATTTTAGTGAAAAGCAAACATTTTGTTAGGATGTGCGACATCGCTGCAATTTTGTGTTATGCTGATCTCCAACTTTTAAGTGCATGCTTTTCTGCATCATTATCATCTGTAAATAAAATTTTATTTAAAAATGTATTTCCTGTTTTGAAATTAGATCTAAGCTTTTCTTTTCTTTTCATTTTGTGACAAAGACGTGTGGGTGTGTGCGCACACACACACACATACACATTTGTATATGTTACTGTGCTTTTCAAATGGGAAGGAGTTTGACCTTGAGCACCTCCAGGCTGGCAACCAATTAGGAGTCCTGCTGTGTTGTCATATTGCTTTCCCCTTAAATGCAGCTTGACACGCACAAGAAATATGAAAAGAGTTGGGGTAATGAGCTTGCAATGCTGTGCATGTAAACGTATCTCGTTGGCTACAGATTAGAACTATTTTAATATATGTTTGTTCTTCCTTGAATAGATAATTATTCTTCACTCAGATAGTAGATTATTCCAGTCACTAACTCTTGTTCCCTCTGTAGTTTTACATGTTTGTATCCTAAGGTGGTTTTTCATTGCCCATTACTATGTATTTACAAACTAGTGTCATCTGGAACTGAAATCTGTAAAGCATGTAATGCTAATCAAGCATAAATAAAAGATAAAAATACTTTTATAACAAAGAAAATGTAGTTTATAAAACAGATGAAATTGTTAATAACAAAACCTAATCACAGTTTTATATAATATAATCATTTTCATATCTTGGCATTTTGGAAATAAAAAAACACAATAGTGTATACGTATATAGGGTGTTTAAAGAAAGTATGTAATATTGCAACAGGAGTTTTAATAGGCCAACACTATAATAAATGTTCCTATAAACATATGTCCAGAAACAAATACGTATTGAGATATGAGCCATTTTACAAAAATGTGCTAAGTATCCATGGTTTTTTTTTTTTTTTTTTTTTTTTTTTGGGTTTGGCATACACCAATGTCTTTAAATGTCCCCATAGCCAAAAATCCAATGGATTGAAGTCCGGCAAACATGGAGATCATGTTACTGGACCTCCTCGACCAAACTGTCATTCATTAACTATTTGGTTTAAGTTTCAGGATCACTATAGTCCCAGTGTGTGGGTGGGAATTGTGGATGCCAGACTCCTAGGTCCATACATTTTACCGAACAGATTAGCAGGTGCTGTGTATTATAGATTCTTGCACAATGAGTTACCCGTGCTTTTGGAGGAGTTGTGCTTGCGGAAAGACAATACATGTGGTTTATGCAATGCATGATGGAGCACAATTCTATTTTGTATGCATTGTATGACAATACCTAAACCAAACATTTAGTCGACAAGGGATTGGTTGAGGAGGTCCAGTAGCAGGGCCTCCCTGTTCACCGGACCTCAATCCATTAGGTTTATGACTATGGGGACATTTAAAGACATTGGTGTATGCCAAACCTATGGAAAATGTGTACATTGCACATTTTTCTGAAATGGCTCATATCTCAACAAGTATTTGTTTCTGGACATATGTTTAAAGGAACATTTTTTAGTTTTGACCAATCCCAACTCCTGTTGCAATATTGGGCACTTTTTTTTTAAACACCTATATTTGTCTTTGAGAAACTAGTTTGCTTTATTATTTTCAGCCAAATAAACCTGTTCCCACATCCTCTCCTAAATTAACAGCTATGATGTATTCTTCAGCAAGGATGTTGATGATGCTGCTTTTGTTATGTACAGCACATTGACTTTTGCTACTCATATAGATTATAACATGAACACACTTGCAAGCAGTTTGCTCAGTCGAGCCTCTTATAACTTGTGAATGCAACTTACACAACAAAACCTGTCATTCTTGTCAGCAACTGCAAATTTCTATTCTGTTAAAATTTTGGCAGTGTGTCAAACCATTTCCTGATACATCTAGTCTAGCAGCAGCAGAGTTTAAAACCTGGGAGAGACAGCTGAAAAATAAGGTAGGCAATATCAGCAGAGGTGAATTTTATCTATGAGTTTTCTCATTATACAGCATTAACAAGCAATCATGTTATGTTGTTGTTGTTACTATTATGAGGGCTATTTTCTCTTTTTTTTTTTTTTTTTTTTTTTTTTTTTTTTTTTTTTTCTTTCTTTCTTTCTTTTCTTTCAAGGTCCAATGGGTTGGGAAACCAGAACTCAAGTGAAAATTAGTTCAAACTTTGTGCATATGTGTTGCGCAGTGTCTCCAGTATGTCCGTTTCATGTCATGTTGCACTTGTTAGTACTGAGCTCACAGTGACAAACATGCCTAGAACAATAATTGTTCTATTGACAATTATTGTCTCCTGCCAAATATGAAGTGCATGCTATAGTTCAATTTATTTATGTGTAGGGGTGCAAAGCTTGACGAAATTCATTGATGAATGAGTGTGTATGGTGAAACTTTCATGAGTGACAGCAAAGTGCAGCAATGGTGCAGAAACTTTGAAGCAGGATGTAGAGATGTTCATGATACAGGCGGTCAGGGAAGAAAGCAAATGTCAACCAATAAGCTTGTACACTGAGTGGATCAGACATTTCGAGAAAATCATTGTTTCATAATTTTTGTTGAGTGATTCATTTCCCAAAGTTTCAAGGTCACTATACCATCTAGACTGAGATCCTTCAGTACTGCAAATTGTGTGTGAGATGGGTTCCCAAGAACCTGTTTGACCCTGACTAGGGCTAGGAAATTAATGCATTTGCATGTTTTTTTACAGGGGTTAAAAACATATGCTTTTACATTATGTGCACGAATTATGGAATTTTCAGTTATTTGGACATGATTTTATGGTGCATATAACTGCATATTTTCTTGATTTTGATAAATGCATAATATTTCAATATTATAGCCCCTATATTGCATATTTTAATGATTTTTATGGGTTTTTATTATTTTTTCCCATCTGAATAAAATTTTTCATATTGGTAGTATTGCGCATGATGATGCAACTCACAAAGATTTCAATATTATAGCCCCTATAGCACTTTTAGCTGCTGATATTCCCTTGTTCAAAATTAATAATCCGACATTTAAAAACTTTCTTGCCAAGTACACTCGACAACATGTGCCTGAAGAAAGTGCACTGCGCAAGACTTAGGTCGGACATTGTTACAATAACGTATTGTCAAATATACAAAATGAATTAGCAGATCAGTTTGTGTGGTTGTCTGTTGATGAAATCCCTGATTCTGAGCGCCGTTCTATTGCTAATATAATCGTGGGTGCTTTAAATAATGAACAAAAGACTACACCTTATCTTCTTAATGTGTGCGAATTGTCAGCCACTGACAATGTACCTGTAACCCCGTTTGTGATGGACTCCTTGAAATTACTATGGCCATGTTGAATCAAATACGACCGGTTACTTTTATCTGTTACTGATGCAGGTCCTTATATGGTAAAACCAGGACAAACTCTGAAAGGTATTTTTCCTAACATAATTCATATAACTTGTTTGACACATGCTCTTCATCGCATTTCTGAGACAATACGCGATTCTTTCCCATTGATAGATAGATTTGTATCCTGTACAAAGAGAATTTTTGTTAAACCTCCTAAAAGAGTTAAGTTGTTTAGATCAACAGCACGTAATATCCGACTTCCTCCTGCACCAGTGTTAACTCGATGGGGAACATGGTCGATGCAGTTTTATATTATGCTGAGCACATAGAAATAGTCGAACAGGTTGTTAATTTATTGGACTCAAAAGATGCTTCATCAATAGAAACTGTGCAAAATACTGGGTTAAAAGAGGATCTTAGTTTCATACCTGCCCATTTTTCTTTCTTACCAACAGCCATAAAGGCATTGGAAGCTGTGGGATCTCCTTCGCATGAATCAGTTACTGTCTTTGAAAAAACAATGTGATCTAAGTTCGGTTCCTGGTGGTATAGGACAAAAAGTAAAAGAGAAAGTGAATTATGTAATTTCAAAAAATTCTGGTTATAAACTGATGTGCGATATTCGAGACATCCTCGAAAGAAAACCATCTGTCACACCAAGAGAGTTGACTCTCTTTGTGAAGCAGTTAACATCATTTAAATATGCCACGATATGTTAGTGCGTACAATCGAACGAGTAGCCCCGATCCAAGTAAACCAAAAAAACGTGCTACAGATATGGAAAACCTTAGAGAAAAAACGAGCCAACATTAAACCTAGACCCATCAGGTTCAGCGAAGGTGAAACCGTAAGAATAAGCAAAGAAAAGATGAAATTCGCCAAAGGTTACGAAAAAAATTTCTCAACTGAAATTTTTAAAATTGTAAAGGCTATAAAGCATTCGCCGCAACCCTTGTACGAACTAATAGACCTGAACGGAACTCCAATAGAAGGACAATTTTACAGTTACGAGCTCACTCCGGTGATCATTAACGAATCCACCCTATACAAAATAGGTAAAATACTAAAAACTAGGGTGAGGAAAGGCAGAACTCAACATCTAGTCCGTTGGAAAGGTTACGGTCCCGACTTCGATAGCTGGATCGATGCATCATGGATGAGTTTTACGTGACCGTGTTGAGCGATTCTAATGTCGATTTGTATCCCGAGAATTCTCATGCTAGCTTTCGTAACGATTTAGCACAGCCGATCAATCTTCATAGAGATAAGTGGGTCGTGGGTCTGGCAGAGCTTTCATATTCGTACGGTTACGAATCCATAGGTGAGGACATACTAAATGAAGCCGGAGAACTAACCAAAAATGTCGTAACAAGAGCTGGTAGAATAGTGTTCGACAAGACGGATTTTAAAAACGTAAAGGACTTTTACACCGCCCTAAAGAATCAAGTAACAAGAAGAACATCAAGAATTGCCCCTGTCGGAACTGCAGGGTTACCTCCTTTCTCATCAGAGAGAGATAAAAGAATTGGAAAACGCTAAAAAAGAATGGGTCCCAACACAATCCGTCCCAGAAAAACTCGGGGGAAAAGCTAATAGTATTCATTTGAAAGTTAACAAAAAAGTAGGAGGTAAGTCGGACTATATCTTTAACTGAAAAATCTTCTTTCCCACCAGAATATATTACGGTCTTGGTGATCTTATAGACACCATAAAAAATTCTCTGCCAAATCTTGATGCTTTCAAAATTATTGTTAATCAAAACATGCTTTTTGACGTAACAAACGATATGAAATCTCTTTTTCTTAGATCGCACAGGAAAAGTTCTTTTCAGTTTATTTACGGAACTGAACCTGTTTTTGTTTACTGCAATATCATCGAATAGCAGCTGATCGGTAGCTCTTACGTCAGGTGTATTAGAATAATTCAATTTCCCTCGTACACTAGTCATCACAAGTTTAAAAACATATTTTACGTTCCGATAGAACTTCATCATTTTCAAACCGTAGCAATTGAATTAGTTAACAAGTTTGGAGATTTGGCTCACCTCAGCAGTAGCGTTATGCCTACCATAGCCGTGCTGCATTTTAAAAAAGTAGAGTAATTTTGTTCTTTCTTTTCAGATGGCTGCCGTAGAATATTCTGGAGGCTTTCAAGGCTTTTATAACCCTCAGGGAGAGATTATCATAAAAGAGCTTGCCATAGCAGAAAACGAGACGGAGCAGGTAGTGCTTCACTACCTGTTCCGTCAACCAGATGCTCCCCTCAACGATTGGCCGTTAAAGTACAGACGGACAAATGCTTGGTTAACGAGCAAGTTCCACGGTATTCCTTGGTTTTCGGGTCATATACAATTTGATCCGAATACTGTGAGAATTCCCGATGGGGCTCTGTTAGTTAAGGGAAGCACATTTCAAAGAATTTTACCACCTGGGGTAAACGATCATTATATCGTGTATAACACTGAAGATCTATCTTGTGAACACAAGATAGAGGATTTGGTCACCCACCCTGCTTGCCGATGGCATTCATTTAATACAAAAAAATGTGCCAGATCTGAGGCGCTAGGCATAGCAAAATGGGTAAACAAAAACAGGTGGGAATTCAACATTTAGGTCCTTGTGCGGGTCTAATTATACATTAGACTTCTAAATTTAAAATCCATGCATTTGGCAATGGACCCTCTTACAGCGTACTATGTAAACCAGAGTGGAGGGCGCCTTGGTCAGTAGATCGGACCGCTGTACGTAGGAAGTCCACATGTCCAGTCTGGAAACGGTATAGGAAATTTTTGGGGCAGTTTATTCAGAATTGTTAAACCCCTCTTCCTATCCGGTGCAAAATCTTTGGGTAGGGAAGCCCTCACCACAGGTGCAAACATCATGACCGATATAGCTACAAGACAGGAAGGTACCAAGGTCAAAGATATCGTGGCCAAAAGAGTCACTGAAGGTACAAGAAAACTAGTAGGTAGGTTTCAGCAAGGAAAGGGCAAGAGAAAGAGATCCACTCTAAAAAGAACTTCTAAAACCAAAAAGCTAGAGACATTTTTGATTAAATAGGGAGTGCACCACGTTGCTACCAGCACACGCTCCTCGGATAGCAACATGATCGCCTGTACATAATCCGAATTTGACATCTTTGCTAAAAAGCCGATTCAGTCGGCAGTTTTAGGAAATTTCACTACATTAATCAAACCCATCGCTCCAGTAGACCAATCCGTGTTGGAATTTGTTATTCCAGGGGATAGGGAGCACTACATCGATTTAAATGTTCATTTGATGGTAACGGGAAAATTTGTAAAATTAGACGGTTCCAGCTTAGCACCAACAGATAAAACGACCAGCGTTAACAATTTGCTGCACTCCTTGTTCAGTCAATTGAGCATTTCTCTAAATGGAACATCCCTCACTCCGTCCGAAGATCTTTATCATTATCGAAGCTATTTAGAAACCTTGTTAACGTACGGTCACCATGCATCCAAAAGCCATCTTACTAACGCATTTTGCTACATCGACAGGGCTCTCCATGGCCTCTCCGGAGACGATGCTTCAAAAAACGGAACGCTAGAAGCCGGAGATTCTAACCACGGATGGAGGGATCGGTATCATAAGAGCAATTCGTCTAAAAAATTAGTTATATACGGTAGATTGCATGGGGATATTTTCAATGTACCCACTTTGTTACTACCGGGAGTTACTCTACAAATAAAATTAACTAAAGCGAAAGATTCGTTTTACATGATGAGTGAGAGCGCAGATCTGCAGGCTAGATTTCAATTCCTAGATGCCACTCTATATGTAAGAAAGGTAAAACCAGCTCCTTAGCATCTTGAAGGCTCATTTGAATGCTTTAGAGAAGGTAAATGCGAGACTCGATATAACGCGACGTGACGTCAGATCCTTCACTTTTGCAGCAGGTCAGAGTACCATCTCTATGGACAACGCCGTATTAGGTCCTTTACCAAAAAGAATACTCATAGGTATGACAGAAAATACAAATATTTTGGGAACTCACACCACAAACCCTTTCGATTTTAAACATTTCAATTTGGAATATTTTGCAATATATGTCAACGGCCAACAAATTCCAGCAGAGGGTCTCTATATTGATACTTCTCACGAAAAAGGCACAACGTTGGCCTACCAAACGCTCTTTTCCGGTTCTGGCATCCATCACACCAACAGTGGAATTCAAATCACACACGACATGTGTATAACAGGTTATTTCCTAATACTTTACGATTTAACGCCAGACAGTGCCGCTTCGGAAGGGCACGTTTCTCTATTAAATAACGGAAATATTAGAATAGAGCTTAGATTTAAAAAGAAGTTAACACAAGCCATCACGTGTATCATGTATTGCGAGTACGACAATTGTATTCAGATAGATAAAGATCTGAGGGTGCACACTGACTATTAAGTATGAACACCTTGGAGATAGAACAAACTTTGCGAGGCATTCCAAATTTTGCAGGCGTTTTTGCATCAGACATGCTCCCTACAGAATTTACTAAACCTTCTACATTCGTAATAAATTTAGATCCTCACAACCTACCTGGTTCACACTGGATAGCTGTTACTCAACATTTCAATTCTTTTGCATGGTATTTCGATTCATATGGCCTCCCTCCCTTTATAAAATCCTTGAAAGACTTTGTTCCATTTCATTTCACCTTTAACAAACGCCAACTCTACTCTGACATCTGCGGCCAGTACGTGTGCCTTTATATTCTCTACATTTGCACCAGAGGATACACCATGAACGAGTTCGTAGCACTGTTCAGTTCTGCCGTCCCAGATCGTCAAGCCAGAGAAATGTTCCACAAAGAGTTTCCGGTTTGGCGGTGCAAGAAGGGACAGCGATGCCTATCTGGTATAAAAGTAAGTACCTCAGTTATTATCTGCTCAGTCTTTGTCCAAGATGCAGGGAGCACTTGTGGATTACATGGCGCTCAAGGGAAACGGCAAAGAATTAATCATAAAATAACTAGCCATCGTTGGAAAGGGGATTGTTCAAATCTATCATTTTGCAAGCCCATATCTTTGGAATAGTAAACTTGATACATTTAACAGAGGGAGTAAAAATGGAATACAGTTTAACGATGGTTACATTCCTTACAGCATGCTAAAAACTGTACTGGAAGAAGCGGTGGCAGGGCACATCTCTCTCTTTGCTTATGACGAGGATAAATGTGAAGTTTTTTCGGAACGCTGCAATAGAACTTTTATCAATTTAAAAAAGGAATTTAGTTGCCCCAAGCCAGAAAACCTCTATCATCAGTTGCACTGCGGATTTCCTTGTCATAAGTTCTCAAACACTCACTGTGCATGCAAACACACCCACGCCATGTTCAGTTGGTTGAAACACACAGGACCTCCTAAATACCGGACCTGACACTGTGATTCAAGATGGCGGCCTATGTGGTGGGAACTACTTATAAACAACTCGTCTACAGGCTACGATTTCAACGCAGTAAAATAAAAATGTGGTGTAATAACACGCCTATTTTGTGAATGTGGGCTGTGTTACACACAAAAACACTGTCTTAAACATAACCTCAAATAAACAAAAAAGGATGACATTTAATATTAAACGATAACCCATGGGCAATGAAATATATAACCTTAAATATCATTCATGCAATCTACAGGTTTACATGCCATTATGTAACTGCATTACACACTCAAATTACAAAGAAGATAGACAAAACTGCAAGCAGCATGTTACTTAAATAAAACAGAAGTGTTGACATTGAGTTGACTCAATTATTAATCATTGTTTACACTGTTTGTCACACTTGTACAATGCACATAATGTTATATACCTACACAAAACATACTATACTGGATGGCTGATATACAAATGCTGCCATTTAGGATAATTAACTACCTACTAAATTCAAAAGCTTTAGGGTGGAAGTTTCCTTTTACTATTACTGAAAACTTTTGATTACTCAGTTTGCAACAACATATTACTCAGCACTTCATGACACTTTATTTTAGAGGGGGAATCCACAAAAGCAGATGAAATATTAAAAATAATAACCGTAAAACAGCACTGTAAATGAAATATATGAAATACGTAATCTTAAATCAGCATTGTAAAGCAACATTGTGTTAGGTTGGGTTAGGTTAGTGTTGTATATGAGTGGGGTGACAGGGTCCTGTTATCGAAATATTTACAATTTGGGCAGTGTTTATGCAATCATTTCAACGTAAATGCATTAGTCAATCATTGTAGCATATATTACACTCGTTTATGCACATTTGTTAGCTAAATATCCGCCGCATAAGCGAAATAAAACCACTTCATCGCACGTACGAAGTTTTCTCATAAATAAAACACGAAGCTTGAGCGCACAATAAAACTTACAAGATCGTAATCAGCAATAGAAAGTGCATCCATTGCACTACGTTTCATTCGTTTTCTCGAGCGGCCGATTTTGTAAATATTTACCAAACTTTGCTATAGTCTACAGTTTTACATGCAGCAACATAACACATTTCTTCTAAACTACAGATACACATTGAAATTACAAAGACAAAAGATAATGTATGAATATAAGCAGCATACTACTTACATGAAACAAACTGTTGGTGTTGCAGATGCCACTAATTGAGTTCACTCGAAATTATTGTCTTTCATTATTCACCATGTTATATATACACCGGCAACTAACACACATAACGCTGCAATTTATAGTAATTAAATACTGAATTTAGAAGTTTTACGTTGTAATTTACCTTTTGCTTTAACTGAAAGTTTCTGATTTTTAATTTGCATCCGGGAATGCAACAGTTACGGGGCATTGTGATGTTTGAGGTTAGGTTGAGGTATGACTACATTAACGTACACTACTGGAACAGTTTTTCTTCAACAACCACTCACCACTGTAATCGTGACACAAATTGTACTTTCAAACATATAAATTAACCACACTATACGGCTAACGAGCCATAATCTTCGGTGGAACACAAACATGAACACGTGGTTTAACACACGGCACAGTCAACACGTTATTAGATTTATTCCCGTTCCCTATACTGCCCAAATAAAACTTTTGAAACACTCGGTTTGTAATATTAAAATAAAAAATTATTTTGTTGTTTAACGACGCTGTCAATTACCAGGAACACATCAGCGCCGCCGGTGTGCCGGAATTTTGTCTCGCAGGAGTTCTTTTACATGCCAGTAAATCTACTGACATGGAGCTGTCGTTTTTAAGCACACTTAAAAACCATCTGCCTAGGCCGGGTTTGAACCCGCGACCTTGGGATCAGTAAGCTAGCGTCTAACCAACTGAGCCACCCAGACCGACCCGCTTTGTAATATGAAGACAAACTTACATAGGAATTATTATAACAAACAATAACTCGAAGACATAGAAAATAATACGAAAAATAGCGTGTGGAAACACCTCAGAAATCACTCCCACCAGCCGACGCCATTTTTGTACAACTGGGATGCCAGGGTCAGGTCCGTTAATCTAGAGGGTCCTGAAATACATCGTAAACTTAAAAAACGTAACACCAGATGTCCTGCAGAGAGCTCTAACAGACACGATGCTTCCTTTGTTTCAGCTGTATAGCAGTCGACGAGATGCGTTCAAGAGGTAAGCAGATCAAAACCATGCGCCGCCAATCTGAAGCGACTCCTTCGGAACCAGTGCTACATCGCAGGACCTACTTCCTCAACAAACATCACTCCAGGTACATCAGCCTCGGATTCTACAAAAGAAGAAACGACGAGGCTCACGTGGAAATTGGTGGAGTAAAACAGGGAAGAGTGGTTCTTTCATCCTACTACTTCACGACTCTGCTGAATCACCTATCCAAACTCGCCGAGCATCTCTGCAAAGGGCAGTCCTACAGATGCATCGAAGAGCAGTTTCGCCTCAAATCCATAAGTGGGCATCGTGCTAGGATACAAACGGAAAATTCGCACGTCATTCTCTGTTTAGATGACGTAAATTTTCTATTGTGTAACGCAAATATATTACAACATCAACTTGCTAAATATGCCTTAGCCACAGCAGATGTGAAAGAATATGTTAACAGTGCTTCAGGCAGTACCACCTTTGTACTTCCAAAAGAAAATGCTTCATGTTTCGTACTTTACGATGTCATATGTGACGAAATAAACTCAACTCTTGTATCTCATAAGAATGAATAAAATAAAAAAAAATTAACTTACATTCCGTGTTTTTGTTTACCTCCTTTACATCCAAAGATAGGGAAAAAAATCCCTCCCATCCTTAATTGCACCTAGAAATCAATATATATATATATATATATAGGTAAGATAAAAATAATTAAGTAACCTTGCGTCGGCCGGCTGGGCGGCCTTGGCTAGCGTTCATTCAATGTTAGCCTACTCCACATCAAACAAATATCAAGAAGCCTTCCCCCTTTAGCCGTGGCCGCGGCACCGCCCTTACTCTGCGGGGGTGGGCCATACAAACCAGGCAGGCCACTAAAGAACACACTATTTGATTTGTACTTCGTTTTGAAATTGTTTAAAAAAAATTTTTTTTTATTTGTTTTTTTCGGGGTGGGCCAAATTTTGGGTGGACCATACTTTTTGGCAGAAACCGCCCATTTAGCAGGTAAACAAGTGAACTAGGTATACTAGAAACATATTTAAGGTGGGTCAAACTTTTTTTTGAGGTGGGCCAACCCCCAAAATTTTGGGAGGTGAACGAACGGACCAAACGGTTACTAATACCACTGATGTTCCCCTGTCTCCTTTGGGTCCATAATTCTTTCATTCTTAGACTGTGGGCTTTCTTTCATGCATCTGTCCATGTTGCTCCAGTTTTTCTCTTCAGTTTATCCTCTTGGTCAGCTCGCCATTTATGCACCTTTATTCTAAGTTATCTCTATTTATGATGCCTTCTTGAGTAATTCCTGCCAATTTTAGTTCATTTTTTACACACCCGATTCATTTCATGGTATCTACTTGTGCTTTACTTCTATTTTTCAAAAATTCTAATATTTGTTTGGTGAACCTATTTGAGTTAATTCGTTTAATATGCCCATAAAATGTTAACCTACGTTTTCTATCACTATAAGTGTCAATATATATTTTTATTTACTTTTTACTTTTGAGTCTATACTCTTCACCTACAGCTTGTGGACCTAAACTTTTTCTTACAATTTAGTGTATCATCATCATTATTTTCATTATCATATTTAGTAATAATAGACTTACAAGATTGTATTGATAAGATAGATAGCTTTCAAAATTTAAAAGGATATGTTCCTTTTATAGAAATTTACCCCAAATAAGGGTTCCTTCAGTTGTAAAAATTTTCTGCCAGATGCTGAGCATATTTGGATCAACTTACTTATGTGAACAGTTCTTTTTTCATATTCACATCTTCAAACCACAACACAAACCAATTCTTTGAATTAAAATTGAAAAATATTCTGTGCTCATGAGTAGGCACAGGAATTATATGAAAATGCATAATTTTCCTCTGTATCCAGAAAGTATGCTCAATTATCATGTGAGCATATTTGGATCAACTTACATATGTGAACAGTTCTTTTTTCATATTACCATCTTCAAACCACAACACAAACCAATTCTTTGAATTGAAATTGAAAAATATTCTGTGCTCATTTGTAGGGACAGGAATTATATGAAAATGCATATTTTTTCTCTGTAGTCAGAAAGTATGCTCAATTGGCATGTGGGTGAATGACTAAATTTCTAACAATTTAAATAAGAATTTAATGTGCATATAATGGCATATTTTACACATTTTGTTAATATGCATAATATTACTGTATTTTTCAAATTATGCTGCACATTTGCTTGTTTTACATAGAAAATTTAAAATTTTTATTCATGTGCTGTAAATTTGCTGTACATACAAAATATGACTTGGTCTTGAAATGTGGCAACACTGATAGAAACTTGCAACTCAAGGCTGAAATGCCTTTAGCTATGTCATGTCGGGAAATACCTGCCTTATGTGGTTTGTTTCATTATTCCAGCAGTACAAATGAAGGAGGGTATTAAGGGGTTCTCAGAATTATGTTTAACTTGTTTGTTTATTATCAATTGTATTGTATTAAAGGAATGAATTTCAAAATATTCAAGTGTTACTTTATAATTTGTCTGAGAAATTCACTTCCAAAACTTGATAGCAGGTCCACAATACTTCCTCTCTTCATCATTTGTGAGTTGAGATTTGAGGTCAGTGGAGTGTAGCTTGTTTGTTTTCATAGAATCATGCTGAAAGTAAAAGTGGGTGACAAAGGTAGGTTACAAGGATGTCAATGCAAATTTGAAACAAATTTGATAGCTACAGATGGTGAAATTTTGTATTGTGGAGTGCATGAGAAAACGGTTAGTTGTGAAAAACATTTTCTACTACTTCAACATTTGAATACTAACAAACCCAAAGGTAATATCAAACTTAAATCCACAAAAAGAATCCCTGCTCACTGTCACTGTAATTTTTCACAGTTCTCCTTCAATTTGTGTGAAGCATTTTTAGCAGCAGACATTCCATTGCGGAAACTCACCAATCCCACACTCAGAAACTTAATTCAGCAGTATGCTAAGTGTAAAGTTCCAGACCAATCTACTCTTCGCAAAAATTATGTGAAGAGATGTTACAATGTCACAATTTAAAATATTAGAGAACAGATTGGAATTAATTTTGTGTGGGTGTCAGTCGACGAAATGCAGGACAGTGAAGGTTGGTTAATTCCAAATGTTTAGTTGGGTCTCCATAAGAACGAACTAACCACCCCATTTCTCCTTGCGATAGAACAACTTGATGCTTCAAATAGCTCTTCCATATCCAAATTGTTTATTGATTCGTTGAACTTTCTATGGCTTGATGCTATTCAGTATGAGGGTGTATTTCTCTTTGTAACTGATATTGGGAGTTATATGATAAAGATGGCACTGCTCTGAAAGTTATATTTTCAAATATGATACATTTGACTTGCCTTGCACATGGTTTACATCGGGTTGCAAGAACAATTCTGCAAATTTCTCACTTGTAGATAAGCTGATATCTTGTATAAAGAAAGTATTTTAAGCATCATATAGACAACAAGCTTTCAAAGCAATCGCATCGCATGACCCACTTCCACCAGAACCTATTATAATGCATTGGGGAACATAGTTATGTGCAGTTCTCTATTATGCCGAACGTTTGGAAACAGTCAGGAATGTAGAGAATACATTTCATCTCAAAAATTCTGAATCAATTAAAATTGCCCAAGATATTTTAAAGAATCCAGAAGTAGAAAGTAACCTTTCGTATATATCTGCACATTTCTCTCATCTTTCATAATTTGTTTGGAAACCAACAACTCTAAGTTACCCCAGTTATTAAGTGTATTCAAAACTACAACCTCTAAATTGAGTACTTGAAACCATTGGCAATGTAGTGAAGGAAAAAGTGTAGCATTGTTTAAAAAAACCCAGGATACGAACATATGTGTGAGATTGAACAAATCTTAAAAGGAAAACAGAGGAGAACTAAATGTTAGTAGTCATACTGTTTTTATTTTTTCTGATATAAGGAAAATATATTATTATCCTTTAATATAAATGATAAATTTTGCCAAGTTAAATAATTTGTTTAGTTTTTGGAATGTTCTGATCTTCAGATTTCTTAAAATTGACTTAAATCTTAATTTTTTTTTGGTTTTAATAATGATTATTAATCAAGGCTTCACTGTCTACTTCACAAGTCTACAATGGCCAAAAGCTCGATGTTTTTAAATCTGACATGCCTGATTACCTATGAAGTCTTGATTAATAATGCCCGCTGTGAAAGCTTTAAGTCTTAATAATGATGTTTGAATATTATATATGGGCATATTTATGTGCATAATTTGGAAGTTTTCACTGCATAAATGCATGCATATTAAAGGGATTATAAGAGCATATAATTCTATCCCTGCTCATCAGTTAGCCAGACTATAGCTCCAAATGTTGCAAAAGTAGTGAGGCAGAAAAAAGTAAAAGATAACTTGAGGAAATGTGAAGTTTAAGCAGGGCAGTGATACATGTAATGTTGTATTTCATATGTATGTAATCTGTAGAATGCAATCCAAAAAGTATAAAACTGGTAATATAGAGAGTGAAAAGGACTTAAATTTCAACATTCCAAACAAAACAAAAAAACAATGGCAATACTGTTTGAATAGAAGATTGGGCAAATTTTGCGAAAAACTGAATCTTTTTCTAAGTTTTATTTGATAGATTAGACATTTGAGCATATGTTTCAAGAATATTTGTTTCATTTCCATCTCTAAATTAATTTAAAAGTTTAGCTAACTTAACAATGCAGCTGTTCCATGCTCCTTTTTCAAATAAGTTTATTTGTGTGATTTCATATTGTTATTTATTCCGCTAAAATTGTAAATTCTCTCAAGTAATGCCAAAATCACTGTTCAGAATGCAGTATTAGTTACAGTGAGTACAGTAATTTGTTTCAAAAATTTACATAAACAGGTGTTAAACGGGTGGTTCTACCTGCCCCATCATTATCCAGGCATGCTGTGCCACTGATGATTAAACTTGTGCAAAATATAGCCTGTCTGAATAGCAGAGAGCAGTTCACCTTGTATCACACACACACACAAAGATATTAGGAGTATAAGTGCAGATATTTTCATTGGTAACTGAGAACAGTGTAATGAACAATATTACATTACTATTTGCTTCATTTGTAAACGTATAATTTTACTTATTAAGAGCAATAAGTTTTCAGGTTGGTTAATATCTCTAAGTAGGCATAGCACAGAAGTCATGATGTAGAGTGGGATGGTCTTGTGATAATGAATGATGTATCAGAAACGAGTTCCAATGCAGGAAAACTCAGATGAACAGATAAAACAATTAGCACAAAGTGGGTATATAGTAAGGTACCAATTATCACAATATCTGCCTGCCTAGCATGATAGTGTGTCTGCCTCACGTTCAAGAGGTCAGGAGTTCGAATCTCGCTTAGGATAAGTTATCCGGATAAGGTTTTTTCCGAGGTTTCCCCTTGTCCTGAGAAGACGAATGTCGGGTTACTTAAAACTCTATGGACCTCAGGCTCATTTGAGCATCATTTCAGTCATTCACCATCCGATATGACATTGCGTTGGAGGACATAAACAAACAAACAAAAAAAATCACAATATCTGCACTGATACCCCTAACAGCATGTATAGTCTGAGACAACTCTTTAATCCTTTAAATCAGTTCTGTACATAGTACTGTGATATAGGATATATCAATAATTAAATTTATATATTTACATTACAATAAAGTCAGATATACATTTCTAGTCTGTGTTCAACTTATTATATATCATAGATTAAAACATGTCTATAAAGTGAAGGACATGATACAAAATGCCTAGACAAGTTAATGTAATGACTTAGATTTATTAAGTTGAAGATATTCCTTTACTATGTAGAAGCAGTGTTCCTGCAAGAAAGTCTTTGTCCTAGCCTTAAACACATACTTATTTAAACTTTTGATGTCGTTAGGAAGACAATTATAAATCATTGTGGCGGAGTACAGTATTCCATTCTTATGCATTGTAGTTCTGATTGAGGTAAGTACATATCCTTATGTCTAGTGTAATGATTATGAACATTTTCATTGTTTTGAAAATTAAATCTATTCTTTTTACAAATAAAACTATCTCTAATATATTATTGTTGCTAGCTAATGCTGGATTTCTGACAATGAAGTCATTAATCCTCTTGCTCTCCAATATTTTTCACTGATGGATGGGGCGCTAGAAGTGGCCGGCATATTTGAAGGTGGTCTTGGTCCATTTCCTCTTGCAGATCACATAGAGGACAGAGCGGTGAAGAATATATCCCAATTCTGTTCAAATGTTTTGCCAGACAATCATGTCCTATAATCAACCTGAAGGTTGCAACTGCCATTTTTTTGAGAATACTCAGGAATTACTGTTTGAATATTTGGTAGTTCTCATCCTTTATTTTTTGATTTTTCATAGTAATATTTTGCAATAATTTTTTTGAATTCAGAATTGACTAATCTTTTAACTGCATAAAATGGTAGATTAACTATAGATTTCTGTACACTGCTGGTACCCTTTATTGCAAAAAAATCAGCTTTCTCATTACCACAGTGAACTGGTATCCATTGGAAGACTATACTCCATCCAGCCTTAGATCCACCCCTTGTATCCTTCCGCGATAATCTGATGTTCATATCATCTGTGACTAACACAAACAAATGCCACATGGAATCATACCTTGTGTTTAGGATGCAATAGAGCGATATTTACTCAGGAGTTCTAGGAATAGTGCTGCTAACGCATTACATTCAAGTAGTCGTTACCAGGGTCATTGTACATCTTGAAAACTCACAGATAATCGCCAATATTTAAGAAACTATATTTAATAGTGTGCTTCGGTTTCAGCATATCACGGGTTAGTTGTTGACGGCATGTGTTTACATCAGGTGCGGATCTAAGGGTGGACCGATTATAGGTGTTCTTGAAGTGCGGTTAGATGGGTAAGGATTTTCCAACATTCTATAATTGTTTGGTTTTTTTGGTGACAACTTTGAAGCAATTGCTAGAATTGCCGTCCTGGAATCTGAGAGAATAACTGCTTTATGAAAATGTGAAATTCTATACAAAAGATTTTGTAAGGCCATTCGAATTGCTTCAATTTCTCCATCAAAGTTTGTAGTTCCATAACTTAAAGATTTGTAATGGGAAAAGAGGTGACACGTGACTCCAGCACCTGCTCCATCTCGGTTTGATATCAATGATCCATCAGTATAAATGTGGAGCCATTCGTGTTCTGGAAATCTAGTATGGATTGTCTCTAATGCCAATAATTTGAGAACACTAGTTGGAGTATCACTTTTCTTAACTTCTTCTGTCAGGTGTAAATAATATGTCTAATGTTTGTGTCGGATTGACCTTAGATATGAAGTTTTCCTTTGAATTAGGAAGGTATACATTCTTCTTGATGTCTTGAATTTTGGAAAGAAAGCCCTCCTGAGTCTTTAGTGTATGTGTAAAATTTCTCTTGTGCCATGGGAGTCTGATCAACTTTTCATGTTGAATAAGAGCTGCTTTTTCTATTTCATATTCAATAGGGTATTGGTTGGTTAGTATTTCCATAACTGCTATTGGTATAGCACCTGTAATTAGTCTCAGACTTTGGTTTTGAAAGATTTGAATTTTTTTTTTGTATTTTTTTTGTAATTTTCTTTTCTTTTTTTTTTTTTTTTTTGTATTTGCTGTTACAAGAACTTCGCTGCAGTAAGTAAATAATGGTTTTATATATACATTGTATGTTATGTTAAGAGTTGCTCTGGAACATCCCCACTTCATTCCTGTTAGACGTTTTAACAGTGCAAGGCGCCTCTCTGCTCTTTGTATTACATTTTCTATTTGTTTGGTCCATGTAAGTTTGGTATCAAATGTAACTCCTAAATACTTCGCTTCCTTTGTTTCTGGTAATTGTTGACCCTCAAAATTTAGTTTTATTTTTAGTGGTTTTTTTCTTAGTGAAAAGATTTGGTAGTTTGATTTTGTTGTATTAAGTCATTAAATTTTCTTTGGTCCACTTTTGTAGGTTGGTTAAGGATTGTTGCATGGTTTTTTCTAGTTGTGTGTTTTTGTTTTTTGGTTTTGAAGTCCACATTACAGAGTCATCAGAAAATCCCTATAAATAAATGCCAAAGTAAGTTTGCCAAGCTTTCTGAATAGTGGCTTATAAGAGCATATTTTTTGCACCACATATAATTTGAATGACTGTTTTTGTTTGATAAATATATCCTTAGCATCTGAAGAATTTCCCCAAAATATGATTCCATATTTAATTATCAAGTGTATGTGTACCTAATAGGCTATTAATGGTACATGAAGGCTGACATTTTGGCATAAATATTCCTGTTTAATTTGGTTATTAAATGTTTTATATGAGTAATTATTATTATTTATGCCAACATACTTACTGTTGGTGTTTTTAAACACACAAGCTGTGTTGGACAATGTTTGAGAGCTAGAACTGGAGCTTAAAAATTCAATGCCACAGCTGGGATTTAAACCACAGACCCTACACTTACCAGGTAGGTGCTCTAACCATTAAGCTACTGTTACAACCTGCCAGAATGACATTGAATTCTTAAAGCAGTTCGTATTTTCTCCCAGTAAACCTGGGACATAAGTCACCATTGGGGTAATTGTATCTGATGTGAGACTGCCTTTGTAGTTTACCAGGAGAAATATGAACTGGTTTGAGAATTCAATGTTATTCTGACAGGTTGTCTCAGTAGCTTAATGGTTAGAGCACCCACCTGGTAAACAGAGGGTCTGTGGTTCAAATCCCAGCTGTGGCATTGAATTTTTAAGTTCAGTTCTACCTCTCAAGTTTTATATGAGTTTTCCATTTTAAGTTATTGTGTATCCACAAGCGTAAAAAGTATGTTTCATATTTGTATGAGATCAATTTATTATTTAATTTTACTTCAGGGGTATAATCATCATTTTTTTTTTTTTTTAATTAATGTCCTTCAACATTGTGTCATATCAGACGAATGAATGAAATGAACTGGGTGAAATGATGCTCAAATGAGCCCGAGGTCCATGGAGCTTTAAGTTGCCTGACATTCGTCTTCTCAGGGTAGGGAAAACCTCGGAAAAAAACCTTACTCGGATAACTTACCCTAAGCGAGATTCGAACTCGCGACCTCTTGAACGTGTATAATCATCATTGTTTGTACTGTCAGTAATATGGAATTTAAGACAAACTGTTCTGTCAGTGTTTAAAACCAGGTTGTTATCTATCCAATACACCAAATCTTTACTGGCTTGGCTTAGTGAATTATTTAACATTTCATTAGTGTTTTCCGTTATTAGTAAATTAGCATTATCTGCAAATAGTGAAATGTTATGAAGCTTGAATGTTATTCGTTAAGGCATTTACAATAGTTCTAAAATAGAGCCTTGTGGAACTCCATAAGTTATATCGAGTATGTTAGATCTAACTGCTGAAGGCGCATTAGTGTTTGGGTTTACATCTGTAATCTGTATTTGCTTTCAGTTTGTGAGGAAAGATTCAAACCAAGAATATGCTGGTCCTCTTATGCCAAAGTCACATACTTTTGTTAGCAAAATTTGATGGCTAACAGTATCAAAAGCTTTACTTAAATCTAGGAATATGCCAATAGCTTTATCTTTATTATGTAAAGCAGTTATAACACTATTTAAGAAAGAGTATATTGCAGTCTCTGTCAATCTTTTTTGTCGAAATCCATGCTGTGAATTAGTAATTATATTATTCTTTTCAATAAATGATAGAAGTCTTTTATTCGTTATTTTTTCCAATATCTTTGAAAATATGGTAGGTAGGTATCTAAGTCTTTTTTTTTTTCCCCTTGCCTGCCTCGGTAGCGTGATGGTTAGCGTGTCTGCCTCACGTTCAAGAGGTCGCAAGTTCAAATCTCGCTTAGGGTAAGTTATCCGGATAAGGTTTTCCGAGGTTTTCCCTTATCCTGAGAAGACGAATGTTGGGTAACTTAAAGCTCCATGGACCTCGGGCTCATTTGAGCATCATTTCACCCATTTCAGTTCATTCATTCGTCTGATATGACACAATGTTGGAGGATGTTAATTAAAAAAAAAAATCAGTCTTTTTCCCTTTTTTTATACAGGGGTATAACCTTAGATATTTTTAGTATGTCTGGAAATATTCCACTAGTAATGGATGCACTACACAGATGGACAAGTGATCTGATTATGTGCTCACAGCATATTTTTATAATTAAATCTGGTATGTCATCAATGCCTGCAGAATATATATTATTCAATCCATCTATGATGTTAAGCATTTCCTCAGGTGTAACTTCATGAAGGTTACAATTATATTAAAAATCTGATGCTGCTTTCAGAGGGTAAAACACTACATTAGTATTGATAGTATAATTATGCTTTTGATGTGAGAAAATCCAGTGTTAAAATTACAGAAACAAAATACAATGAAAGGTGTAATTTGCCATGTTTTTTATAGAATAAATCTTTTGGAACAGAACATATTGAACCTACTATCTTGAATGTTACCACATGGACTGTGTGCCATTTCTTCGTGAAACTATTTGCAAGTTAAGGCTATAGGCAGTGCTATCTCACATGAATTTACATAAGTTACCAAAATAAAAAAAAGTTCATCTTTTGCACCATTTTGTAGAAAATAACATTTTACCACAAATAGTCTACCTTTTCTCTGAAACTAAGAAAATGTACAATTAAAGATCCGGTTTTTTGACATCTTTAAAATTATGGCATTTGTAATAATGCATACCAATTAATTTAAGGAGTTTCTTGATTAAATTTATATTATAAAAGCTGATAACTTAATAAAAATTATGCTGCACAGGATTTATCATCACTGCGTAAGGAACTTGACCATGAAGTTTTGTTACAATTGACTGCTTGAATTCTAAGTAAAGGTACATGAAGGACTTTTTTCTCCCACTAGTGGTCCTAACATCCCAGTAAAAAGTTTCAACCTTTCAGCATTAGAAGACAATTATATTTGAAATGCTTATACAAAGTTTCATTATATTGTCTTCAAAATCTTGCATATGTATAGCAAATTGTATTAACATGTTTGTTGCATTGTTTTACTGTGGGTTATTTTCATAAAATATATTCCCTTTGTAATGGGTTGATATTTTTACTGGGTTGCAAATCATTTACACTACCACTATACAGTATCACCATAAGTAGTTAACAAATTTTCACCCGATGCATTAAAAAAGTCACCAGTAGAGGAAGTAAAAAATCTGATGTGTTGCACTCACATGACTTTCTGTGCTGTTGTACTGACTAAACCCAAACTAAACCCTGGCAGGACAGCCCATGAAGGGCCAAGGCCTACCGCCCAGTCGCTGCGTCCCCCACCTCTGCTCACTACAGGCATCATTGGTGAGGTGCAGTACTGGAGGGTGGGACGTGGTCAGCGCCCCGGGCCTTCCCGGCCAGTTATGCGGTCTTCTCGTCCTGGGGCCACTACTTCTCCATCAAGTAGCTCCTCAATTGGTCCCCCCGGACCTAACGAGGCTGAGTGCACCCCGTGCTTGTACTATTCTTACAAACTCTTATTCCTTTATCTTCTTCATATTATTTCAGGTAAACATTTGCAGAAATTATCTCCTAATTTTCTTACAGATGAAAGGTGAGTATGAGAATACAGTGGGCTTTGAGCGATAGTCAAATATTTAAACTTTTGAAATTCTGTTCTCTTCTCACGGTCAAACAGGTAAAGAAGTGAATAACCACCTTCCATTTGAGAAAAGTTTAAGTATGGCAAAACTAACACAAATAACAAGGAACATCTCCGAAATGGTTAAGTCCACAAAAAACGCATATACACATAACTTGTGTGTTTCAACGAGATCTACATTTCTTTGCATAGTAAGAACTGGTCCTTCTCTTACGGTTTACCAGTTATGCTACAGTCACCTAGAGTAAACAGGTCTACATCGCGAGATAGCAACTGAGATGCGATAGTCTGTATTTTAAGAATTAATGCCGCGTTGTCTGCAAACTGTTGCAGCGCCTGTATATCGCTCAGCGAGTCGCAACAGATAATAAAACGTCCAGGAACTGAACTGGAGATTTAAATAAAAGATGGCAAACAACTCGGCGGTAAAAGCTGAACTGTTGTCCGGACGTCGGTACTTGTGAGTCTCGCCGTTGTACACGAAACTACATCCTGTAATACCCCCCACCTGGGAGCCGTCGGAAAATTCCAGAGTGTAATTCCGGTAACGATCCATAAGTGCGGTGATGAGTTGGCGCAACACCGAGGAAAGGGTAGTCATCTTTACATAGTCCGATAGCTGCAGGTCGAAGCGTGCACGCTGGAGTTGCCAGGGAGGACAGCGGCCAAAGGAGTATCGCTCTACGGCAGGCAGGCTGAGATCATAATGGGGTGAGCAGTTCGTGAAATAGGATACCAGTCGGACGGGACATAGTTGCATTCCGCAGATAACGGTGGGCAAGGTCTGGATGCAAAGAAGACGAATGAGCAGAGGATGAGCAGCCAGACATGCTACGTAAGAGCAAAGCAAGTACGAGCGTCGGAGAGACAGCGGAAATCACCACAATCGGCTCTACTGGTTCGGAAAGCCCCAGTAGCAAGACGAAACCAGTGCGATGGACGGTGTCTGAAATGCGAAGTTCAGAGGCAGACGCTGCGCCGTAGATAAAATTGCTATAGTCTAGTTTGGACCGCACCAAGGGGCGATACAACCTCAACATGACAGTCCGATCGCGCCTCAAGATACTCCAGATAAAACTCACATTGCATCGTGAGAATTTTTTATAAAGTTACTCACGTTTGTGGTTTAAAACATATAATCCAGGAATGACTTAGCATACATGCACCAAACTTTGCAGCTACGCTTCTTTATAACATGTTATAATTTTACAATACGCAGGAAAGTGCTTGGGAATTTCGAAAATTCACCCATTGAAGCACACTTAAAAACCATCGGTCTGGGCCGGATTTGAACCTGCAACCTTGGAATCAGTAGGCCAGCTTCTAAACTGAGCCACCCAGACCGACTTTAGCTGTTAGCATCCGACTCTTTTTAAACACAGTGTTTGGAACGCATTTCTTCTGAGGTCAACTCTTTTAAAAAAGCGTAAACACTGAAAATAATTGCACGCACATCTGAATGCAACACTTTCCCTTTTGATCTACTCGTCTATAAGCCACTAGGTTTCGATAATGCCATGTTTCTTAATAGCAAAACGAGTTACAGTAACTACGAGTATAACACATACATATCACTGTAAATAAAACATGACTCGGAAGACTCATAATACACCAAACTCCTTTTCTGCAGTCATCCCCCCCCCCCCCTTGAGAAGAAAATGATTTGAGATGACTTAATAAACAACCATGATCCAAGGCATGAGGCGTTTGCTATCGCTGATTTAATTACTGGTATATTGAGCTACAGGCCACCTAACATATTCTTTTTTGGACAGCCAGCTTCAACATTTCTAGCTCTTTTCAATCGAATACTTCACAATAACGAGGCATTGCTGGATTTGTTTAGCACAAGGTGAAAATGAAATATTGCGCTTGACAGCGCGTCACCGAACTGGGCAACGTCGCCTCTCTCGCCCACCTTTCTCTATCTCCGCCTCGTGTGCCTTCTAATCCCTTTAATGACATTTGCTAAGTTTAGAAAATTATGCTTAAGATTCTTTATTGTGGAGGGAACTAGATGTTGATGTAGGAAAAGAAATTATAGTTAATATCCGCTTCAGTGGCGGCTCGTGACATTTAAATGTGGTAGGGCACACAAAAATCGACATACAATAGTATATAAGGAAAATAAAGCAATAAATTATTATGTAAGGCTTCCTTGTTATTTTTTGTATATCAGCTCAATTCTCCTATTTTTGGCTGTAGAAAATTCCTCAATCACACGTCTGTTGAACTTTGGAGTGGGGTTTATCATCTTCTCTATTGATAGTATCGTCAGAACGTTCAGTCTTTCGTTCCCCATGGAATTTCGTGTGAATGTCTTTATTCTGTTCAGGGTAGAGAATGATCGTTCGGTCTCTACAGTCGTCATTGGAAGGGTAACGATTATTTTTAAAACCATCACACACTCAGAGAATGTTCGTGTCATGTTGTTTTTACATAAAAACTGCAGAAGAAGCGCTGCAGCGGACTCTCTACGCAAATCTTCACGACTAAACAGCATCTCTCAGTTCGAAATTTCGGACCATTGAGTGGAATATAATTTCAAGGTTATCTGAAATGCACTTTCAGGAAGTAAATTGCAGTATTGGGGAAACCTTTCAACCAAAAATAGCTTCGAGACACTCAAATGACCTGAGAACTGAAACTTATCACTGATATTGTTTGTAACCATGTCTCAAACTTGTAGAGCTGCCACCCTGTTACTCCTGCTATTGCTGTGAAAAACGCATTGCCTCTTGAGGGTTCGTATAAGACACTTCTTCATGTTCATACATTTTCCTAACTTTCACTACAACATTAACTAAGCGCTTGAAACGAACTTTAACAGCATCGGTGTCTTTTTTCTGGATACGGTCAAAGAATACTGCTACATGAGGCATAATTTTGTGATAGAATTCAAACCCAAAAGTGAATTCAGAGTCTCTCGATGTTCGTACAAATCCTGTTGCTTCGCTAGACGCTTTTTTATCATTTAATTCGTTGTCTCTTACATGTTCGAAACATTTTAGTAGATTATCTTTCTGCTCGAAAACGGTATTAACAGTGCGATGCTGAAAATACTACCTTGTCGGTGGGACGTTGCCAAATTTTTTCTGAACAAATTCAATTAGACAATCCATCCATTTTGGAGACCCCGAAAAGGATGTCCATATCCCCTGTAAGTCTTGGAAAAATATTCTGTTGTGAGGTGCAGCTGGCATTGCACTCTGAAGGATAAGATTTCCTTGATGTACATAGCAGTGAATGTAGTTTGCATTAGGGTACCTTTCTTTTATCAAACATCGCACCTCACCCTTCCTCCCACTCCATCATAAATTTGGCATAAAAGTTTCCCGGATTTTTCTTTACTCCCATTTCATGTAACTGTTCTACAATAATTGCTGCTAAACCAGTGGACTCCTGTCAGTCACTTCGAAATATCCCCAAAATCTCTCAAATAGTTTCCCTTTAATTTGATATCTTACAATTAAGGACAGTAAAGTTTTACATGAATTGTCTGTTGTTTCATCAGCCTGAAGGGATAGAAACTCTACATCACCTAGCTCAGATAAGATATAATTTCTGCAAACTGATAAAATTGCGTCTAAAATGTCATTCTGAACTATTTTTAATGTACGTTTAAAGACAGTGTAATTTTCTAAACGATCTCTCAAAACACTGTCAAGGGCCGCAGTATAGTTTATTAGGCCTTTAAAAACACATGGGTTAACGGAATCGTCTGTTTCGTTGTGGCCATGCAGAGCTAGTTCAAATTCGCCACAGAACTTAATAGCATCAATAATGCGTGATAAAATGTACCTATTTTTATCAACAAGTTCATTGTGTTTGCGAACAGACACGCTGTAGCTATCATCAAGCTGTATTCTAACATCAGTGTTGCCTAGAACAGCGAGGTTCATTAAATTTCATTAAGTAAATCAATCTTTGATAAACTATGTTTCTTGCTTTTTTCCGGCAAATGTTTCAAGTCTTTTACGCCGGTTTTAGCCCACGTGTCCTCCCCACCAAATAACACTCAAGAAAAGCAAAACAGTGCATTATCTACAGAACACCCACACATCCATTCCCATTTTTCATACATATTGTAACAAATTTAGCAAATCTTTTTTATTTTCTCAAGCTTCAAGTACAGCCATACTACTCGTTTCTGTCTCTTAATCTTTCCAAACTCTAACACCATACTGGTTTCTGTCTCTTAATCTTCAACCACTCAAAACTGTCTCTATGGCAACCTCTTGAAAATCAAAGAGTCTTAATGACATGGAGAAGCCATGTCACACTGCTCCCTCCTCAGAGCTGGTCGTCCCGACCAGCACTATCACTGCGGCATCTCCCTTGCGCCCCGGTGGATTAACCCATCGAACCTCTTCTCCTGGTGGTCCACGAGGGCCTGGTGGTCCTGGTATACCTTGAGGTCCTGGGTTTCCATCTCTTCCAGGCATACCTTTAGTTCCAGGTTCACCATCTTTTCCCGACAATCCTGGAGGTCCAGTCATGCCTTTGTCTCCTGGAAGTCCCTGAGGTCCAGGTAACCCTTGTAGACCAATGAGACCACGGTGTCCTTTTGCACCCTTTGGACCTTCTTCTCCTCTATCACCCTTACCTCCCTCTGGCCCTGGAGGTCCTGGCTTTCCTCTAGCTCCCTGTGGCCCTTCTACACCCAGTGGTCCAGTTTCTCCTCGAAGACCCCGTTCTCCTGCTGGTCCTGGAGGTCCATTTGGACCAGGTGGCCCTGGAAGACCTGGTGCCCCTGGAGTTCCCGGAGGTCCTGAAGGTCCTACAGGTCCCTTATCTCCCGGTCTTCCTGCAATACCAGGTGTTCCTGCTTTACCTGGTGCTCCCTCTGGTCCCTGTTCTCCAATTGGTCCCGGTGGTCCTAGAGGTCCTGCAATACCTTGTGGTCCTGGAGGTCCTTCACTGCCTGGCTTCCCTGGTGGACCTGTCTCACCTTGTGCACCTCTCTGACCTCTGAGGCCAGCAGGTCCTGTTGGGCCGGGTAATCCTGGAAGTCCTCTGTCTCCTGGAGGGCCCTGTGGACCAGGTTGTCCTGGAGCTCCATGTTGTCCTTGAGAGCCTGAGTCACCCTTAGGTCCTTCAGGTCCTGGTGCACCAGCTTGTCCTGGAGGTCCTGGATTGCCCTGTTCACCTTTCATTCCTGGGAATCCACGTTCACCCTTCATTCCAGGCAAGCCTACCAGACCCTGAGGGCCAGGGAATCCTTGTAAACCTTGAGGGCCAGTAGGACCTCGCTCTCCAGGGGGCACGATCCTAGGTATCGCTGTTGGATAGTGTCCCTTGGTCCAGGTAGGACGATGTATGCCATCCTGCTTCGAAATTCTGCAACAGTACCGCCGGTCTTGACGGTCCCTCGTCCAGTTGCCCTTCTTCCTGGTGTGTTGACGGGCCATCCTGCGCACTTTGAAACGGCTCACTGGGTACCATGTCCGCCGACCTCTCTGGCGCACCTTCGCAGCCACCTTGCTTCCGATGGGTCCGGCAACAAACCCCACCACATCCGCGCGAGTCGCGTCCACCGCTGCACTCGTGTTCACTCGTGCTCGGCACGGCCTCTCCTGTATCCTGCCGTCCACGATGATGTCCACCATTCTTCCGTTCACGGCACTATGCGTCAGGTGATTGGATGGCCCCGACGGTCCCCCCATGTCACACGCCAAGTCGGTTCTCGCGTGTTGCTCGTTTGCTTGTGCGCTTCCCTGCTGATCGTCCGAAACGGGCGCAACTGTCGCCTCGGCCACTAGGTGCTCCCTCCCCGACTCCGCGCTATTCCGTCTGCCCCTGGCATCCAGTACTTTGACGCTCTCGTCAACTCTTACTACCAGGGCGCCAAGACGTTCCCCGTCGTCCTCCACGACGTCCACGTGCTGGCAGAGGTCTTCCACCTTTTCGCCGAGTTCTTCCACGCCTTCCGTCACGCCAGCCAGTTGCCCGTCAATTTTCGCCGATAGCTCCGTCTTCATCTCTTTCAGCTCGGCAGCGAGGTTGTCGTTTCTCGTTTCCATTTTGGCAAATAACTCTTTCATCATTGCCATCATCCTGGTTTCCGAATATCCCACTTCCTGACACCAAATGTAACAAATTTAGCAAATCTTTTTTATTTTCTCAAGCTTCAAGTACAGCCATACTACTCGTTTCTGTCTCTTAATCTTTCCAAACTCTAACACCATACTGGTTTCTGTCTCTTAATCTTCAACCACTCAAAACTGTCTCTATGGCAACCTCTTGAAAATCAAAGAGTCTTAATGACATGGAGAAGCCATGTCACAATATGTTTATTAAAATTTCTGTTGTATGTTCTGCTTTTATCTTTAAAATCCTGGTTTATGCAAAGATCTGGCCTAGGAGGTCCTAATTCCTTTGCTAGCAATCGGTCGGTCCTCGAAACTTAAGGTTTTAGTTTGTAAGAACTTCACCTGATTCATTTTAATAGTTTCACTCACTATACATTAATGATGTTAAATTATATAAGCTTAGCAGTTGAATAAGAAAACTGTTATACACAATTTTATTCACAGTTAAAACTGAAAAATATATTATGTACACTGCACTACTGCAGCAAACTGAACAATGGCGCTGGTAACGTTTTAAACGAAACAAGCCGGTGAAGGAATGACATTGCCGCATAGTGTCAGATCTCATCACTATTGTGACCATGTGCTAGCGAAATCCTCATAACCCCCCTGTCATCCCGCAGCTAAAAGTGAGGGGATGACGCTAAATACAAGAAGTTGGAAGTCCGCACGGAGACTGTGACCGCGCAGAGTTGCCAAGTTTCATAAAGCTTACAAACGTGAATATCAAATAAACATCAATGCAAATAACACATTTAAAGAAAAAATAAAACGTATTACGTATTCTGTCTAGAGCACCAGAACATGATTGGAGGGGCACATGACCTTGTGACCTAAGGGTAGAACCGCCCCGATCCGCTTTCATTTACACATTTATAGTAACTTGCGTTATGAAAATCATTAATCAATAAATAAACTAACACCTTGAAAAGGACCGGTTTAAACTGTACATCCTGTTTTGTAAGAAAAAGTTTTTGGACCCTTTCTGTTCCATTTAACATTACAAATTGTCCTGCATTACATATTTTTAAATGTAAATTAATAATTAATTTTAGCTTTGCATGATAAATGCTAGGTGATAGACTTTATTTACATCAATTGAAGTAAAGAAGAGGTGAAGAACAGCAATGAACATAGAAAAAGTTTTGACACGCTGATGTTAAAACAAGGGTCACTTAAAGCTTTGAGAACAAACGCAATAAACTTTTAAAAATTTGGATCTGATCATTGCATTTTTTTTCAGGGTAACCTCCATTGCATTCTACATGCCTCATCCTTTTAACCCTTTCACTGCTATCACATTGGTGATATACACATAGTTCCTGTGCTGAATTTTTTTGCCAACAATTTCAATGTCATATTTCTAAATAAGTTCTATATTTAAGAACAAGGTAATAACATTTCATGCAATAACCTTACCTTTTCTGGTGTATATCCACTCCATTCAGCAGAATATGTGAGGAGTATTTTATCCTTTGTTTTATAATTATTTGCTTCTCGCCACTGATTAGAATGTATAATGCACTGATACGAATAAGGTAGACTTCCCTTATAGTCTTTCTTACAAAGAAATTTGAAATGAACTATCACAGTTTCTTGTAGAAAACTATTACAAAATACACAAGAGTATTGTTTTTGTTTTCACCCCTTAACTCTAATAGTGAAGGAGGGTGTGGTACCTCTCAAAACAGGGAACAACGCACAATGCCACATTACACTGGAAGCACATATACCTGGATTCCCTCCTCTTGTAGCACTGAACTTATGCCGAAGGTGATCTATAATCATTTTTAGTTTATATAATCGGTCACCCGCCGATTGTGTATTGTTGTCGCAGAAATTAAGGGTGCGAAGTAACAACAAATACCTGTGCCGTGACATGTAATTGCGGAACTGAGGAGTTTCAATCAGAGGATCAGTAGACCAATACTCTTCCCTAGAAAGTTTTTTTACTCTTGGCATGAGCATTGTCAGTGCTAAGAACACATACATTTCATCCACATTAGTGTCATGCCACTTTTGAAGACGAGAGGATGGGGAGGGTGGAACCACATTTGTCATAAACGAGTAGAAACTGTTTGTCTCCTCCACTATTTTCTGCATTACATCTACACTAAAAAAATGACAGAAATAGTCTGATGCCTCCGAAGCACTACTCAAAGTCCCAGCTGTGATTCCTGCAACACTGTCATCAAATGGATGGATTCGCGGCACATACGCATCGTCTTTCCACCGAAACAAAGGAGTTTGCACTCGTGGTCTTTTACAAGAATGTGATGGACCTGTAATATCACGAACTAGTCCTTGTTCGGTTTCACGTTCACCTTCACTTCGGGATTCACTAGACGGGAAATCAAACTCTTCATCTGATTCTAAAGTTGTAAAAATATCTAAAAGTTCCTTGTCGGTAAACATGTGCCCGGCACGGAATGACGCCATCTTAGCCCAACTGGCAGTACCGTGCGGTAATTTCCCGCAGCTAACATGTGACTTGTGCACAGTTTACTATAAAACCCTGCAGATGTCATACAACACCAGAGACTGCACAGCAACTAGTGTCAGCGTATAGCCAAGAGATGGCAGAAGAAGTGAGTGCACGTGGGCCCGCTTTAATGTAAGTGACTCGAAAGTTACGGCCATTAGAAAATGGCGTGATGCCCAACCGAGTATACTCGTCTTTAGCAAGACAGCAGCAACATTTTACCACCAAGTTAACTCGGTCTTAGCAGTGAAAGGGTTAAACTATTTTTCAAATGCTAATCACACTTTTACTTTGCAGAGTGCAAATACATTCTTCGTAAGCAAGTACTGTAGTTTCAGATGATTCAAGTTGGAGCTGGAAATTTTTTCTTTTCACACGTGAGTTTAATCAGTTAGACCAAATTCGTGTGTTCGTTATAGCGGAACTGGCTGAGGGGTATTCATTCAAAACAACAGTGGTGGGCTAACATTAGTTCGAACCCCATTAACGTTCTTTTTTATTTCTTAATGGGAACATTATTATTTAAATAACCAGTGCGAAATATAAAATTATACAAACCAATGAAATATATTTCTGATAAAGCTCCTCCTTTAGGTACTGTTATTCCGCATAGCGTTGTAACTTTTCCTGCCGTCTTGTGAATGCTGCAGTACGATTGCAATTTTAAAACTGAATGCTTTATAAGGTATTAATTGCAATTGCTGAAAATAAAACAGGGAACACGCCTCAAATGTCAATCATGCCTCCCGAAATTAATATTTTGCTTTAAATATTCACAATCTAAAGAACCTCCATAAATTTTGTAGACTATTACCATATTCAAACACATATAAGCGTTTAATAGTGCAAACTACAGTTTTAATGGTAATAAAAATGCATTGTTACAAGTTCTAAATGCCACGAATACTGTAATGCAGAATAGAATGTTGTTGTAGATTACTTCAGCCATGGGCATCACGAAGGGGGGCAAGGAGTGGGCGCGGCCCCCCTCCCCTTGGAAGTTGGTAAACTTAATGTGCAGCCTATTACTGACTATTAAACTATTATTTTAATTTTGATGTAAAGAACAATTTTTATTTAGTGCAAATTAATACGGTTTTCTGCAACAAATACTATAAATTTAATTTAAAAGGTGAGTTAATTAATAACACTGAACAACACTTACAACATATTTTTCCGGGACGCGTTTCGAAGGTAACTTTCCTCCATTATCAACCGGACAAACTGGCAAAATGGCTATCTAATAAATTTAATTCATTTCCTAAATTTGAAAGTTTAAGCATAAGAAACAGTTATGAACTAATAGAACATATCAAAGACTTCAAATTAACAGAAGAGGACACCCTTGTCTCCTTTGACGTAGAGTCACTATTTCCCAGTATACCAATAGAAAAGCTCCCATCACTGATCAAAAATTGGCTCAAATCACTTGGAATGTCATCGTCAGAAATTGCAGAATACATAGAACTCACCAAATTATGCACAGAACAAAATTTCTTCCAGTTCCAAACAAAGTATTTCCGTCAAACTTCAGGTTTTGCAATGGGCAACCCTCTCTCGCCATTCTTAGCAGATATTTACATGAGTTCATTGGAAATAAGGATCACAAAAGGTTTCCCGTGGATGTTCAAACTCTGGCAGCGATATGTGGATGATATATTGGCAATAGTTCCAAAAAGACACATCAGTGACGCATTAAAACTTCTGAACATACAGGACAAAAGTATAAATTTCACAGTGGAAGTAGAAAAAGATAATAAATTACCATTTTTAGATCTAAAATTAATCAAAAACAAGGATAGAATAAATTTCGGTATTCACAGAAAACCAACGCAGACAGACAACTACATAAAAGCTAATAGTTACAACCCAAGAAGCCACAAACAAGCAATTTTCAATAGTTTAACACATAGATTGGTGAACATCCCTCTTTCAGCAGAAGAATATAAAACAGAATATTACAAAATAATTGAAATAGCACAAAAAACGGCTTTCCCAAAGAATTAGTAGATAAAAAGGTAAAACAAGCAGAAAAGAAAAAATTATTAAAAGAAACTACAACTCTCACAGCAGCAAAAACAAAAATGATATTCAAAAAATTCACATATCATTCATGGGCCTTTGATAAATTTAAAAAGGTGTTCAAGGAATACAACATTGAGCTAGCAGCAGTAAACCATTACTCCATAAAAAACCTACTACTTTCAAACATCAAAGATGCTATTCCACCTAACAAAAAATCTGGCATATACCAAATTGAATGCAGTGATTGTAATGAAATATACATAGGAAAAACCAAAAGAAATTTAGAAATTAGATCCAAAGAACACGTTAGAAACATTAAGAGTAAACAATTAGAAAAATCAGCGGTTGCATTTCACTTTTGGACAAAAAATCATGACATAAAGCTAGAACTGAAACTTCTTAAACACATAACCGGAAAACAAGAACTGTCCACATGGGAACAAATCTTTATAAAAAATAGAAACCGAGTATTTAATTTCGACATTCCTCAGAGAGACATTTTCAGTAAGTTCATCGAACCGCCACCAGAAGAAGCATCACCATCTGCACCATCAAGCACCATGGAAACCCAGTTATTGTCCGGTTGATAATGGAGGAAAGTTACCTTCGAAACGCGTCCCGGAAAAATAGGTTGTAAGTGTTGTTCAGTGTTATTAATTAACTCACCTTTTAAATTAAATTAATTACAACAACACTGTTTTCAAACTTCTATGAAAAGAACATAAATACTATAAATTTTGACACTAAAATAATGATTTAATATTATCTGATTGCAAACTTCCAGCATGCGGCCCCCCCATGGAAAAAAGTCTGCCGACACTCATGACTTCAGCGCGAAGCAACCTTTGCACCTAGCAAGGTTGCCATGTCGTTTATTTCCAAACACTACACAATGTTGCCATGTGCCCATTAAATTAATTTCTAGCAGTGTGCCTTCACCCGATTCTCCGTTCCTCATAAAAAGCCGTAGAGAATTAAACACACTTGTTACTTTCGTATTTCAGGAAGTAAACATTCGAAAGGCGAGGATCAAACTCCTGGCAGTTAGAAGTTCTGGATTTCACGGGCTCTAATGCAGCACTCTCAGCTATTCTTCACTTGGGTATCTGCGCTGCATCACAAGATATTAAGCTTATTGTCACTAACTTGGCAGCTAATTTCACTGCAAGGCGTAACATTCTTTAGCATCTTTAGAAAACTGTTTAAATCCCCCCCCCCCCCCACCTAGATATTTGTTTACATTTATTTAGAGGATTAAGAAAAAGGAACATACCTATCTGTAACAAGCACGAGTATCGCAGTGTTCAGTGTGGAGTTTAAGTTCGTTTAGTTTATTGTTATTAATGGCACACAAATGATAATGAAATAGCAAATATCAATAATTTCTTTGTACTTATTAGTTACCTGCTCAGAATATATGCCTATCTTCAAAAACAGGAAAGTCTTTAAGGCGTTACCTATATTGAAAACAGCTTTTTAAAAGGATCATGTTTGAAACACTAACAAATATCAATAATTTCTTTATATTTATTAGTTACCTACTCAGAATATATGCCTATCTTCAAAAACAGGAACATCTTTAAGACGTTACCTATATTGAAAACGGCTTTTCAAAAGGATCACGTTTGAAACATTTATTTAATTTAATATTTCTAACACTTAAAGGTGCTTTTAATCATTGAGGCTCGTTTGTTTCTGGTCTTCTGTGCAAATAAAATGATTATCACTACACAAAGTTTTGTTTTTTCATCGTTCTGTAGAAAAGAAGCACCAATAATCACTTTGATTTCATTTACACAGAAAATGTTTGTTTCATATCATTTCATATGTTTTTTATATCATCACGCTATGAAAGATTATTTTCATTAAATTTCTTTAATGTTACATAGAAGAGGTTGTCTTAACAGAGGTGCTCTGCTATTTTTCTCACGAATCATAAAGTTTAGGCCAGCCTAAATATTAACAGCTACAGAAATGACCATTACCTCATTGATGTGTAACGATCATGATTCACCACTCTCATTTACGAAACACATGTTCAAAACTAATAAATACTAATTTTTTTGCCTTAACTCTTCCATTAGATATAATAATAGTAATTATTTTTGGTTTTCACAATTACTTATACCAAATAACAACTCATATCTAAAGATGAATGGCTCATTATGGGTGTTAAAATTAAATACATTGAGACATGATTGAAACCCTGAAAGGAAGATAAAGTTACCTATTCCTTGCAAACAAGATTCGATTTTAATCTCCAGCTTACAAAGCAAACATCTACTCCTACGCAAGGTAGAGGGTTTGACTACTAAGTTGATTTTAGTGAACTATAATACCTATCAGACTATATCATATGTTAAGTTAGAATAACACTGCTCCCTGAAAATCATCACGTATTCAGTGTTCAATCCTCCTCATATATGAGCGTGAATCTGTTTGATACTGTTTTCTATTAATGATACGCCTGTCAACAGGAACATGCAATTACTATTACATCGTTTTATCATTGTCTGTTGTCAATGAAAACAAAGAAACTGAAACTTCACACCGAACACTGCAATACCTGTGCTTGTTATAATTTTCTTTTCTTATTCCTCTAAATAAATATAAACAAAAATCTAGGGGGGGGAACACAAATTTTTAAACCATTTCTAAAGGTGCTACGAGCTTTTCCTCTTGCAGTGAAATTAACTGCCAAGTTCGTGAACACAAGCTTAATATCATATGATTAAAGGCCGAAGACGTGTGCGTTTTTCCATAGGTACACTGCACATGGAGTTTACGTTATGTCTCACGCATGTAAACAACTGCAGGTAGGTACAGCCTGACCATGAAAGAACACTATCACTCCACATCTGCAGCTCACAGCGAGAAGAAATAAAACAGTCACGTTACACAACACCTTGACCTTGCATCTGCGAACACGTGCAAAGTAATGCTTTACTAGTTCGCAGAGTATTACGACGTCATGTTGTTTTCGACTCTTGTTTCTACTGTGGCAGTTGTTTGCATGTTTGATGAACGTGCTGTAATTCTGACGTCATTCATGCTCTTGTGTCCAGCTAACCTGTATTGCATGAGAGCGCACATCTCTCCGGCCTTTACATATGATACAGCGCGAACACCCAAGTTGAGAATGACCTAGAGCGTTGAGTCGCTGACTGTGGAATTCAGAACTTCTAGCTGCCGGGGGTTCGATTCCTGCCTGTAGCCTGTATTTTTTCTGAAATACAAAGTTAACAAATGTGCTTAATTCTCTACAGCTTTTTAACAGGAATGGAAATCCGATGAAGGAACACGCTGGAAATTGAGTTAATGGGGACATGGCAACATTATGTGGTGCTTGGAAATAAACATGTGAAATGTGTTACAAGTAATGACTGGATAAAAGTAGTTAAATCAAAATGGCAAGTCCAAAATGTTACAGCCCTGTAGACGGTCAACCACAGCACTGTTGTCTGGTAGATTGATGACAAGGACGTTTGGATGGTTACTTAAGCGCTCCTGATATTGGAGTCTACGGAATGCGATTTCTTCTTTTATTGTTGGAATGTGTAGATCGTTAGGTAGAGTGGTGTTGGACACATTTCATGGTCCTTTTGCCAGCCATTGAAGAATTTTGGATTCAACTCTTCGTAATATGTCAATGTTGGAGTTACTGGCACTTCCCCAAAGTTCAATACCAGAAGTCCATACAGATCTAATGATGGTCTTGTATATTAATATTTTGTTGTAGAGAGACGGATGAGATTGTTTGTTCAGCATCCAATATAACTGCTGGAATTTTAGTTGTGCTTCTTTTATTTTTGTTGTAATGTGGTGTTTCCATGTTAGGAAAGTCTAAGTGCAATCCAAGGTATTTTACATTTATTGGAATTTCTACACACTTTAGGGCATGTTTCACGACATAAAGAAAGTGTGATATGATGAGATTTAATTGGGTTTGCCTGTATTCTGCATTTTTTAGCCATTGTTGAAGCAGGTCTAGATGGTGTTGGAGATATTCTGAGACTGTATGAGAATTATGTGAGGCGAGAATGGCCGTGTCATCTCACTGAAGTTGGATATTTACTTTTGTGAAAGATAGTACCACCCTTTTGTACAAGGTAGCCAGCATGCCCACCATGTTTTACACACTTCTGGCGCTAACATGGTATGTGCATGGATTCTTGGTCACGTAGGTTTGCCGAAGAATAGAATGGTGGATTTAGCAGCAAAGGCCGCAATCACAGAACCTAGTATTCCATCTCTCGTATTACTCCGGAAGACTCTAAGCTTGAAGTGCGGAGAGTGGTGCTGTCATGCTGGCACAAAGAGTTGTCAGCTCTCCGCGGTAATAACCTTAGAGAAGTGAAAGAACTGGGTAACCTCCTCTTGAATATCTCATCGCGAGACATTTTGGCTCGATTACGCATTGATCAATGCAATTTTACGCATGGTTACCTTTTTAAACGGGACCCTGCTCCCCTTTGTCCTGTGCGGCAAGCTTTAGTCGGTCCATCACATGCTGCTAGAGCGTTTCTTTAGTGCACGTTCGAAACGTTCCTAGCAGATGTTACTTAAACAAGCTGTCAAAGGAGTTTTGAAGTTTTTAGAAAAGCTAAACATGAGCCTGAGAATTTAACATTTTAGATATTGAAATTTTATACTTTTTCATTATTTTATAGCTTTTTTAGTTCTGGCTTTTGCCTCTTTGGTAGGTACTTTTTTTATATTGAAATTTATCTCTGGCTTTTATCATTATCTGTTTTATAAGGACTCTGAAGACCAAGTAGTTGATCGCCGTTAAACCGACATGTAACCTAACCTCTTGTACCATCCAGTGTTTAGGAACCTTATCATCTATTACCATGTTAAATATGTCTCTGGATAAGAGGTAGAACCGGAACTTAAAAATTCAATGCCACAACCGGTTCTACCTCTTAAACTTTGCCCACACACGGCTTGTGTGTTTAGAAACACCAACAGTAAGTTTGTTGGCATAAATAAATAATAATGTCTCTGGATTTTCTACCAACAAATGTTTCTATAATTTCCTGGCACCATTGCACATCAGCCTATTTCTGCTCATTTGTAGTGTTTGTGAAATCACACAGTGGAGACATGAACTGGTGGTTGAAATTAATTTTTTTACAAGTCCTCTGAATTAGTTTAAAAGACAGGGTCTTTTTTTTTTTTTTAAGTATTGACTCCAATATTCAGTGCTTCTTAAATCTGATACATGTAACGATTGTCTTCCTGCAATATGCACCCTACTTCACATTTTTATCTACTGTTGCTAAAGCTGACTGTCCTGCATGGTCATCTTCAAGGGAATCCCTTCCTTTTCTAAACTCTGTAAACCATCAATAAATGGTGAATCATAAAGGGCAAAGATCCCCAAATGCACAATGCAGAATTTCAAGGTATTCTCTCTCTCCCAAACTGACTTACTTAGTAAATTAGGATGGAAATGCTCTCACGTCAGATCCATCCTAGCATTTGGTGTATCAGCAACTGGATGTACATAGCAGTGATGATGACAATGCATGTGTTGCTACCTGAACTTCAATCCAAGCTAGGAAGAACTTTATATTATACCTATTCAAGACAGTATTCATTTTCAAGAACTTTTCATTTTGAGCCCTAAATAAAATGGTGGTAGAGATGAGATGAAATGAAATCTACTGGTGAAAGCTATGTCACCTTGTCTTACTCTTTGCTGGATGATCTGTTTCATTAATAGTGAGTAACAAATATGGGACCACCAGATAAGAAGAATCTGATCTTTTAACTATATCACTTCCAGTGATGCAAGCCAGAGATAAAGTTACTCACAATGACATTTGGTCTCATCTATTCCTCCGAACAGTAATTCCTTCAATTTCCATTTCTATGGAGATGGTAAGTGCTGTTAAGTACCATAATGTAATTATACTGCCTACTTCTCAGACTTGCGAAAGAATACCATTTTCACCATGCTTCATGTTTGGAAACTCTCTGAGGTTTGGTTCATTTGCTCTTGTTTCCTGTTTTATTCCTACCTAAAACTTTTGTGGAATTGATGAACTTGACATTGTAATAACAGTTTAAGTACATGAAAGCTTCATTCACCTAAATGCAGGAGATTGTTCCAGCCTCTCATATTTGCTCAGTGCAACATAACGTTTTGTTGATACTTTTGAACAAACTGGAATTAACAACAATAAGATACTAAACATGATTTTATTCAAACTATTTTAAAATATGACATTTAATGAACAGCAGCACCAAAACTAACACATAACAGCAAAATCAGGTTATTACAATACTCTTGAAACAATTGTACATATACATTCAATAATTATGTTAATGCTTACAACAAAGTAGAAAATATGCTTGATATGGGAAGAAAGTTATCCTTTCTTGCTATATGGATTTAAGTCTGATTACGAAATGTGCACAAGCAACTACAGCATAATTTTACGTTTTAGTGATAAGGAAAAAGCTGTTGCTCTCCTTGTTCAATGATTCATCTTTAATATAAATATGTTATATTATAAACTTTTCTTAGAGATTAACCTTTGTACTAAGAGCTCAAATGTTTTATTAATTTGAACATTCGTTCAGAGATTTTTTTGAACAATGACTACAAAATAATGCTAAAATATTTACTACATTTAAACTATATGGAACAGCTAGTATGTGTACTTCAGGTTATATATGCGTAAAACAATAACAATACTTTTTAATTGTTTAACTAATTGAAATATACTTCCTTTTCTTCCAATGCTTTCATCCTAAAAACAAATGATCAGAGAAAGGCAAAGGAAATGAAAATGCAGAGTTTCTCATCATCTTATGATACTTTTAGAAAATACATTGTTGATTTTCACAGTTCATATTTTACCCAAAATGTGTTTCCAGTGAATATCATCTTGTTAAAAGGTGCAGAACAAAAGAGAGTCTAAAGTCCACTTCATATTCATAAAAGCTTAAAACTACTTAAGTTAATTTAAGTTTTGTAGTTTACAAACAAAATATGAAAATGTAATCATTTGGTAATCCTAAACAATAACAAATCAATGATTTTCATTTACTGCAAAATGAGTAATTCAAATACTAATCCTGAAAGTTGATAAATCAGAATTAGGTGAGGGAAGCATCTTTTATGGAGAATGCACAGAATTACAACTAATACTTTTCATTAACATTCTGAATTAGATTGGGATAGGAACATAAGATAACTGATTTATTGATTTGCTAAAGAGGCTTCTAGAAAACTCTTTGGATGAAGAGGTGACTGAATACCTGTTCCAGCTGTATTGCAATAAAATGTTCCATTTGCACTGATATTTTATAAGAACTGGCTAAAGTTGACCTTGCTGGGCACAAATCGCTCTTATCTAAGAAGTATATAAACTTACATACAGTTTCTCTATTGAGATTTGTTAAAGCTCATTCACATTTACCCTAGATTCATAAGCATGTGTTAGCCAAACCTGACATTTGAGGAACTATCTCCATGAGCTCTGATGGAGATAGTTTTGCATTTTCACGTATTGTTGCAACACATAAATGCTTTAATGTTAACTTAAATGTTAAGCTCTAGTCATCTAGTTCCAAAGATTTGCTAATTGTGTCATTTCATAAATAGCAACCTTTAAATAATTTTGCTTTGAGATCTGTTTTTGCTAGTGACATAGGGACATGAATGCATATTTATGATCAAGTACTAACTAAATGAAAACATTGCAAAACAAGGCATTTGTGAAAGATAAATGTAGGAGCAGTTATTTGCAAAAGGAAAAAAGAAAATTCAAGAAAATTGCATTAAGGTTGAGAAAAGGCTCTATTCCTACTTTGTAGTATGGGCTAAATGTTGAGCATGCTCTAGTTGTACACACACACCTTCAAATAAGAGGCAGGGAAAAGAATTGGCAACTTCTGTCCCTCAAAATGACACATATTTAATTATTTCATGAGAATAAAGAACCAGGGCCAAAGGATACATGAACTATAATGAAGAGGGTATGTCGGCTTATGTTGGTATTAAAGAATATCAATACTTCTCATAACTACAAAATCTCTTGGTATGCTCCCTAATATGTTTGCATTACTAGGCAACTAAAATTACACAGGTCTGCAATATAAAACTTACTATGAAAATGAAATGTTTAGAACAGTGGAGCATGCTATTAAGATCTATGAACTTATTGTTGGCTTTTAAAAACACTTACTCCACTCACTTTTGAAAAATCCTTCAGGACTAGTTTGAGAGAGGCTCAGCTGGACAGCTGACAAGTCCACTAATTACAATTTTTCGAGAGCTGTTTTACATTTGAAAAGAGATTCTAAATATTTCGGCTGATTACTGCTGATTTAAAATAATTGACTTCTGTTTTTCTCCACTACATTTGTACTTTTTAGAAATCAAGAATGAAATATTCACACATTTTCTTCGAGAAATGACATAGGTCAAGATTTGCATAAGCGTTACAAATACATTGTGAGATTTTTATTATTAAATGCCACATTTAGTTTAATTTATACACAGAGCTAGAGTGGAATCTTGTCTCTCTGGTCTTGAATGTTTGCCTCTTGGATTTCCTCTCATGTCTTTTCTCATAATCCCTACACAGCATGTAGCAGTAATCCAGAATCATTGTTGTATTCCATTTCCCAAACATCCTAGTAGAATCTCTCTCCTTGTTCCTCACTGATTGCCCCAGGTTGTCAGGAAAAATATGCAAATGTGAAAAGAGAAAATGTAATTTGAAACTCCTCAACTTTTCAAAGTTCTGAATCTTTGTAACATGTTGTTCACAATTTTAACATAATTAGGATATTTATTTTTTCCTAGAAAATTTACAACTGTTCTTTAACTGCATTCCAAGCATCTTTTTCTATAAGATGTCATATTTGTTTCAAATTGCCCATCTTTAACCACAGTGCTGATTTGCAGACCTATAAAATGCCTTGTTTTATTTTTGCATCCTTAAGAGTTTATCTTTTACAAGATATTTAAAAGTCTCCACCTTTGTCAAGCGCTATGACAAATTGCTTTATAACATCCAATTTGATATGAAGAGGTGGTAAAATAATTTTATGATCAAATAGCCTATGGCTTATTATAATTATCACTACCTGGTGTTAAACTTTTTCCTTTAGGCCACTAACTTTGTTTTGTAATATTTGTGTATTGCCCCAATTCATACAAATAGCATGAGAATTTTGTAAATTCTTGTTGCTGACCTAATGTCATGCAGATCACTTAGACATTCACACATGAATCATTGATGATCATATAAGGGAATAATCGTTCTTGCTCATACAAAAATTGACGAATAAAAATTTGAGGATATAAATTCAAAAAGAAATGGCATGTGATACAACAACATGGAGTATTTTTGGAACCAACACATGGAAGTTATTACAAAAAGACTTCAAAAACTAAAACAGCAAAATCAATGTTGTTGTTAGCTAATGCTGGATTTCTAACAATGAAGTCATTAATCCTCTTACTCTGCAATATTTTTTACTGATAGATGGGGCACTAGATGTGGCCGGGCATATTTGAAGGTGGTCTCAATCCATTTCCTCTTGCAGATCACATAGAGGACAGAGTGGTGAAGAATATATCCCAATTCTGTTTAAATGTTTTGCCAGACAATCATGTCCTGTAATCAACCTGAAGGTTGCAACTGCTGTTTTTCGAGGATACTCAGGTATTACTGTTTGAATATTTGGTAGTTCCCGTCGTTTATTCTTTGATTTTTCATAGTAATATTGTTAAATAATTTTTTTGTATTCAGAGTTGACTAATCTTTTAGCTGCATAAAATGGTAGATTAACTATAGATTTCTGTACACTACTGGTACCCTTTTTTGCAAGAAAATCAGCTTTCTCATTACCACTCAGTCCACAGTGAGCTGGTATTCATTGGAAGACTAGGTGTTTTTGAAGTGCTGTTAGATGGGTAAGGATTTTCCAACACTACAATTTAAGAGCTAGTAACAGTAAATCTGTTGGCATAAATAAAACAATAATTACTCTATAATTGTTTGGTTTTTTGGTGACAACTTGGAAGTAATTGCTATAATTGCTGCCCTGGAATCCAAGAGAATAACTGCTTGCTGAAAATGTGAAATTCTGTACAAAAGATTTTGTAGGGCCATTCGAATTGCTTCAATTTCTCCATCAAAGTTTGTAGTTCCATAACTTAAAGATTTGTAATAGGAAAAGAGGTGACATGTGACTCCAACCCCTGCTCCATCTCGGTTTGATATCAATGATCCATCAGTATAAATATGTAGCCATTCATGTTCTGGAAATCTAGTATGGATTGTCTCTAATGCCAATAATTTGAGAACACTAGTTGGAGTATCACTTTTCTTAACTTCTTCTGTCAGGTGTAAATAATATGTGATGTCTAATGTTTGTGTCGGATTGACTTTAGATATGAAGTTTTCTTTTGAATTAGGAAGGTATATATTCTTCTTGATGTCTTGAATTTTGGAAAGAAAGCTCTCCTGTGTCTTTAGTGTATGTGTAAAATTCCTCTTGTTCCATGTATTGAATGGGAGTCTGATCAACTTTTCGTGTTGAATAAGGGCCGCTTTTTCTATTTCATATTCAATGGGGTATTGGTTGGTTAGTATTTCCATAGCTGCTATTGGTGTGGTTTTGATAGCACCTGTAATTAGTCTCAGACTAATGTAGACATGTTTAATTATATCAATAGCAATAAACAATTAAAAAGTTATTTATTTATGCCAACAAACTTACTGTTGGTGTTTTTAAACACACAAGCCTTGTGTGTGCGTGCTCAGTAGTTAGAGCAGCCGCCTGGTAAGCGGAAGGTCTGTGGTTCAAATCCCAGTTGTGGCATTGAATTTTTAAGTTCCAGTTCTAGCTCTCAAAATTAAAAAGTTTCTCAAATTAATAAGACTGAGGGAACTGTAAATTAAGAGAAGAATCATGCAGAGGTTTCAATAAATAAAGTGACTATTAATTATATTGATCAATATATAAAGATTTATTTCAATCAACTGACCTCAGTGAGGTTGACCAGAGCAGTCCAGTAAACTGGACAGAACATTTAAATATAAACAAACAAATCTTCTTCTACAATGGCGTTACAGCCCATTGTGGGGGCCTTAGCCTCCTTTAACCTTTTCCTCCATTCTTCTCTGTCCAAAGGTAGTCTTTTCCATGCTGCAGTACCGAAAAAAACTCTAGAATCAGAGTTCACGGCATAAAAAATAAACAAATATCAATCAACATTTTCATTAATTTTAACCAAAACAAGAATGAAACAAAATCTTTATGCAGTATTAACATAAATAGTATTGTGTTATTTGTATACTGTCTTTCAATATGCGTTAGAAGCTTTAAAACTTGGTATATTTAAAGATTTCAGGATACCAAGTGTAAACGTGGGGAGAGAAACACAAGCTCCAAAAAACATCCCTTAAAAAGACCAATTGTAATGGAAATATTGTAATAGCTTGCCAGAAAAATAACACAAAGTTTGTAAGTATTTTTCTTTTATTATTTATGTGGGATGGTTGGAATCCCTTTCAAAACAAACTGTCAAACTGTTCCCTTTAGATGTTATTGATAGCCACTGTGTCAACACATCTGTTGGGAGTCTTGTTGAGAGATGACTGGAACCTCCCATCCTTAGTGATGCATGAACTGAGTAGGTGTGTATCTCATACAATGGTATCTATTATTTCAAAGCAATTGATTCTTTGTGGAAAGCCCCAGCAAATATCCAATAGTTTCTGTTTCACTGCAACCTGGATTTTGGCAATGTATTGTGTTGAAGGTTCTGCCTGGAACAGAACCAACAGCTGACAAATTACACGACGTCTTTTTTTTTTTTTTTTTTTTTTTTTTTTTTTTTTTTGTAAACCATTATGTATTCAGAGGATGGGAAGTTTTTCTTCTTACTGATTCATGAGTTGACATTGGGTAGTCTGCAAGGTCGTACCTTTGCCTTTGTGTGGCAACTGACACCAATTTTGAAATTACAGATTTCCCAAATATACTTGCATTTGGTGTTGGGTGGCAAAGTGTTACTAGCAAAAAAAAAATTTGTTGTTTAACGATGCTGTCAATTGCCAGGATCACATCAGTGTCGCCGGTGTGCTGGAATTTTGTCCCGCAGGAGTTTTTTTACATGCCAGTAAATCTACTGACGTGGAGCTGTCGTTTTTAAGCACACTTAAAAACCATCGGCCTGGGCCGGGTTTGAACCCGCGACCTTGGGATCAGTAGGCCAACTTTACTAGAAATATGAAGTCTTTCTAAAATGGACACCTCTTCTTTCCTCAGTTGCCTCACATACATATAACATATTGCCCACTTCACTCTTGTAAGTCTTCTTCCTCACCATTTTCTACAGGTATATAACATTGTACTTGGTTATCATCAGGAGTCTGCAATATCTTTTTCAACGCTTTAAGATGATTCTTAGGAAGGTATCAAAGAGCTAAGTTAATGGAGCACACTTCAAGAGATGTATTGGTCAAGAACATAAGTTTATGTTCTGATTTTCAGCAGAGAAGAACCTCCAAATAAATTAAAGTCTGCAGTTAATGATCTTATTAATTTCTTCTTATTAAGAAAAATACGATAATTCCTAAATGCCTTATGCTCTTCAGTTTATCACTAATATTGTTATGAACAACTTATAAAAATGTGTAACTTTAAATAGTTCACATTAACAGAAATCAATGTCACTTTAATACCAACACAAACTAATACTATACAAATGTTTTCAGAAAGTCTCCCAGAGATTAGTTAATAGATGCTGTGGTAATACAGAATGGTTTATAAAGAGAATGGCTAAAAAAATTACTTCCTTAATGCAGAAAAAACCATATAGTAGACATTCTGGCATTTAGTGACAATGAATTACTTTGCAGTTCTCATACAGCCAATTTCGTTAACAGTTGTTGGATGTAAATGCACTATATAAATAACATAACATTAAAATCAACTATGCTAAATGTCTCAACCATTTGTCAGAAAATAAAGCAAAATGTGGTGAGGTCACTAAAAAGCAAAACCTACATAACTTCTAAAAGATGCACATTGCCGTTTTGTTTTGAATGAATTGATTTTTTCAAAGTATTCATATATTATAATGATACTTACAAATTTCTTTTAATTAGCAACATAAAAGTAGAATGTTTGCTAACGCTTGCTGCTATATGTCATAAAAAATAACATATTTTCAGTAGAGCTTCTGTTAATATTTTATTTTGTGATCTAGCATAATGAAAATGAAGTCACAAACTTGGTTTTTGGTTAAAAGTGCTGGAGTGACTAGTTTAACGTCAATAAGTTTATTACAAAATAATTCTTTAAAATGGACTTTAATTGGAGTTAATAACAAAAAGTTATAATGAAATTGTGTTTAAACAGCTTATGATTCTAGGGTTATGGAAAGACCTTATCAGAGTGCAGGTTCAAAAATAGCAACATTTCACAGTGAATAATAAATGTTTATAATTAACCCATTAACGCCCAGAGGTCTATTTATAGACCGCTACAGATATTTTTTTATTTAGTTTACACAAATTCAAGAGTTATTTTGACCATGTATGTCATCACTGATGTTATCTGATTATATGAACACATTATTGTCTTTTACAAACTAGAATATTGTGTAGTTCATTATTTTTACAATAGTAAGGTGCAAATTATTGCAGTGCCTGTAAAAGTATCTTATTGTTTTTTACCTTGTTATGTTTCCATCACAACTTTCTGTAATACAATAAATTGTCAATGAAGGTTTGTATTATTGCATCACACAAAGAATGTGCAACTGTAAGCAATTCTAATGCTGAAAATGAGCCTAAAGACATGCGATCTACTTATAGACTGCTGGGCACAAGTGTTATCTCACGTAAGCACACGGACACACTGCCACGTGTATTATTTGTCTTCTCCAGCTTTTCTGTTTGAAACAGAGTGAACTGGTGTTCAACAGTATTCTATATTGTATTCTTTGAAGCGAGGATAACATGTAGGTACATGGATTCCTGAAGTACATATGTTTTATGGATATTTTGGGGAATAGTTTTGCAATTCTGCACTAACAAAGAATGCAAATGATAATAGGTAAGCCCGTTAGTCATTTCTTTTTTCCTTTTCATTATTTCTAGATTCATTCAGAGATATAGCATGTAATAATTATTACATCATATTCAAAGGAATTATGCTGGATATTGTTATGATACTTTTTCCAATAAAATTCATGATGATTATGATACAGTTGATGTGATTCTTCCTCCTGATCCAGACAGACTGAATAAAATGGAGCACTACAGGTATTATAGTATATGTGAATGATGTTCCTGGCCAAGTTGAGGTACATTTCACTGGCTCTGAAAAGAGTGACATACAGAAAGCGTGTGATACAAAAAATATGCTTCCAAGTACACAAAATTCCAGAAAATGTCTTGCTTGAAATGAAAAATGGGAAGAATGAAAACAAGTTTGAGGGATTGCACGCCACTTGAGATTCTGCAAAAATGTGATGTAACACTCTGCCACAAATGCTTTAAACCTTACCACACATGATAAAAAGCTTTTACCACTCCAAATACTTCAGGAAAAACATGGTTTGGCTTTAAATGATCTGTAACTGCTTTAAGAAATAAAGTTTGATCATAAAACACATGAACTTTACAGAAATGTATTCATTCATCATTTGATATGTTTTGATACTGTTAACGCCCAGTGGTCTGCTTATAGACTGGGTGATTTTGGGACACTGGGTGAATAAAACGGCAAACAAAATATATTGTTAACATACTGTATGCTGAACTAATATATTACATTTTTTTTTTTTTTTTTTTTTTTTTTAATTTTTGAAAAAAAAAGTTGGGTGTTAATGGGTTACACAATTTCTCCAGTACTTATGTTCCTCTCTATGGAGATTGACAGCCTTTGTACAATTTCAACAGCAAATATGCTGAATAATATTGCAAGGAAGGAGATAAATGGAATAAGTAGCTGGGGAAACCAGAGAAAAGCTGCTTGACCCTGCTTTGTCCATTGCAGATACTAGGTACTGAGGTGCCAGCTTAGTAAGGACATGCCTTGCTATATATTTTCTGATATAGATGATACCCGCTCTGTACAACTGAGACAGAGCCAATGCTCTTATCACTTTATGAATATGCATTTTATTTTACAAGCTACAACAATGATTAAGGTTTGTGGAGGGAGAAAAACATTAATTCTCCTGGTAAGACCATGTTTTGATTATCACATCCGACTTATCATATGGACAAATAGTTGAGAATTATGATATACATATGACATATTAATTCTTGCATCAGATTACTTTTTAAACATTTATTGTGTACATTAATTAAAACTTGACTCATGAAATATGGCATGCATAAATTGTCAACCTTCACATCATGAAAAATGTATTTGGAAATCACCTAAATGCATACATCAAAGAACAGAACATTTTACACTTAACATAATTTACATTGAATACCTTTTACAAACAAATTTAAAACACTGAAAAATGCAATATTTACAAACTTAAGCATAAAGTAAAAGCAATTCACAGCCTCCCCACACAACAATGAATTATATATTTTTGCTTAAAAATGTTTTTAAAATTCACAATTTTCCTAAGAAGCATCGCTATACCCTGCAAATTCTTTTCTTCAGTAACATTTATTTGAATGACTATACACACAGATCTAAGTGATATAGTTACTCAAATGGCAGATATTATACATACCTTGTTTTTCATTTGTTTACAATTTCTTGAAAGTCCAATAAATTCTGCAGCTGTGTAAGTTTAACTTTTACTGAAAAAGCACTCAACTTCTCTTACCCAACCGTATACTATGGTTCTGCCTGTAGTTCTGAATGGTGTTTAGGCTTCTAGATTTTTAAATCAAATATACTTTGCAGACACCAAGGAAAACAAAAGCTTCATTTTGGTTTTTAACCTGTGCATTTTTCCAAGAAGTAATATGTGTTGATTTTAGCTACATAGAAGTATTTCTGTAGAAGCTGCAGAGTAAAAAACAAAAATTATGCTGTTATTAACTCATGTTTATTTTTCTGGGGAAAATGTTCTTATTTTTTGTGCATGTTTAAGGACTTCCAGGCATTGACTTGGGTGTTTATAGTAACTTGTTACAAGCGAGACTTGTTGAAAAATATAAAATATTTGAAAAGCAGGCATCAGAGTTTGTGCTATAGCTTTGCAAACATTTGGAATTTTATGGATTTTACATAGTGACACTACAATGAAAACTTACGTTCAAAATTTTGTTGATATTATGACTGATATTAACGCACTAAACATAAATGTATCCAAAAAATGCAACATCCAATTAATTTCTAAAGCAACACAGACTTTTGTATGAGCTTTAATTTCAGCAGTCTTCAAACTACCCTGTCCTTACAAGAATGTCCAAGTAACTCCCTCAATGTTAAATATCGTTCAATAACAGCTCATTCCAACTGTTAAATAAAACTTGCATTTTCTTGCATCCAAATACAGATTTCTTGGGAAATTTTCTTCCATTGGGTATTTCTGCAGATGTGGATAAAATCTGAAAGAACTCCTGTCTGATGAGTGAATTGGTCAGATGAGTATTACTTTCTTAACGAGCATTACCTTACAATACATCTACATTACCTTGAGAATAAAAGGGTTTGCACCAGTACAAGCTTCATAAATTAGGAAGGGAAATCCACACGCATTATTATAAATCATTACAGAGATTTAACTTGGAAGATTTTCAATGACTGTCATCTCATTAGGCTACTTGATGAGAAAAAGTAATTCAATTGATAGAGGATAAAAATATTATGGTATTTAGTGATCAGGGGGAAAAGAAAACTAACCCATATACACAGGACAGTTCAAAAACATTTTTGTAAGTACTGCCAGCAGCTGAACAAAGGCTGCTTCTTAAAAATGTGTAGGTTTTATATTTTTATGTTATATGAGTTGGCTGCAATACTTATACATGAACTTATACCTTAATTAGCAACACATTTAGGAAGCTATTGCTTCCATTCACAACCTCAGAAGTTCAACTGTTATTAATGGTTGCAGTTGCCTGCTTGCTAGTGGTGCAACAATGAATTTGATCAAGACAGAATTCCAAAACTTAAACGGTGATCCTTGTGTAGCTATATTAAAATGTCTTCTTGAGTTGTGTGCTCCTTGTCTTTCATCTTTCAAATGGTTTTGGATTTGGATTAAGGTTATGGATTTCATTCCAAAATTTGCAACCTTAACTAGTGACATCTTAAGTTTATCATTCTGTCATGATAGAGAAGGCTGCAGGCAAAATATAACCAGCAATGGTAATGGACACTCCAAGGTTGAGAATGAAAGCAGCAGCTTCCACCACCTGTCTCTCATTAATTGAGGTGTAAGTGATGAATAAATGTGATAGCTGGCTCTATAATATAAAAGTTCAGTTTTGACATCACTGTTGTTAAATTCCTCTTAACATTAATGCTTATATTTCCTTGGGCAGATTACACATGTATGAGAAATACAACTGGAATACAACCTAATGAACTAGGACCTGTTAAGTTTCACCCAAATCTCTGTAAATAGAAGCATAAATTATCACCTTTCTGAATGAGTAAATTATCCACGAAGTTCATATGTGGCATTAATTGAAATGTATGCAAAAGATGCAATTCAAATGCAACATATTGTTGCAGGCTTCTGCATATGTATTAAAGTTGTACAAATTTTTACACTTTTTAAACTGGCAAGGGGCCTAATTTTATATTGAACAGATTAATTATTTCTTTAATAAATTTATAATCATCATTTGACTTATAAATTTAACAAGAATATAAAAAGCTGTTGTAAACTTGACTTGGTCTCTACCATTTGTAATATGGTACTATTATTATTATTATTATTATTATTATTATTATTATTATTATTATTATTATTATTGATTAGCAGAGCTCAGAGTTCTAGTAATCTTTAATGTCTCCAATGTGCCATTAACTTAAGCAGCATTCATTTTCATTATAATAACGAGAAATGCTGATATTAATGCAGTAATGTGCCATTCCACTTGCAACTATAGTCATCTATGAAAAGATTAAATTACAACTTTGCATAGCAAATGGCGTTCTGGAGTCCATACCTTTGACGCGCTAAGTGAGCACTTTTTTGTCACTTGAGGAAGAATTAAAACTATGATTCAGATATTTTATTCGTACCAACATGAGTTGAACTGTTCTTTTTTTCAGTTATCTCTAACAAACTGATTATATAAAGATGATTATATAGTGTTTGTTTTTAAAATAATTAACAAGTCCAGCTGACCTCATTTGTTTCCAAAACTGGCATGGTTATGAGTGTGGCTCAATAAGTTCCCGTATTTCAAAACAGTGCTGTTATCTCGTGTACTGTCATTTGTTTATCACCACCAATACAAATTTGGTACCAATTCATAGGTTAGTTTGAATTGGGGTGGCGGTACTGTGGCTGAGCAGTTAGACCAGTGCTGTCCAACTTTATGTGCTTGGGCACATTTAACTCATGTCTAAGGAGGCACAGGTGCCATCACAACCACTATTAGGGCAAGTATGCTTCTTTTGAGAGGAAAAAGGGAAAGCACTGGTTAGCGAAGTAAGGTGTATAAAAACAGTTCATGGGTGCATGCTGAGAAGATATTTGCAAGGAAATAGTTTCGAATTAATATTAGAAATCAAAGTAAAAATTTGCTTATGAAGGGTGCCAGAAAAACAAATCATGGGTGCCATGTTGGACAGCGCTGTGTTAGGCCATTTGCCTACCACCTATTTGAGAAAAGTGTGAGTATCTAAAAATTCAAACCATAACATTATCTCAAAAATGGTTATCTCTACAATAAAAAAATTTGACAAAATGAGTGCTATAATGAGATCTATATTTTTCGTGTAACTGTTTGTCTATCTTTTATGGTTTACAGTTGTGCAAAAGTCAACCAGAATGAAGGAAACTTCAGAGGCTATTACCAGAAAATTCAAGATATACATTTAATTTATCATGAAAATAGTTAAACATATGGTGCTTTACTAGACATCGTAGAGCAAAATTTAAAAAAATAAAAAATTTAAAAAATGTTTATATGTAAAAATTAGTTTGAGATGGGAGATTTTTTTTGAAAATCTTTAGTGTTGCATCCTACGAAAATTCTGAACCTCAATACCAAGTTTGGTATTTAATTGAGTTTTCCTTTGAGCTGTGCTGTTTATAGGTACACTGACACAGATAGACCTTCTTTCTAAAAAGGTCTTTCTTTTGGATTTAGAAGACCTCAAAATGTGTGTTTTCAGTGAAATCTCAGTATCAAATTTTTGGGTGGAATGCAATAGCTTCTCTATCCACTATAAGCATGCTTTTTTTTCTGGTAGTGTTTAACACCTGATTTTAATACATGTAGCATTACAGGCGGTGACACTTATACATGGAATGAAGATGGAGCACTAGTGGAATGAGGTGGCAGGGAAACCAGAGAACCTGGAGGAAACCTGCCCCTGCACCGCTTAATCCACCAAATCCCACATGCCTAGAATGGAACCCAGGGTGCTTTTGAGAGAGGCAAATGGTCGTACCACTTGGCCATGGTGTGGCCGCTATTATGAGAATGGTAGAGAAAGTAAAAAGAATAAGATATTCACAATTTCTTGAAAAGATTCATGATTAACATTTCAGAATGGCAGTTGTAAAACTCTCGTCATTTAGCAAATTGATAATTTTGAGTACAACACATCAAAATACAAATACAAAGTACAAATCTTCAGCAGAAAATGTACTGCTTATTTATGCCAAAGTTCAAATTTATATTGTGACCTACTGTCAAAATATAAGGGTAGGCAACGTGTTCCATAAGTGTTAATGACAAATCCAAATCTCAAATTAAGAATCACAAACATCATGTGCACTTGTATTATTGTAGTATTTTTCTTTCAGCTTTCAAAGTAAAGTAATGTACATAGTTTTATATATGTGGTTTCTGAGTGGTGGTGGCACACAGGTGGGCGATAGTCTGGCACAGATTGGGAGTGCTGGTAAGCATATGCAGCATTCAGTGATCAGTACCCACTCTTACAATAAATAATACTAGTACCATAATGTGTACTTACAATGCAAGAATACTAAAAGATAGCGTGTACAGCCACAATCCTCATTCCACTGACGACCTGAAATGCAATATACGAGAAGAAAGCAAAGCCATCAATCCTGTGAAACTTCAAAATGCTGTTCATTCTATCATGCAGCAAATGGAGGACATTTTCCGCATTGCAAATACACATTATTGAATATATAGTTTTATTATAAAGAGTGTGCATTGACCACCAATTGCAACATGTACCTGTGCCCAAGATCTCTGCCAGACTATCACTCACCATGTGGTGTCATCTCTCAGAAACCGCACATCAAACGACCCTGTGTTAATATTTATATATGAAGCCATTTCCATACATTACTTGAATTCAGAAACATTGTGCCAGACAATTTTTTCCTGATTTATTCCCTCCTCAATTGATTCAATTCTCTGCCTTAGTTCAACCTTGAAACTTCGAACAAGTTTCTGATATTGCATTCTTAAAGGTATGTGTTATGTCAAACATACATTACCAGTTGTATGCTGCCTTATTCCATCACATGTTACTTCAATACATACACTAACGCAGTTTTACACTGGTTTTAATTGAATTTTTATTTAAAATAATTCAGAAATGTTGTAGTGATCCCAATCCCCCCCTGCCAGAAGAACCATTATGATGAATATCATACTGACAAAGAGTAAAATTCTGTATGATATATACACACACCTATTCCATGAAAAGACTGATTATTCTACCATAAATATTGCTGAAGGAGGCCCTTTGGCCAAATTATCGTTCCAGCTTACTTCTTACAACTTAATTCTGGTTACATGGAAAAACTATGTTACACGAATGCTTTTTCTGTTCATTTCAACTACACTGTAAAAGGAACAACATTTTAAGAATTAGTAATGATTAATATGTTCGATATTTGCAATTGTTTCAAAACAAATTTGCTTTCAATGGCAATGGAAAGTATTTGTGATAAGGAGAAGATCGTGTTAACTTTGCCATAGTTAAAAGGATTTGGTATTGCATAAAGATACTCAGAACGCCTCCGTAACACAATTGGCAGTGTGCCTGCCTCTGGCATGGAGAACCCGGGTTCGATCCCCAGTACCAGCACGGGGATTTTATCCCCTCTGGGAGGTCTGGCATGGGGTGCACTCAGCCTCGTTAGGTCCCGGGGGACCATTTGAGGAGCTACTTGATCGAGAAGTAGTAGCCCCAGGTGGAGAAGGCCGTATAACTGACAGGGAGGGCTCGGGGCGCTGACCACGTCCCACCCTCCAGTACTGCACCCCACCAATGACGCCTGTAGTGGACAGAGATGGGGGGTGCAGCGGCTGGGTGGCATGCCTTGGCCCTTCATGAGATGTTGCACTAGGGTTTATATATATATATAAGATACTCAAATCTCACACAGATCTTCAGAATAATTTCTAACAAAAATAATTTTTATTGTCTTTAGCAAAAGAGCATTAGAGGTAATAAAATTTAATTCTGATAAAATGAAGCAATGCTACTTGAAATAAAATTTTGAGCTCTGGTTGGAAAAAAATTGGTTTTATCTGTAATTTAGGATTCTACAGCTTCTGCTTAAATGTAACTTATCAGTGCTTTATATATTTAGTGACTAGGTGACTGGATATTTTGAGCCAAGTCATTCATCTAATTCCTATTACTGAAATAATATGTTAATATAATTAACTTCAATGATGATTAGTCCCTTATATAATGATATAAATTAAAAGATCAGCATCAACCTAAAAAAAAAGAAGAAACAAAAGAAACCAACAATAATTGCAGCAAGAGTTATTCAAAACAATTATCATTTTTCTGAATGTAAACTTCCAAATATGAAATTTTCCTATAGTCAATTTTCCAATTTCCTTCTGAAGGTACTATTTTTAGAATACTATTAAGGGTTAAGAATAGGATGTTTTAAAAATGTAATGTTGCAAAATAAAATGTTAAATCATTTATAATGTGAAGCTATATCCAATGGCACAAAGATATTCCATGTGTCTATTTTCTTTCTTGGACTGATGATACATTGAAACTATAATTCTTTTCTGTACAGTTAGCCACTTTTTTCAAGGTAATGATTTCAACATCACCCCATCAAATTTTCTATATCCCCTTACTCCTTCTGAAGTTCACTTATACTTATTCCTTTACAAAAGTTGGGATGATGTTTACCACTTACGACGATAGTGGAAACCCTCGTTTAAATCATTTGTGTGGTGTTCATTGTGTAGAGTAGACTGGTACTGATTTCAAATACCAACTGGACACGGTGGCACAGCTCATGTTCTGTACCGTGATCTTTGGCCTGAGATATAATTTATATCAAAATATTCTAATACCTTTTCCATGGGAACAAAGGTAAGTGCTAATAGCATATGCATTTCTGTTCTTAACTGTTGGTTTTTATAGTCATTATATTATTCTTGTAATCCTTCTGCCTGTATACTTCTGTTCACAGTTTGATAAAAATGGAAGAAACAGCAAGAAAAAGAAGAGTCTGGAAGAACCTCAGAAGTAAAATTTATAATGGTCTTTTCAATGTACCACATTACTTTCCAGGTAACGCTATCTGAATAGTCAAATTTAAAGCTACATTTAAAAAGACTTGAAATACTTCTCTATAAGAATTTTGAGATTTGTTACTAAGCAACCAAAACCTAATGGTATATAAATCTGAACTGCTTCATGTGGGTGCACGCCATTCCATGTCACCAAATCCATTATGAACAATAGCAGGAGTACGCTTGAACTCGCCTTTAAACTGCCATATGTAAATCACTTATTACTTCAGAAGGGCATCCAGGTTTTCTTCTGTGGTGATCAATATGACATGGTTTTCTTGATTTAACTCTGCACTGAAATTATCACACAAAAGGAATCTTTATCCTTGGAGCTTGTTGTATAGTGAAGGTTCTCCCGTGCAGCTTGTTTAAAGATCTAGTATTAGCAGGTTAATTGCATCCTCTCTCTCTCTCTCTCTCTCTTCTGCTTGTTTTTAATTTTCTCTCTAGAAAGAAAGGAAGTATACCAGAAGGAACATGAAAACTCTGTTCTCAATATCTAGAATGGCTGAAGCTATAGTTGCTCTTTAACAGCACAATTAAAATAACTGAACAATTCCTACTTTCACCCCTTCTCTATGTTCAGAGGATGTGTGTATAGTGATTATCGATCTTCTTTAACAACTGAAAAATTCTGTTACTTTCCAACCGCTATGGCATGTGCAAAGCACTGTTTTGTGCAGTTTTACACATTCCCAGTAGACTTTACCTCAATGGCTAGCTGTATATTTATATGTATCCCTGCATTAGTAATTTCATCCTCTTTCAGCTTCCAAAATTATAGGTTCACTCTGAATTTTGCAGTTACTACAAATAAAATATGTTTGAACTAAAACAACCAAAGATTCTTCAAGCAAGCATAAACCATAAAGTAGGCTTTGTTTTGTAGAATTTAATATGACCAGAATATTTAAAGGCGGGATTTCAAACATTTGGCTTTGAAAAATTGTCTGCTATTAAAATGATTTCCAGAAAAATAACCATAATGACATTTAACTTTTAGAAAAAATACATTGGAAAAATGAATGATAATGTTCAAAATGCCACAGACGGAAGAGAAATAGTTGGAAAAGGTATATAATTTGGAGGTTGAGACAACAATGTTATATGGTGTTGAGATATGCGGTCTGGAAAATGGATGGGAAATTGTAGATTTTGTTTACAAGTTGCTCTGTAGGAAAGTTTTGGGGTTGCCAGTACAAACGACAAATGAAGTTGTCCAAATTAAAAGTGGGGAAAGTAGGAAGAAAAGGATTAGTTATGGAAAGGACTTAAAAATGTTAGTATAGGATCCTTAATCCAAAAGAAGATAATTTATTGAAACAAAGCTGAAAGTACGAGTATCAAGAAATAAATTTGCAAAGTCAAGTTGGGTAAATAATTTAAGGAATAACTTAAAAAATAATGAGCTAGCTAATATTTGGAGGAAAAGAGAGAAACTATAAAAGGCTTTTGGAAAAGTAAGAAAAAGATTTGGAGATATAGATTCAAAAATTGTTCAGCCAGCTATCGGAGAAGAGATCACTTGTGTGCTATGTAGTCGCCAAAAACAGCCAGGAAAGAGAGAGAGGTATACTGATAATACTAGTCAGGGAGAAAGGAGGGGGATAGCATGGTTTAGAGCAGGAATATGGAGATTAAAAGGATAACAAAATGGGCAACCACAAGGTGATGCCCATTATGTGGGGGATAAAAAGATTACAACATATAGTATGAGAATGTAAAGAAACTGATATATAGAGAAAAAAAAGTGTGGTCAAGAATGAATAGGGAATCTGATAAATATGATAGATAAAAATTGCAAAACACAGGGAAATATTTAGAAAAAGTTAGAAATAAATGGAAACAGGCTGTAAAAGGGGAAAAAGAACAATAGTTTATGAATATGTATGTAGAGTTTAGTAGTAATATCAATTGTAATAAGTTCTTAAAAATATATATTAATTACATAATAATAATAATAATAATAATAATAATAATAATAATAATAATAATAATAATAATAATAATAATAATAATAATAATAATAATAATAATAATCATCATCATCATCATCAGTGCATTGTTTTGCTTTAGCAGTACCTAAGTAATAGCATGCTTAAAATATTTCACTGCCATTCTCACCCATCCCCATCTTGCCTGTATAACTGCTTTACTGAGGTGCCCCATTGCAAATCACACCATCACATCACATTTTAAGAAAACAGTTAAAGTATTTCCAAAAAGATCTTTAGAACTTGTGTCAGTGATTTCATTTACTACTTCAGCTGATCTTTTAAATGTGAGCAATATTATACAGTACTAGTGCTAATTGATTTTATGTCATAGCATAAAGCACAAGATATGAATTTATTAAAAGTAGTGAAATGAATTTCACAGTTTCTGTAAAATATTTAAAAAATATATACTATACTACATAGCAGTCTTAGAACTACTGTAAGTTTTGAAAATATAAAATATTTAATACTAAAACTGACTTGATTTATAATGAAAGTTTACTGCCAATTTAGATTAATTATGTAAAGGATTTAAGGGATCTGAGGAGTGAATGGGTGAGTGAATGAGTGGGTGAGTGAGTGAGTGAGTGAGTGAGTGGGTGGGTGGGTGGGTGAGTGGGTGAGTGAGTGGGTGAGTGAGTGAGTGAGTGAGTGAGTGAGTGAGTGAGTGAGTGAGTGAGTGAGTGAGTGAGTGAGTGAGTGAGAGTGGGGTTTTAAGGCCCATCACAACTAGGTCATTTGGGCTCTCGAAGATTGTACTAGTTTATAAAGAAGAAACATTGTTTAATACACATTAAATAAGATATTGCAGCATTAAGTTAACTGAGAACCCCAAAAGTTTCTATAGGACTGGTAAATCCAATTTTAATGAGTATGTGTCTAAGAAAATGCATAATCATGCAAATTTTAAGCCTCACTGAAGCCTTTTGGTACAGGTTTTATGATCAGACAATTCATATAAAGTAGCTATCAAGATTTTTGGAAATGCAGTTTGTCAGCCAACTACAGAGAGACCCAAAAACATCCAAACGAACTGCCTGTGGGGTGTTTTTCCACTGTGCACATGGAAACACAATAACACAGCTGCAGTGTACAAAGTCATGGAATTGACTTAGTTTTCTCTGCTCTGAAAGTGCAGTATTCAGCTGATGTGATAACATGTGGCTGAACTATTACCAGTGAGCTTTATTATTTTGTTCAGTACTTAGTCATAAAGTGTATTATGGGTCAGCATTTGTTTTTGACTGCACAGCGTGTACTTATTTATGATTCGTATTTGTTGACTCAGCTCACCAAATGAAAGTGTGATTTGCAGAAAGATTTCTAGGTGATCTCTGATTTCTATCTCTGGGGTAACAAAGCATAAAGTGTACAAGACAAACCCACAAACCCTGGAAGAGTTAAAGCTAAATATCTGCCAGGAATCTGCCATTTCTCAACGTGAACTACGGCGAGTGATGAATAGTTTCCTAAAGAGGTGCCAAAAATGCATGAACAATGACAGTGGACTGTTTCAGCATCTCCTTTAATAACATTGGTAAGTAAAGCCTTTAAAAGTAGTTCTAAAAATGTTGTATGGTTTCATACCCGCTGTTCCATGACACCAGCAGTTGGCACCAAGCGCTGAGGATGTGTACAGGCAAAACACAGCACAGCCAGTTCGGAGTCTTTTGGAGTACCTGTTAGAAGCACCTACCACATATGTTTTGGGGCAACTAAGTTGCTATACACATAAGCTCATGAAACCTGTGCACTGAAAATCAATATGCAATAGCAATTTGAAGTATATTTTAAAAGAACTTGGTTTTCAACTGTATACAATTGCATAAACTATGCTGCTACAAAAATATATACTCCAAAAGCTCATTAGTAGGACATCTGGGTGGAGAAAAAAGCAAAGGAGTATGCTGTGAGAGACTGCAGCCGCAAAGATGCTTCAAAGCTTAGAAATCCCCTCCCCCAAATGATATAGAATTGTTACAATATTGCAAAACTTTTACTTTGTAGTACAGTGTATTCTATATTACTGTAATGTTACAATACTGTTTAACATATTATGTTTAATAAAATACATTCTGGATGTTTGATTAATTTCATTTATCCAAAATAGGTGCAGTACCAACTTATTTGGTTAAGGAAATTTTCAGTGCATCTAAAAATTGTCACAAGACAATATCTATGTATGTAATCTATAATATTGATGGAAATGTAGATTTTTAAACAATATATTTAAGTTTTTTAATGGTTCTTCTCTACTTAGAAGTAAATCAATTTTCACAGCATACCAAATTTATCTGGTCAAAGCTGGTGGAAAACACACAGTTCTAATATTGTAAGCCTGTTTTCCAGCAACTATGACTAAACAGTTTTCATTTTTAAAAAAAGAATGATTATGGTAAAGCATTTCTGTTAAATGTTTATATAAAAGAATGTGATTTTAGGCATTCATTTTAACAGGCACTTTAATTTGCTCTGAAATAATTACAGTAATTGGCATTTTGTTGATTTATAATGAAAACGTCTATGTAATTATTTTTCCGACATATGCACTGTTTTCCAACATATAATTGTAGCATGCATCTTAATACAAGAAAATTGGAACAGTATCATGTCTACAATTTTTTAAAACTAAGGTCAAAGTGACAATGTTTAAAGAAAGCACAGTATGCATTTTTCTGTGACTTAAAACATTAGCAGAATAATTATTTTCATACCAAGTTACAAACAAAGTATCCTTGCAGCATGTTAGTAAGCTTAAATGAATAGTATATATACATTAACTAAAGGCATTTTGTGGTGTAACAGAAATTCCTATTATAACTGACTTAGAGGATCTAAGAGATGCAAAGGAAGCAGCAAACAAGATAACTAGTTACAGAACCTGAGAATCAAAATGGCCATCTTTAGTGATTTAGTTCTGCATCAGCATATGAAACACTTTGAGACTGAATGAGCAGATGCAATTCTTGGTTGTACTGAATTTGCCAATGAAGTTCTGTTACACCTTGTGCATAATGTGGGGATTTTTCACAACTGGTACATCATTGATACTACATTATATGCAGATAGCATTAACATCTAAACAGAATCTGCCATTCATCACAGACAATCATCAAGGTAAAATATCAGTCTCCAATAATGCATTATTTATGGTGAACTAGTGTTCTGTAAGAGTGTGCAATGTATGTTTACATATAAAACTATTTCTATAATCATACTGGTGAGTGAAAATTTCACTATCAAGGCTTTGAGAGAATATGTAGCTTTGAATTAATCAGCCAAACATAGGACATCTAAGGTTTAGATGCTGACTATAAAAGAAACCCGTATTTAAAAATTGATAATGTTCTACATTTACTACAGATGACAGTAACTTGCCTTAGAGACTGAAGCAGGGGGTTGAGAAAAACTAAAATTGTTCTGATAAAATGTGAAATTGTACAGTAGGCTTTAACTATGTTATAGTTGAATCTTATGAGCAACAGAAACCTGGCTCTATTTCTGTCATTCTTTCTGTTCTTCTTATTGACGTAAACACATTTCTCTTTGAATACTGCACACTTAAAGGAAGTATTTAAGATTGGAAATTCCTTATCCTTTTTAAGACAATATTCTTTGAATTTTTTTCAATAAAGCTAAATGTGTTTCAGTATGTCATACTAAAGATACTTTAAAAAACAGTGCATTTCCCTGATTTTCCGCACTACAATATGTCACTATCTCACTATCATTATGGCATCAACAGAATTAATTTGTAATGATCTGTAAGTACTATGTGGGATTCACATAGAAATTTACCCTAAAATGTCAAAACAAGTGCACTGGATAAATATTTTCCCAATACCCTTTTCTTTTTAAAAAACTCTGATATACCTTTATATATTTAATATATATTAAACATATTAAGATATATTATATACTAATACATATTCAATTTGAAAAGCATGGAACTGTTTTTGTAAAATAATTCTTAACATTAACAATTTCTGCTAATTCATCTTAAAACCAAAATCGTGACTAAATATATATCGTTTAACACCAACCACATCCTAACCTAGACATGTTCAGGCAACTGTTTTACTTATAAAACAGGAAGTATTGTATATTTCCGTATAAAATGTTGAATAATCTGCGACAGGATATACCTTTATATAAAACTCTTTGCTCCCAATTTTATATTCTTAACTCCGTTTCTTAGTAGCAAAAAATAATGATTTGTAGCTTGGCAGTGCTACCAGCTTCAATGAAAAAGAAACGTAAACAAAATTAGTGTCAATTTGTTCACATTATAAATCCAATTACACAAACTCCAACATTAAATAACAGGCACATTCACTTTACATAAAAATGCAATCTTCACTCATGACAATGATGGTAGTCACATACTTACTTCTGCTGCACCAACCCAAAAACTATGGTGCTAGATTAACACTACACTTTTAGCACATAGGAATAAAATTTGTTGATAAACTCATAACTTTTCATAGACTACTGAAACATAACAATAACAATGTCCTAACTAGAGGTTGTGACTATCATCATGGACTAATCCCCCAGACTGGAGATCAGGGTTAAATTTTATAGCACCAATCTTCACAATAGCTAGGAATAAAGTATTACACCTATCATTGATTTAGACTTTAGTCTTTACTTAAATAGAATAATTTTCTTTTGTTATACTCATAAAAGAAGCAAAGATAAATCTTCAAATAGTAACAATACAGAATAAGGGAATTTAGAACCATCATTCCTCTTGTTTTCTCTCTTCTCTATGAAACAAATATAAAGTTTTCAAGTTATCAAAATCAGTTACTCTTGTCAATACATTATGTAATAAAAAAAATATATTCCTTACGAACAGTGGTAATACAAGGCAGTTTTTGTGGTGTTGAATACACCTATGTTAGGGTTTCTGGAAACTCATTTTGCAAGTTTTCTTTTAGCTGCAGCCACTTCTGCTAGTGTGGCAAGGCCAATGTTGTTCAGGACATCTGGCTCTACAACAGCAGTATCTGTAGAAAGAAAAATGCTTGTAAGCTATGTAATGAGTATCCTCTTAATTAGGTGCAATGAATCTGTAAATATTGATTTTAAGTACATCATCAAGATCAGAACGTATTTCCAAAGCACACTACAAAAGTTAAAAATGAAAGGATCATGCAATAATACATTTTTCCCCACTTTTAAAGAAACAAAGCCAAGAAATTGTGCTGAGTTGCATTGGACTTGAGTAGCTTCATTAGCTAGACTACAAAAACTCTTTTAATTTTATGCACATCCAGCATTACATTTTTGAACTTATGTTTTTTTTCTATGACTACATTTCCAATGAGCAGCCTTGAGAGATAAGGGAACTGCAGTGCCTGTAGAGCAAAATACTAATAGTCTGTTGCAGTTTTGGATCTTCAGGGTTTTGTGGTTTGCAAAGAGGGTTTAGGTTTCTTGAATTAATAATTTCAATTTTTCAATAATTTGTGATTAATTCAGAATAAAATTTGTAGAACTATATAACATGCTGACTTTAATCACAATTTTAACATTCTATATGTGCAGAACCATGTTTACTTTCGTAGTGGCAAGTAGTGGAAGTGTTGTATTCCACCCTAAAATTCGATGTTGAGATTTCACCGGAAATATATGTTTTGAGACCCCCTGAATTAAAAAAAAAGGCATTTTTAGAAAAAGGTCCATGTGTGTGTCTGTGTGTCAGTCAGTCTGTGGACAGCATAACTCAATAATGTCTTTCAAGGATGTGACACAAAGATTTTGAAGAAAATAGCCCCACCCTAAACTACCCTTCACATGGAAGATTTTTCAAAAATTTTGACTTTCTTGAAAATGGCTCTAATGATTTTGATTAAAATGCCATATGTTTGAGATATTTTTATGGCAAATGAAATGTATACCTTGAATTTTCTGGCTATAGCCCCTGTAGTCATATTTACTCTGGAGGACTTTTGCATAACTGGTAAACCGTTAGAGATAGACCAAATCATACTATACAAAAAATGTAGATTTTGCTAAAATACACAATTTATGTCTCAATAAATTTTTTTGTAGGTTGAACCATTTCGGAGTTATTCCTTGTTATGTGTGTGAGTTTCGGAAAACTTAAAGCTTTCGTGAAATGGAACATCGTTGTTCATTTTTTTTATATGTTACGAGTGCAAAGAGAACGGAATCTCAAAGCTTTAAAAGATTTGACTATCGCACAAAGCCTACGGTATTCTAATATTCCCCTTCACATACAAGGAAATAAGCACTAAGATAATTTGTACAAATGTTAAAATAAACTAACATGAAGAAGATATAGGAATAAGAGTTTGTAAGAATGGGTAGTACAAAAGCAGAGAAAGTCATGTGAGTGCAACACATCAGATTTATAATTTACTAATTCTATACATGATTGCACTGATGTGAAGCTGAAACTACAATAGTTTACATAAAGGCCTTATATATGGAAAAACAATCAGTCACTGTTTGGCCTTATATATGGAAACTATTATATAAAAATCTTAAAGCTCGGGACTGAAGTACTTACGATTGTAAGTCACCATTGGGGTGTGTGGTCTCAAATTTGAGATTCCCTGATGATTTACTGGGAAACTGCGAATGTTGGAAAATTTAAGGTCACACCAGCATGCTGCCATGGTAGCTCAGTAATTAAGAGCAGCCATGCATAGAGCAAACTATCCATGGTTCAAAGCAGTAACGTAGCCGGACTATCACACTCTGTTATGTAACCTAAGGAATATTATAAAATTCGTTAAAATATGATCCAAACTAAATTGAATTACCTTTCGGAGTTTTCATCTTTCATTAGTCTGAAAGAAATGTTCGATAATACTGAGAGCATGACTCAAAAGAGAATCTGCTTTTCTGTCAGAACTTACTTCTGTAAATCAAAAAACCTCCCTATCTACATTTCCATTAACATTTATGTAATGAATGGTACAAAGTTGTTCTCCAGTATTAATGTCAGGAGTTTCTTCTAACATTAAGCAAATAAAAAAGGCATCAGAAATTTCTTTCTTATTTCCATATGCCATGGTGGCACTCACATTTGAAATTAACTCATTCTGCACATCAGAAGTTGCATGAAAAACAGTCGAGCTTCCTAAGTGCACTTTCAAAGAGGTGCCATATATTGATAATTAGGGCTAGGAAGTTCATGTATTTGCAGGTTTTTTTTCATAGGGGTTAAAAATGTATGCTTTTACATTATTTTTACTCCAAGTTGTCACCAAAAAACCAACAATTATAGAATGTTGGAAAATGCTTAGCCATCTAACAGCACTTCAAAAACACCTAGTCTTCCAATGGATACCATCTCACTGTGGACTGAGTGGTAATGAGAAAGCTGATTTTCCTACAAAAAAGGGTACCAGCGTTGTACAAAAATCTATAGTTAATCTACCATTTTATGCAGCTAAAAGATTAGTCAAATCTGAATTCAAAAAAATTATTGTAAAATATTACTATGAAAAATCAAAGAATAAAAGATGGGAACTACCAAACATTCAAATAGTAATTCCTGAGTATCCTCAAAAAACGGCAGTTGCAACCTTCAGGTTCATTACAGGACATGATTGGCAAAACATTTAAACAGAATTGGTATATATTCTTCACCACTCTATCCTCTATGTGATCTGCAAGAGGAAAGGGATCGAGACCACCTTCAAATATGCCCGACCACTTCTAGTGCCCCATCCATCAGTGAAAAATATTGGAGAGCAAGAGGATTAATGACTTCATTGTCAGAAATCTAGCATTAGCTAACAACAACATTATGTGCATGAATTATGGAATTTTCAGTTATTTGGACATGATTTTATGGTGCATATAACTGCATATTTTCTTGACTTTGATAGATGCATACTATTTCAATATTATAGCCCCTATATTGCATATTTTAACGATTTTTATGGTTTTTTTTTCCATCTGGATAATATTTTTCATATTGGTAGTATTACACATGCAACTCACGAGGTGAGGAGAACTAACGCTGAGTCATGTTATCATGCAGTGAATTGCCTGTTTCCATCCTTTCATTATATGTAGCATTGCACATGCAACTCACGAGGTGACGAGAGCTAATGCTGAGTCATGTTGTCATGCAGTGAATTCCCTGTTTCCATCCTTTCATTTTATGTAGAGAAAAATCAGTGCATTATCTGAGAGGTTTATATCAACAAAGATAAAATGCAGGTTTTGAGTAGCACAATCATAGTTTCGCTTGCCTGCCCACCAGTAGTTGTGTCATGGTCTTCAAACATAAGTGTTGTGAACTGGTTCCCACCAAATTAAATTAAGCGTATAAAATGTTGTTGTTAGCTAATGCTGGATTTCTGACAATGAAGTCATTAATCCTCTTGCTCTCCAATATTTTTCACAATGATATTGAAGAGAGCAATAGCAGTAATAGTAACCGTTTTTTAGAGAGCACCATATTTTTATGTTTTGGCAGTCACATCACTCTCTCACAACCCCCAGAATGTCTGGAGGACCACACCTGTCGTTGCTTTACGGGTCTCACCAACCTGACCTGGAGAATTATCAAAATAAATTCACCGACCATATCCTCTGATTACCAATCAGAGGACGTATTACAACATATAAAATGTTAAAATGTTGTTGTTGTTTTCTAGTGCCTTGCATCCGGCAATGAAACCATTAGCATTCGTGCTTTCCTATTTAGTCCTCCCGGCTAGGTCCGATGGACCCGTTGACCAACGACAGGTGTGGTCCCCCTTGCAAAATGGGGGTTTAAGTCGGGTGATGTAACTGCCACATTGTAAAACTGGTGCCCGTTAAGAAAACAGTTACATGAAAGCCACATACATGAATATGAGTCCTAAAGATAAACATTCCGGAGTTAAAATGTTAAAATGCATAGAGGATTTGCATTCGACCTTTTGTACACAACAGCCTTGACAGGCTATAGCCAACTTGTCTGCCCGTTACAAATGGAATATAGACTCAGGGGTCTCCGTCTAGGGGATATGTGAATAGCGACCACAAGGTACCCAAGCTGAGCAGAACATTACTTCCACTTACTGGTGTTTTGCTCCTCACTGCAACTTTTCTATCTGACCTTACCTTGGTCATCTCTTGTTCTCTTCCGACCCCGATGCTATTAGGGTTCCCAAGGGCTAGGGAGTCTTTATTTTCCAACCTCTCCATTTCTCTAAAAATCTTAACCCCTAACATGCTGACCTGTCATGGCATGTAATACGTCTTCTGATTGGTAATCAGAGGATATGGTCGGTGAATTTATTTTGATAATTCTCCCGGTCAAGTCGGTGAGACCCGTAAACCAACGACAGGTGTGGTCCTCCAGACATTCTGGCGGTTGTGAGAGGGTAATGTGACTGCCAAAACATAAAAATATGGTGCTCTCTAAAAAGCGGTTACTATTACTGCTATCGATCTTTTCAATATCATCAGTGAAAATTATTGGAGAGCAAGAGGATTAATGACTTCATTGTCAGAAATCCAGTATTAGCTAACAACAACATGAGGAGAGAAAAACAGGATACAAATCTTGAGCTAATGATTATGATCATATTTATGGCAATTTTATTCAGTTCTTTGTCTTCTTTGTATTGCAAGCTTATTATGTATAGGCAGGTCGTTGAGTCAATTCTTAAACTCTGATGTTACTAATGATACTATTATGACATTGGGTTCTTATTCACTATTGTTTAGTTCGACATTTCTTTAAGCTTAACATTGGCTATATCCATCTTAATTTATGGGCATTACTTTTCTGACTATGGTTTTTCTTACTTCACTAATTGTCATCTCTTTATCCCTTATCTCGATAAGAAAAAACTTCTATATGTATAATTATTCTGCAACTATATTATTTTTCTTCTTAATTCACCCTCGACACCCTTGTGTCAAAAATATATTCTCTTCGTCGCCACATTTGATTCCTTTTTATTTTTGTCCCTGACATCCTTATGTCAAAAACACATTTTTTTTTTCGTCGTTTTAATTCACTTCTTTAATGACAATCAGTATTCTCATCTGTCTTTGTTGACAATGCTCTCGGTGGTCATTATAGCCAATGACTATGTTGATTTTCTTTCTTGTTGTATTTTCCAACCTGTATATAATTTTCTATAAGAAACCCATTAAAAATTATTATTTTTCATCATCTCTACTGCTCCTGCCTTACATGTTTGTTGGCAAAGACTATTTGATCCTTTTTTGTATGGTTTTAATTTGTTTTTATGGTATCTTCCTACCAACTTGCCATTTGTATTCTGTAGCTCATATGTATGGTCACCCAGCTGTTTCGTTATGACCTGCGGTCCAGTGTACAGTAGTTCCATTTTCCATTTTTGTTGCCATCATGTGTCGATGTCAATTGTCAATCACTTAGGTTTTGTGTTGGTCATCAACTCGATTGGGGCGAACTTGGTCGTGGTAATTTCCCTGGCTGTTAGTGGTGGTTGTTATTTCTGTATTCTGTACAACATCCGCCCTATTTGGCACGTTTCCAGCAGTCTTATCTTGCCGGTGTTCCATTGCTTTCTGCCCCTTTGGTGTGAACCCCTATTGTATGACGGCCTTTGGCTGTTTAAGTATTTCCTACAGAATCGTATGTGATTCACTTGATGGGTACGGTCTCCTGTCTCCCCCGATCATACCTATGTGTTCGGTATCTCGATTCACCCCTTGGTATCATGTCGTGGTACCTCTGTCTCGTGTTCTCCATCCTTTCGCCATTATTGTGTGGTTGTGGGAAATGGTGTGCCCCTCTCCCCCTGTCATGGGTGCTCCTAGTATTTCTATCTTTTCTCTCATTCTGGTTGTTTGTAGTCATGCTTCTGTTTAAGATAGGTGGGTTTGGGAGACCGTTTTTATGTCTACTCATTAGGCCGACCATTTTGCGTTTCGAAGGCTGTTAGTAATTCTATCATGTCTGCAAAATCTACTGGCCTCGCAACAATTAACCCTGTTCTTACTGTGTCTGGGAAATGTCTTGTTATGCTGGTAATTAACTCTGCTTCCGACAGGTTAGGGTCCAATAGCTTCCCTTTGTTGGCTACTTTCATAAAATAATCGACTAGCGATAACTCTTTGGCCGGATCATAACTTCCTGTCGCTAACTCTACCCTTGTCTGGTTCTGCTTAGCTGGGCCCCAATACCTTGATAGGAATAGATTTCTGAATGAGCTATATGATTCATGACCAGCTAGTGTTAACCTTAGCCATTCTAATACTTTGCTTTTCAAGCTTTTCTTGACTATAATCATCCTAAGATCATTTGGTATCCTTTTCACTTTAAAATACTCTTCCATCTCTTTAACAAAGAGTTTTGGATTGTCTCCCTTCTCCTCATCAAATATAGATGGTGTGATTTGATGTAGTATGCTGTTGGTGTAGCATGTGTTGTGTGTTGTGTCATTGTTTACTTGTGAACTTCTTTCTCTATATGGTGAGTCAATATTTTGTACATTATTCAAATAACTTTCATCTTGAACATCACTTGGTACATCTAAATCATTATTTTGCCTTTGTAGTGCATTCACATCATTTACATTAGCCAAATTTTTCTTTTCCTTTTCTCATTTCTTCACAAATTGATTTTAAATCATTCTTTATTTCTAAGTGACTGTTTCATATCATTCATAGCATCTTGTGATTGTACTACACCAGCCATAGTCTTAATTTTAGGAATGACAATTTGTTCTACAGTTTCATTAATAATTCCTTTCTTTACAACCTCAATTTCTTTCCTTAATTCCTCAGTTATTTCTACTTTTACATTTGTAATCTTACAGTCTACACTTGCATTACATTCTGTTATTTCATCTCTACATCTACCAATTTCTCCTTCTAATATAATCTTGTTTTCTTTCATTTCTGATTCTATTTTTCCCATCCTATCTCATATGATTTCTATCCTAGCTTCTAAAGCTTCCTTTGTCTCATTTATGTTTTATGTACTAATTTCAAATTAGTTTCCATTACTTTCATATTTTCTTTACACTCCTGTCTTCCTAATTCTATTTTCTGTTCTAAGTCCTGTGTCACTTCCTCCATTTTCTGACCTATCTCTTCCTTATTCTGTTCTAGTTTCTGACCTATCTCTTTTTTATTGTTCTAAGTCCTGTGTCACTCCTCCTATGTCCTGTCTCAATTCTACCTTATTCGGTTCCATTTTCTGACCTATTTCCTTCATATTCTGTTCTAGTCTTTCAAACATGATCATGATTAATCTTTGGTCTTTTCCTATTACTACCTCTTCCTCACTTTCTATTTCTATCTGATAACTAGGCTTATCTGCCCCTTCCTCTATTCCTGTTCCTATCTCTCTTTTTGCGACATTCTCGTTTTTTGATTCAGTTCACTTGGGCTTAAAAGTCCTACTATTTTGCCGCTTCGCAGTAACATAAAAATAAAATGAATGCAAAAATAAAAATTTTTGGTCCTACTTTTTTCTTGTTGATTTATCTCATTACGTGCATCCCCTGGGCGGTTGACTTCGCTAGACGATCTCTGATGTTCCACACGTCGATGATTATCCATTCATCGGCATTTTTAGGCATTTCCCCCTGTTGATTTTCAACTTGGTGACGTCTCCAAAGTCGTAAATTTCAATGGATTGTCTAATGGAGTCTTCCTTTTTGGCGCGAAGATTTGGCGTCACTTGTTATTTCGCGTAAGTTCATTTCCTGTAGATTTTCATTCCGAAATTCGTGCTCCACGTTTGGGTAAGCCATTTGGTGCTGTTTTTATAAAAAGGAATGTATTTCGGATTGAGCAATGGGACTATTATTTCTCTCAGGGCGTGGTACTAGATGGAATGAATAAACACTCGATGCAACTTCACTATAATATATTACTTTATTAACACTTCTTCTCATCTTTACACTTGAATTATTTTTCGTTGCACCAATTTACATTATTTTGAGTCTTTCCACTTTTTCAACAACTTTAGAACAAAAGCTTAATGAAAGTTTAGTCAATTTTCCACTCACATCCACGCGCATTATAAAAACACGTCTTCTCATCTCAAACACACAGACGCTATTAACGATTCCAGCACCACTTCACATGACATTACCTTTTTTTGTGTACATCCGCATATGCGTTCATCAAATTGTTCCCGTATTGTTAGGGAAGCGATCTTTAGCTATTCTCCCTTCGCTTTTAATATTGAACACACATAATTCTTTTATTTATACACATATATTAAATTTAAATGTGGAACTTAACATTTATGACGTTTTTAAACAAACTTATTAACTTTCTATTATTGTGTTTCTTCTTGCTTGTTTTAAAAGTATTTATTTACATAGATTTCATGACCATAACATTTTAATATGAATTACAATAATAATGCAATCATTCAAAAACAACTTAAACCAATATAATTTTTTTATTTAGTTTACATGAATCCTCACGAGTTATTTTCGCCATGTATGTCATTATTGATATCTTATTATGTGACCAAATTCTTCAAATTCATTAATTCTTCTTTTAATTCTTTAAAAATAATATTGCGGTTCACACATGGTGTGAGAATTTTAAGGATTACTGGATTGCATTAAGGTGGAGTATAATTGGATAAGGAGTAGAGCAGAGATGAGACCAGTAGAAGTTCTTGATATAGAAATGACTAACCAGGAAATATGGGAGATAGTTAAGAATTTTAAGAATAATAATAAGTAGGGCCCGGATTTTATGTATATCACATTAGGAAATATGTACATAAATATATAACCAAAACTGATGAAATATGTAATTAAGCAATTATATGTAACACAAAATTTTATTTCTTTACTATGAAATAAACTCACTGGTAGGCTAGTCAAATCTATGTTTATTGTTAATCAGTTCACTTTTACTAATGAGCAACAAGTTCTCCCATCCTAGCATTTAAGTCACATTAGTATGGTATGCACAATTAATTATAATGTACTTTTCCAAATGTTCTGTTGTCATGCACAGTCTTCTGACTGGCAATATGTTTTTATAAATCGCGAAAGATCACTCAACTTCGCAAATCAACAGTGCATATTTATACAGGGGGATTGTGCTAGGAATTATATTAGGGGGTTCTACATTTTCACCATTAAATAAGAAAGACAAAATAACAAGATTTGAGTATCCAAGGTTCTTATTCAGCACAGATTGCAGTTTAGTGGAAACTACATCACCCACTTCACCTGGCATAACACCCATCTTCTGAACCACATTTTTCATTATTCCTACAGCTTCTTGAAGAGGCAAACTTGAGGTCTCCAGTTTCTTGATACTGTCGGGAAGCCAGCTGAAGTGACTTGCGATTATGAAACTGAACTGATCACTTTAGAACTGTTGAATGCTGACAAGGATTCACTCACAGCTACTGCTGGATCAGAAGAAAAGTTCTCCATCACTGACCTCACAACTTTGAAGTACTAGTCACAGCTTCAATCCATGATGCCCACCTTGTTGTCATAGCTCAATAGGCAGAGGTACGTCAGGTAGCTGCTGGTTGTAGCATTGTACACAATAAGGACATTTCAAGAAAACTTTCTGCATTGCTGATATCAGTGTATCTACTTATGGAAAATTACCTCTAGTCTTTGTCACTCGTTTCAATGCATGAGCTGCACATGTAACATGCACTAAGTTTGGATAAAATACAGTAAACATTTCCCCACTTTCAACATGTATGGATCTACATCTGTGTACAACTATATTACTCTCTTCTTTTACGCCATCTAGCCATATTATCTTAAGTCCATAATTTATAAATTTACCAATTGTTGAACTATTTGTTGCCTTTAAAGGTTTACAATAAATTAAATAGGGTTTTGATGCAACTTCAGACTCCAACTTGCCCACAATTAGATTAGCAATGAAATGGCCTGCAGCATCTGTCGTTTCCACCGCGGAAATCCATATAGATGATTTACCTATGTCAGCCCTGATTTTTTCTGATATGTCAACATGACAAGAATCCAGGTAATTCTTCCTGAGAGTGGACTCTTCAGGAATGTTGCGGTTGCAGTATTTTTGTAAGAAATTTTTAAATTCAGGTACCTGAAGTTTGTTCTAGGGTATGTTCCCTGCAACTAATGTCATGTACCGTTCTTTGTAAAACTCAGTATTACACAAGGAAGACTGCTCCTGTAACTGTACTAGTAGTACCTGTTTCTTCGAAGAACCACATTGCTTATTCTAAAATGTAGATTGCTTCGTAAGTGCTGTTCAATTTGAGATTTCATCGTACACCCTATACATTTATCACAAGTTTGGCAGAGGAATGTTTTACCATTAGTGATTAAAGCACTGTCAACAGAAATTCATGTTTTCAGCTTTGATGATAGTGAAGAATGCAACCGGTGCCATGATTAACTTACATGCAGCTGACTGTTAGAAATTCTAAAGCATTTTCCTTTCTTTTTCCCACACATTTAAAACAGGTCATTGTTTTCCACATTGAACATGTGCACTTTAGCTTTCAATATGACAACTATGTATAGGATTGATGGCAAAGGATCAGAACCTCAATAATAAAACTTGAAATTGATGAAAGTGTATAATAAATCTGCAATAATATTAAAATATGTAAAATTATGTATTATGGTACCAATAATATGTATTATAGCTCAAAATATGTAAAGATATCTAATTTAAATCTTTGGAATAAGGGTTCTATCAGTGTAATTTGTTGACATTCTAGTTTTTCTTGTAACTACATATATAGGAACAGAATATGTAATTACTAGGGCAAGGCAATGAATGATTTTGCATCTTTTCCTTATGAAGGTTGAAACATTGCTTGTATATACGGAAAGATATGGCACTGACTAACGAGTTAAGTAAATGCAATTTTGTTAGGGGGTTTTTGTGCATTTTCCTACTTTTTTTTATGGATATCATTTTTTGGCAATTTTTAGGTCATTTTGAGCATTTTTAACACTTTTCCAGACGGTTGGGAGATTATTTGTATCTAATTCATTTTTTTAAAATTAAAATTCAGTATTTTTCCTTGTCAATACAATTTCTTGGATTTAAGTAAATGCTATGCTAACTCCTACCCCTATTTTTCGAGGAATGTGCATTACGAACTAGCCCACTTCTAGGAATTCAATTTCTTAGAGCTTATGCTACCTCCTACCCCTATTTTTCAAGGAATGTGGTTAATGGACTTGCCCACACTCCCAAGGAAATTCCCATATCCAGGTAAACCGGCATTGTTGTGCTGTTAAGTGAGGTGATCAGTTGTTCCTAACACCTGTATGAGCACCATAAGAGCAAAATGCCTAAAGTGAAGGGTAATAGTGTTAAATTGAAGGCATTTGTTTCAAAATATGGAGAAAATATTTTTTCCACGGATGGTCATATTATTCTGCAAGATCTGTGATGTGAGAGTGCCTGCTGAAAAATCGTTTATGGTAGAACAACATATGTCACGGGCACAGAATAGAGTATACAGAAAGGAAACTCGGCAGAAATCTGTGCGCCAAAATTTAGTGCACATGAACGAAGTCTGTAATGTTGAAAGTGAGTAAACTGAGTAAACAGTTGTGTTGTTGAAGCCAAAGCGAATGGATACATTGTGTTTATTTGACCTCGAGCATATTAGCTGCTGGGCATATCTATAACTGAAGATTTGTTTTATATGCCTACTGCAAAAGGTATGAATATGTGTTAATGTATTTTAAGCTTTGCCGTGGTTATAATGAGCAGCAGTAAGAGAAAAGGCGGCCAATGGTATTCGGCACCAAACTGCAGAAATAATTTACATGCAAACAGGGACACAAGCTTTTTAAGCTTTCCAAAAGATTAACAATGGTAAGTGAACAGCGTTATGTATTTACAACTTACTCATACTATAAGTTAAGTGTTATTTCAGAATCACAGCAATTTGTGCATAATTGTTAATGTATTTTACCCAGTAATACAAGGTAAACAGGGAGGATAATAATTTTATCTAAACAAATCTGTATTCTCATTTCAAAGCACACGAGAACAAGAATATGGATACCTTTGGAAATCTAAAATGTCCAAGTTCAACCTTTATAACCCACATTGAATATCTGGAGAGCATTTTCACTGGCAATATTCTCAGATTAATGACAAGTAATGTTTGAAACACATTAATTTAATGGAGAATATGCAATTCGGCCAATCATGCAAGGATTTCCCCATACGTTATTTAATAAGGCTGTTTGTCAGGATGAGAATTTTTTATTTCTTAAAGTTTGTGAAAAGAGATTTGAGATATAAAAATAAAAGTGGAAAAAATTACAAATTAATAAAAGTGACACATCTATGAATAACATGATTTGCTGCTGTAGTTGATTCATAAATGAATGCTGCAATAGAGTGTAATGTTGGCAGAGTAGGTCATGTGAATGTACACAGACTTTGTTGTTTTATTGTAAAAAGGTGAAATAAAATAAATGCAATTGTATGTTTTATTGTAAGGTACAAGGTAAGGGGGATATTAATAATCCTACTAATTACAGTGGTGTAAGTCTACTATCAATATTAGAAAAATTTATACTGGGGCTCTGGTGAAAAGATTACCAGATTGGGCTGAGAAAGAGAATAAGGGTAGGACGATGGTTGACAATGAGAAGAGGCAGAGTATTCAATTTCAACATCCCCCAGAAGGATATTTTCAGCAAGTTCCTTGAACCACCTCCAGAGGAGACCTCAGAGGAAACATCACCATCCACACCAGGGAGAACCAGTTCATGTCTGGTTAAAAATGGAGGAAAGTCAGCCTCCAAAACATGTCTCGGTAAATTATAAGTAATTGTTGTGTAGTGTTATTAATCGACTCACCTTTTTGGTTTAAAGAGTTTAAATAGTTATGAAGGATAGTATAGAACTTAGGTAAGGATGTAAGTTGGCTCCCTACTGTTTAATCCGTTTTAATCCTGAAAGTAATTAGTAAAGAGAATGTATATTCACCCACAATAAATAAGAGGGAAATCCCAGGATTATTATTTGTGGATGATTTGGTGGCAGGGTCTATATCTATTGGGGGATTATCAAGAGCTCTAAATGTCTTGGGGGATCTTGCAAAAATTGGGGGTTAAAGATGTACTACGATTATGGTCTTCAAAAAAGGTTATAACTTAAAAAGAGAAGAGAAATGGAGCATGGAAGGACAGGAAATAACCATAGTGAGAGAAATTGACTACTTGGGGGCTCAGTTAAGTAGTAATGCAAGATGGCATGACCAAAAGAAAGCAGTTTTAGCTAAGGGTAAAATTGCCACAATGGGGATTAGAGCATGTGTATTTAAAATACCAGGGACACAAAAATTAAATGGTTAGAGTGTAGAAGGCAATAGTGGAAGACAAAATGCTGTATGGGATAGAGGTATGGGGATATGAAGAAGGGTGGCAACAGGTGGACTTAATACTTAGAAGTTTTGGTCGGTTAATTTTGGGTTTACCAATTGCATCACCTAAGGTAGTAGGTACTGCTGGAATTAGGTAGAACAGAAAGTAAAGGGCTGGTAATTGAAATATTTATAAAGTTTTGGTATCGGGTTAAAGCATTGGAGCACCAGAATATAGTACAATAATGCATGATTATGCAAGAAAAAACAGTGCCTGATAGTTGGGCTTTATCCATACAAAAGATTATAGAGGAAATAGGAATGGGGAATGTATGGAGGGACAGAGCAATTTTAGAAGGAAAGTTTTGGAAAGACATCAGACAGAGAATTAAGGATATCAATATACAAGAGATATTTAGCAGTATTAGGGGTAAGAGAACCTTGGTATTGTACAGGCATATAGAAAAAGATTCAGGCAGGGAAAAACAATGTAACTTTGGTATAGCTTCTATGGAGGAACATTCCCATACTCTAGAAATTGTGTGGCATGGTGTCATGTCGACAAGGGAACAGAGAATTTTTTGATACCTGTTGTAAAGTTTGTGAAATAGAATAATTGAGAAGTTAAGTGCTACACTGGAGTTGCGTGGGATGAAAGTAACGAAAGCAAGATGGAAAAAATAAAGAAACATCTACTCAATAGTAGGGCAGAAATGAAGACAAAATGGAATCCACAACAGAAAAGTCTATAACAAAAATGTCCAATGTGTGGTCAGAGCTATAGGCAATGATCAACAGGCAACTGATCGAGGTGAAGAAAGACATGGAAGACTCAGTGGGAGGATGAACACCTTGACAAATGCGTAAACGCTCTGAATATATTGGCAAATGGCTTAGCACCCTGGAAGGCAGAGTCGACAACAACACCAAGGAATTGAACTCCTGGGTGGAGCACATGCTTGATGGAAGACTTAAGAACCTGAAGGTTGAGACGCCAGGGTGCGACATATGTGTGTATAAACCACCTATATATGGTGGTATGTCGACCTTTGAAGTCTTCTACTGACAATTTGCCACCCACAACCAATGATCAACAAAAGAAGCTGCGCAGTTTATAGCTGGTCTCCAGGGACGGGTGGCAGAAGTACTGAATGCGGTTCTAACATCGGTGGCTTCCCAAGACATCTGGTAGGCTCTCGAAAACCAGTTTGGAAATCACCGCCTGACTGCAGCCTATCACAGTCAGCTTAAATGAAGGAACTTTAGAATTTTGTCAGTAGACTGCAATACAGCTTTGACAAATTCAATTACATATCTTCAATTACAACGTTATAATTCATCCAGATTATACAATTAATTATTTATTAAATAGCTCTTGAGCTGACGTTTAAAAGTATTAGTTATGATAGTTTGCTTTATTGAATTTGGTAACTTACTATAAAGCAAGGGTCTTTGTAACTAATATTTAATCTAAAGCCTTGTCTATAAAAGTCATAGTTATGCCTCATGTTATAATGATGCACATTGTTGTTTCTTAAGTTGTCTTTTTGTAGTGCATATATTATTGCTTTATATACATATAGTGAAAATATTGTAAGAATTTGTTCTTCTTTAAAATACTGTCTGCATGAATCCCTAGGGTGTAAGTGACATATAGTTCTAATTGCTTTCTTCTATAATTTAAAAAGTCTTTCCATGTGTGATTTAGCCCTGCATCCCCAGATCTCCCGCCCATATATCAAATGTGGGCATATGACTCCATAATATAGCAATTTTAATTCTCTTACTTCTAAGAAATTTGAAAAATGCCTAAGCAGATTTAGCGATTTGCTTATTTTCCTGCAAATATAATTACTGTGTTCCAACCATGTCAACTTTTGATCCAGTATGATTCCTAAAGATTTATGTTTATTGGTACTACCTATGCTGTGTTCTGATAATTGTGGTGTATTATGTACATCATTTACATTTCATAGATTGAAATTGATTAATGTAGTCTTAGATAGGTTGCATTTGAGATTATTTTGTTTAAAGTATTTAAAAAGTGTATCAATAGTGTTTGTCACAGTTTCTTTCAATTCTTCAGTCGTAGAACCCCAGCATAAAGCGGTTGTATCATCTGCATAGGAAATAATTTTGCTCTTCTCTATCATAGGAATATCATTCAGAATAAACAGAAGAGGACCTAATATGAGCTGGTCCCGTAATGCAGTTGGTAGAGCACCTGCCTGTTGTGCAAGGTTCGATTCCCGGCAGCGGGGGTGGGATTTTTCTCCAGTCAGGATTATTCCTCATCCTTACCTTAGTCTGGAAGTATAATGGCTGCGCCGTGGCTGAGTGGTTAGACTGCTCGCCTACCACCTAGGTGGGACCTGCATGTGGTATTCGTGGTGGATGAAGCGGCATCTGGGCGGGTTTTGTCTGGGTTCTCCAGTTTCCCCTGCCATTTATTCCACCAATTGCTCCATTATCACCCTTGCAATCATCCATTTTGCTTACATTTCATATCATCCTCTTCCTCATTATCATACCTGGTGCTTGACTGACCACCTGCTTCCAGGTCTTCATTCTGTCTGGTCCAGAGGTCCCTCTGCTCCCTGACAGGCATCTGACCCTAGGCACTGGCTTGTAAGTCCTAGGGGGTGTAAGTCCTAAATAAGGGGAGGGTAATCAGGGAAAGAAAGAAAAGGACCTAATATGGAACCCTGAGAAACTCCATACTTTATAGTTTCGAATTTTGATGTAATTTTTGTTGTTAAATTTCCCTGGCTGCAACAGCCAGGAGAGACGCTGCAGTTGTTCACTTTGGAAATTAAACAACTAGTAAATAAGGCCCTGGTGAACTTCCTGCTTGGATACATGCCCCAGGAAGCTGCCCTCTCCATTGATGAGGTGCACGACACCAAGATATATCAGCGCCTAATGCTCAACAAGTGCAAGAACTTCCACATCCAAGATGCTCCAACTGCCACACTGAGAATGGAGGCAGCCAAGGTAACAAATGTCTTGATGTTAAAGACCAGAAGCCTCCGATATGATGGGGGTAGAGGAACAACACAAGGCCGTTGCTGGAGATCTTTCAATGGTTTGTGCTGGGGGTGCGGCCAGCAAGGACATGTGATGAGAGACTGTCCACACCCAGTCGACAAGCAGGTGGAAAAACAGGTACAAGAGGTATGTCGGGGCTGTCATTGCCAACCCCTCGAGTGACGCTACATGCTTTCTGCCAGAGGGTGGAAGATAGCGTCATAGCAGATGGATGGGTCTGAGGTAAGTGGTACCAGATACTGGTAGATACAGGTGCAGCCATGACCGCAATTCAACCTGACATGGCAAAGGGCTTGCCATTGAGGATACCAGATCGACCCTACCAGATAGTGATGACATTGGGTGACACTTTGCCTATGGAGGTCTGGCTGGAGTTGAGCTTGGGGCAGAGTGTTATAAGTCTGTGGATGTTCGTTGCAAGGGTGGCTGAGGAAGTGATGCTAAGACTGGATGCCCTCAAGGAACCACAATGCGACGGTTGACATTGGCAGGACGGTCTTGTGTCTTGGTTGAGATGAGGTGACGCTTCGGAACCCAAACAAGCAACCAGGGAAAGTGGTGATTTTTCTGAATATGAAACAGAGCCTGAAGAAGATTCTGGTGACAGTGATTATGAATCTAATGCAGAAAGAAGCAAAGATAATAATTATGAAGCCAATGATGAGGTGCCAGGCCCTTTGAAACACGTTTGCATTATAATGCAGAAAAACCAGAGTAACTGGCATTGGACTAAAACTGACAACCTTATTCTATACCCTTTTACTGCAAATAGTGGTATATATAAACACTTACTGAATAAGCATGTGTCACAGATGCCGTCTGCACTTTCAATTTTTTTCAACATATATGGTATCTTTGCTGGACAAAATATGTGACAGAGCAAATACTTATGCACAAGGTAGTTGAACAATCGTGACACAGTGTTGAAAGACAATGAAAAATGAAATCAGGGCCTATATTGCTTTAGTTATTTTGATGTCCCAAGTGCAAAAATTGCTATTCAATTGTACTGGAATGAAAATTTGAAGCATTGACATTTCCAATTTTCTTTTATGAAAAAATGAGTAGGTAGAGATTCAAACTGATTTCCCATTTCTTTCACACACAACAGCAGTGTCAGGACAATATTGGTGAGTTTATGCTTTCAATATTGTGCACCCAAATTTTCAACAAAAAATAGTTAATGGCTGATTTTAAATGATTTTTTAAAACATTAAGCCATTACCGTCCTCACAGCTAGAGGATTTAAATCTGATTTCTTGTTAGTTGCCAAGGCATTTAAATATGATGCAATTGGGTTAACTTGGTTTTGGATCAGTTCTATTATGAGGGCCGTTCAGAAAGTAACCTCCGATCGGTCACAGTGCGGGTAGTGGGGGGAGTAGCGACGCCATCTGTGCATTCACGCACTCAGCAGGTCAGTCGGCATCAAGCCATGGTCGAGTGAACGTTGTACCTGCGCTAGTTTAGTGTTTGTGGCCGTTTGAAATGTGTGCTGCAATAGAAAACCCCGCCAAATGTGAAGTGCGTGCTGTTATAAGGTTTTTTACAGCCAAAGGATATTCTGTAGCAGCTATTCATCGTGAGCTTTGTGCCGTATATGGACCAAGAGTTATGAGTGAAGGAGTGGTCCGTGAATGGGTATGTTTATTTAAAAGTGGACGAGAAAACGTTCATGATGAAGAGAGGAGTGGTAGACCATCATTGGTGATGGACGAACTCGTTCAGACAGTTGATGCAAAAGTTCGTGAAAACCGACGTTTCACAGTGTCGGAGTTGTCTACTGATTTTCCACAGATTTCTAAGACTCTCTTGTACGAGATAGTGACAGCAAGATTGGGTTACCGTAAGTTCTGTGCACGATGGGTGCCCAAAATTCTTACTGACCACCACAAAACTCAAAGAATGGCCTCTGCATTAGACTTTCTGTCACGTTATGAGGACAAAGGTGAACCATTGTTAAACAGAATCGTGACCGGGGACGAAACCTGGATTAAGTACGTGAACCCTGAGACAAAAGAGCAATCAAAGATGTGGGCACATTCAAATTCGCCTACCAAACCAATAAAAGCCCGGCAAGATTTTTCTGCCCGAAAATTGATGGCAACGGTGTTTTGGGATACAAAAGGGGTGTTGTTGGTTGAATTCATGGAACGTGGGACGACCATTAATGAAGACATGTACTGTGAAACACTAAAAAAATTACGACGGGCTATACAGAACAAACGCCATGGTATGCTGACCTCCGGTATCGTTTTTTTTTTGGACGATAACGCCCGTCCTCACTCTGCTCGCAGAACAACAGTCCTTCTTGTGGGACGTTGTCAACCATCCACCTTACAGCCCAGATCTGGCGCCAAGCGATTATTACCTCTTCATGCATATGAAGAAATGGCTCGGGTCCCAGCGGTTTGATGACGACGAAGAGCTCAAAGATGCGGTCACAGGCTGGCTCCAGGCACAAGTGGGTGATTTTTATGCAGAAGGAATTTCAAAGCTTGTGAACAGATACGATAAGTGCCTCAATCGTTATGGAGACTATGTAGAAAAATAGTTCAAAGATGTAGTTGTAAGATGTATATATTAAAATACTTTTATTTAAGTTGGTGAATTTTTTGCAATCAACCGGAGGTTACTTTCTGAACGGCCCTCGTATATAGCTATGGTTGTGAGCATTTCTGACTGGTGCTATGGTGATTTTGCTGCCTGCGAAGACTGCCACTATTCTTTCTTCCAGCTGAATGTTTAGGTCTCTAAGCTCACTTATAGGTCTTAGGATGGCCATTTGTTCAGCTTGGTTGTTTTAACAAGTGTTGTGGAGTCTATTCTTCATGGTATGTAGTAGTGTACCCTGTGTAAAATGCACCTGCCACTCCCATTTTTCTTTGAATTTACTTCCATCTGTGTATATTTCCACAGAATATGTTAAATGTATTTTTGACTTCATCTATTGTTATTCTGTCAGCGGGGTGTGGTAAATGTAAATGTGTGTAATAAATTGGAAAGGGAAGGGTGGGCATGGTTTAGATCTGGGGCAATGAAATTAAGGGAAATGAAGTCAAAGAAGTGTTCTTATGTGAAGCAATGGAAAATGACCAACACTATTTTGGATTGTAAAGAGACAAAATAATGAGGGATCAATGGGTACCAGTTGGGTGGTTGAAATTACCAAGAGAAATAATTAAAATGAGAAGTAAAACGTCTAACAATACAGAAGAGATTAGGAAGTTGTGTGGATTATTAGGAAAGACTAAAGAAAAATACAGGAGAGGCATTTTAAAATTATAAAATTGTATATTTGCAAGGATGGCTATCAGGAAAATTGGTATATTGAATTTTTGCACGAGGTGCAACTCAAATGTATTTAGATTTTATATTAGTAAAGATGAATAGGTGTATAGGTATATATAAAATAGGGATGAGATGTAAAAAGTTAGTAGGTTGTATATAATGGAAGAGAAATGAATTCATTCAAATTCATACTAAGCCCTTCAATACTTGCTTAGTTCCTTTTAGTATCTCTTTCATTGTCTCAACTTTTACATTCTCCAATGGTATTCTTTGCTTCACTATTACCGATTCTTTTTCTGTTTCTTTTGCGCAAGACATTTGTAGTGTTATTTATATTACACCTACTTTCATTTCTGTTTGCAACTCATTCTGTAATTTCTCTACTTTGTTTTCCCCATTCATTTTCACTTTTTTCAGAATTTTGGTATTTCTAAGTCATAAATAAAATCAAGTTCTTGTTCCTACTATTTACTGTGTTCTATTCTTGCATTCTTCACATTGTCTAGATGTTGACGTTTTTTTGAGTCTTGTAGTTCATCAGTGGTGCATTCTCCCTTGCAGTACACTTATTCTGTTGTCATATCTTCTCCTTCTCAGTATTTCTTTGGTTGTTGCCCAGACGTCATCCTCTTCCATCAATGTTGGATGCTGGTTTTCCGAAAACATTGATTTAAATAAAATGTTATATTATTATTTATTTATGCCAACAAACTTACTGGTGGTGTTTTTAAACACACAAGCCATGTGTGGGCAAAGTTTGAGAGGTAGAGGTTAGAGCAGCCGCCCGGTAAGTGGAAGGTCTGTGGTTCAAATCCCAGTTGTGGCATTGAATTTTTAAGTTCCAGTTCTACCTCTCAAACTTTGCCCACACACGGCTTGTGTGTTTAAAAACACCAACAGTAAGTTTGTTGGCATAAATAAATAATAATTACCATCTGAAGGTTATTTAATCCTGGGATATACAGTACTTACAATAGTAAGTCACCATTGAGGTAATTTGTCTCTGATGTGAGACTGTCTTTGTGGTTTACCAGGAGAAATACCTACTGGTTTGAGAATTTAATGCCATTCTGGCAGTTTGTCACAATAGCTCAGTGGTTAGAGCAGTCGCCCGGTAAGTGGAAGGTCTGTGGTTCAAATCCCAGTTGTGGCATTGAATTTTTAAGTTCCAGTTCTACCTCTCAAAATGTTATATTATCTTGACCACTTTTTCTTAAAACCATTTTGTGGCTCAAATTCCTATAAGAATGGGTGCCAAAATCATATATATATATATATATATATATATATATATATATATATATATATATATATACAAACATGATTACAATTTCAACATTCTGCATGTCCAAAACCCTTTTATAATTTTCTAATCTGAAACATAACTGCACTGATGTGAAGCTGAAACTATATGTGGAAAATGTTCTTATACATTGTTATGGTTTACATGATGACAAGCAACAAGCTCAAATTTATGGATAAATTGAGTTGGATATTGGAACACTTACATCACTTACACCTTTTTGTGTCTTGACTGGTTTCAAGAGCTGTTGCTCCCATCAGAAGTGACAGACTGGTTCCTGGCACCCGGTTTGTAGGGCACCTTGTTTGTGGTGACATCTAGCTGTAAGGTGATGAACTTCCATAGTGGATTTGGTGGTGACAATTCAAATTTCATTAAGCTGTGTTTGTGGCTTAAGATTACAATCTTCTCTCAAGTACTCACAACCAAGTTTTATGGTTTCAGGAGTGTTATGTTAGGTGTGATGTTATGATTAGTTGTCAAAAAATGGTGTGTAACCGCAAATTTATCCGTTTCTATTTGATGTATTTCATATGTTCTTTTAATCTGGAGGAGGAATTTAGAAGCCAATGGTTTCTTATATTGTGGTTATACAGTTTCTGTATTATGTTGCTCACTAATCAATTCTAGAGAAATATTCAGACACTCATATACTATGTATCATGGCTATCAATTCCATCATTTTTCTTCAAAGGCTTAATATTTTTTATATTATCTTAAATCGTTTACTTTATATTTATATCAGGAATTACTATTACTGTTTATTTTTGTTCACTATTATGCTTTGGATATTCGTATGATGAAACTTAAAATCAATTCACATAGGGAATGGAGTCGTATAGGTATAAAAAATTAGAATGGTTATCATGGATATATACATAAAAGAAATTGTTTAACATTCCATCAAAATTTTATATTTACTTAATTTTTAACTTTCCATTTCTTTAAATGGTTTTTAATTTAATTTTATTACGTTTTTCCTTCAAAATGTTGTACTTCATATGTATGATCTCAAAATTGTTTTATAATTACGAAAAGTCCTGTGTACATTAATTTCTTTTAGTATTTTGCTTTGCAGATGCTTTAGAAACACAGTGTTTTCCTTAAATGTTGTAACTAGTACCAAACAAAGGTAAGTTTAGATATTCGGATGCCTCAGAACAAATTAAATTTTAAAAACGTATTATACAAATTTTTTACTATTACCTTTGACTGCATTCAAAAGATAAGATTTTTACATCTTACAGTTTTGAGATTGTGAGTATTGTACCCCTTCCCTCTCATTTTTAGCTTTCACTTTTTGAAATCTTTATGTGTGAGTGACCTTATGTTTGACCTTGTTTGCATAGCAAGTGCGTTGTGTTTTGTGTGTTTGCATACAGGTCTCCATATGTTAAACGATTTTTGTTTTGTGTGTGTTTGCAAATAGGTCTTCCTAAGTTACACAATTTTCATTATTTATACAATTTGGATTATATTACTTCCAAGTTGTCATCAAAAAACCAAACAATTATAGAATGTTGGAAAATCCTTACCCACCTAACAGCACTTCAAAAACACCTAGTCTTCCAATGGATACCAGCTCACTGTGAGCCCGCCTCGGTAGCGTGATGGTTAGCATGTCGCCTCACGTTCAAGAGATCACGAGTTTGAATCTCGCTTAGCATAAGTTATCTGTGTGAGGTCTTTTTCCGAGGTTTTCCCTTATCCTGAGAAGACGAATGCCGGGTAACTTAAAGCTCCATGGACCTCAGGTTCATTTGAGCATCGTTTCACCTGTTTCATTCATTCACTCTCCAATATGACATTACGTTGGAGGATGTTAATTTAAAAAAAAAAAAAAAAAAAAAAAAAAAAAAAAAAAAAAAAAAAAAAAAAGCTCACAGCGAATTGAGTGGTAACTACAAAGATGATGTTTTGCAAAAAAGGGTACCATCAGTGTACAGAAATCTATTGTTGATCTACCATTTTATGCAGCTAAAAGATTAGTCAACTCTGAATTCCAAAATATTATTGCAAAATACTACTATAAAAAAGCAGAAAACAAAAGATGGGAACTACCAAACATTCAAACAGTAACTCAGGAGTATCCTCTAAATATGGCAGTTGAAACCTTCAGGTTCATTATAGACATGATTGGCAAAACATATGAACAAAATTGGGATATATTCTTCACCACTCTGTCCTCTGTGATCTGCAAGAGGAAATGGACCAAGACCACCTTCAAATATGCCCGGCCACTTCTAGCGCCCCATTCATCAGTGAAAAATATTGGAGAGCAGGAGAACTTCATTGTCAGAAATCCAGCATTAGCCAACAACAACAGTTTGGATTATCATTCTGAACAATTTCAACATAATTTCATGTTTGTGACACAAGCACAACCGTTTCTCCTTCTACAAATTTACGGTTTCTCTTTGTACATTTTTACTTATTTTTATTTCATTATTTCATCAATGACCATGGCCTGTACCGATTTCATTTCATCTATGGTTTCTTGTTGTGATTGCATCACATTGGCCAGTACACCAATTTCTGCAGTTACAATTTGCTTCACATTATAACAATGGATATTTTCCTTCCTGAGGGTTTCTATCTCTTGATTCAGAGTTCTTTTTATTTCTTCTGTTTGCTTTATTTCATAATTATTCTCATCTAATTTTAATTTGTCTATTTCCCTGGCTAACTCTTATTTTCATGCTACTGATTTCATTTCCTAAGCTAGGCCTGCATTGTTATTCCACCTTTGCATCTACTCTTTCTTCCTGTAACACAATTTTACTCTCCTTGGTTTCTTTCTAAAGTACTTATTTTATTCTAAAGTAAGAACAAATTAGAAACTAAAAACTTTTGCTGACCCAGGGTCAGCAAAAGAATAACATTACTAAGATAAATGAAGTTTTTAGTTTCTAATTTGTTCTTACTTTAGAATCTTGTTGCTTCACTGTTAAGAGCTTCAATTTTTCCTTATTTAACTTATTTTATTTCCTATAGCTTCTATTTTATTTTCTAGGGTGCTTTTTGTCTTATTTCCTTACGGATGTCCTTCATATTATTTTCCATCAACTCCACATTTCTCTTTCACTCCTTTCTACCTTCTTCTATTTCCTGTTTTAAGTCGTTTTGGTTTTTTCTAGCTCTTCCTTATTCTAATTTTTTGTTCAATTTTCAATCAACTTTGTTCTGAGCTATTTATTTTTTATCCCAAGCTAGCTAAGTCTTTTTTCTATCCTTTCCTAAGTTAGCTAAGTCCATCTACTCTACCTTTCTCTAAACTAGCCTCTTCCTTTCTATTATTCTCCTTTGATTTAGCCATTTTTACATTCCTTGCTTCATAGCTCGTTCTAAATTAGCTATCATTTCCATTCACTTTTTTCATTGGGTCTTTTACCTTCACATCCTCCATCGGTAATCCTTGCTCTTCTACACCTACTACCATTTCCACTTATACTGCTTGGTATATCTGCAGTGTTTCTCCTATTGTGCCTACTTCCATCACTATTCTAACATTTTGTTTGCTTATTTTTTATAGTCCAATTTTACTGCCACTTCTCAATAACATACAGAAAAATTTGTTCTCCTCCTTTGGTTGTCTTCTATAATTATGATTCCGATAAGATTATGGGGCTCTTGGGTCATAAAACTCCCACTATCATGATGTAATCCTTGGGATGCTGTGTGACGATCTGGCCATTGCCATGTAAACCTTGGAGTGCAATGTCCAGGGTACTATGTCCTGGGATGGCAGTGTACGAGATGCCAACAGATAACAAAAAGAGTGCTTTTAGAAGTTTCATCATGCCTTTATTTTTTCCCTTAAATTTTAATTACGGGATTGAGTCCTACGTTTGTACGCTATATGTGATGGTTCTTTTAATAGCAGATTATCCTCAGGGTGTGCTGGTTTAAATAAAATTTACAGTAATTATCTTTTAAATGACTAAACAGATTTAGCAAAGCAGGACTTTATTTTGGAAGATAAAGATGCAGCATGATTACAACTTGAATTAAGAATATTGTTTGAAACTAATTTGGAAGTGGAAGTAGTAGGTAAAACTATCATGGACAACGCTGGTACTAAACATTTTTCTGAATTGATTTTCTCTGTACACAGCTACAATCTATATCGTAACCAACATTTATTATAATTTCTGACATGAAGCAATGATATCAAATGCATGCCATTGTTTCCTTAAATCTAATAACATAAATTATACTTTAATATTCTATTAGATTTAGGTTATAGTTTCAGACACCTGCAAAATATTTACTGTCTGTTCACTAGCTCATGGTCTTAGGGGAATGAAGGGGAGAGGAGAGAGATTTCAGTAGTGTAGTCAAGAGTTTTGTGAACATCCTCGCAAATGTTGCTCTACTTCAGGAGTTGCCAACTTACCTCCAATGTTATTTGTAAAATCGTATGAGCCACTAGGTTTTACTTCAAAAGTAAAGTAAAAAGGGGTGATAGATTCTGTGGGTAGAGATATAATTAGGAAAGTCATTGGGGGACCTGATGAGGAAGCTAGAAATAACTGTATAAAACTTCCACTGAGACAAGCAACTCTAAGAGCTGCTGTTTAAATCATATTTTATATAAATATAAAAAGCATACAAGTGCAAGATATAAGTGTAACTGGTGAAACCAATGACATTTGGGAAACATTGGAAAAAACACACACCCACACCCACACCCACACCCACACCCACACACACACACACACACACACACACACACATGCACGCATGCACACACACTATAGATAATGTGGATGATTTTAATAGGTGTATTTGGAAAATTATAGATAACTTTCACATTGCTGAGAAGCATGTTCCTACTGTAAATAAACTGCTGCATATTGCTCAGGGAAAGATAAATTTTCCTTGAGTATGCACCAGAAAGTAACTTCAGAGCTGAGCTTTAAATAGGGAAAATATCAGAACAAAAATGTACTTATAGAATATTCTCACATTTTGAGTTGGAGGCATGATTATCTGATTAAAATAAAGCATTTGCAAGAAAGTGGGAGAAGTCTCTTCTACATATATTGATGAAAGCCAAGGAGACAAAGCTAAACCGAGTAACAATTAAATTTTGCTATTTTGAGCAACTTCTTTGCTTTAATCTAGCATGAATACACATTCAGGTTGGCACTATTGTCTTACGTGCAACCCAAAGCACAATAACAGCTCAGATACCATAGTTTACCATGAGCTGTTTACTGACATAGTGGCTCATTGCATCCCCCCAGGGACCATGAGCTGGTGGACAGAGTAAATAAGATAACATAGGTAACATTTCTCAACTAATATAACTCAAATATTAATCATGTTCATTCAACCATTATTAAATATTACAAATAAGGTATTTTTTTCTAATAATATTTTTCCAAGGTCATATATTCTGTCACAGTATAATATATTTTGCACATATGAAACTGTGCATTTCTGTTCTTCCTGTTTCGTATTTCATTTCTGTCTTTTCTTGAACTTTTTCGGGATTTGTGAGGATTCGTGTAAAGATCTGTGTGCCTCTTATTCCATTTTTATGCCTATACTTTCTGAAATTCTTTTGCATGCATTTCCTTTCACCTTTTGTTTTGAGTATTGTCCTTTTATGTTTCTTTCATATTCCACAATGTGTGCAAAATGGTCATGACCTTGATCTTTATGGTGTGGGGGGTGGCTTATCTTTATCAATTATTATTTCTATTCCTATATACGTAACCTTTTTCATTTCATGACAATAAAACCTGCTATAGAATTTGAAGCTTTCATGGTGATGATTATTAATAAGAGCTTCTTGGGTTACCAGCCATGCGATACTGATAAAGTTGCTCGAGCTTTCGGCCATGTTCACTCTATGGTCTTCATCAGGAAGTGATGCCTAATGTATTTTGCTGTTACCTACCCCCAATAGGGTTTAACCGCAGATAGGAAATATTTTATGTAGGAAATTTAAGGATGGCTTGTTTATAAATTTAGGATGTTTGGGTTTTTGAAGGAAGCTTGTTGCCTCTTGAAAGTTGTGTATCAGGATACAGTAAGGTCTGCATTCTGGTAGAGTAAAAAAGTTTTAAAATAAAATTTGTAAAGTTTTTCATTTAGAATTTTGAATGGGAAGTAATTTTGAGAGCCAAACAGCTCTTGATTGGGACTATACATAGAGCTCAGCTTTAGCTGCTGATGGAGTTGCTCCTTGGTTATATGGTATGACCGCAAGCTATGCGGGGAACCCGGTACAACCTAAAGCGGCATATTCTGGGATCATAGTCCCCATTAGGCCTAACCAGGGCGCTTTGGAGAGTTGGTAATTTATCATAGAATTTTGTTGCCCAGCGCCTAATTTCATCCCCCACATATGGAAGCGATGAGGCTTCATGAAGTAGTCTCACAGGGAAAGGTCAGGGATCAGAAAAGATGGACTGGAGTCCTCTGTTCTGTGCCCTTTGGAGCCACAGGACCCAGCTGCCTATGGCCATGCCCCAGACTTCACTTCATGTGTATAGCATGAGGGGGATTACAAGAGCCCGGAAGAGATGTAACTTCAGGCGGACTGGCACCTCGGACCTCAGTATGGGGTACAGAGAGGCAATAGCCCCCAGTGTTCTTGCAGAGAAGCCTCTGATGTGTTCGTGGAAAATTAGACCCCTATCCAGTTTAATTCCCAAGTAGGTGATGGAGTTCCTCCATTTGATTCTTTGACTTCGAAATTGAAAGGTGGGGCAGTCTGTAGGGGTGTGGCACCTCATTAAGATGGCATGGCTCTTGTCCGCATTAATGGACATTTGCCAATGCTGGCACCACTCTCCACTACCTTGGATAAGGCGGAGGTGTTGCTGTATGGGGTTGAAGGCTCTGAGAATGTGTTTGTTTGTACAGAACAGCAGCACATCATCAGCACATTGAGCTATACTGACTGTGATGGGAAGTCTGGCACACAGACGCTGAATAGTGTGAGGGACAGCACAGAGCCTTTGGGGACTCTGCCTCTTATTAGTCTCTCAGTGTAAATATTCTCCCAGTGACTTTAAATGTGTGGTGTCTGAGGAAGCTGTATAGGCTGTTGATAATTTGTGTAGGGAGTCCCAGTTGGATTAGTATGAGTAGGAGCCCCCTGGGCCAGTCATTGAGAAGGCTTTTTCAACGTCCAGAGATACCGCAGCAGTGGAGGCGCATTCCTGGAAACCCAGGGCAGCAGCAGCCTCCACCACCCACAGCAGCTGTTGAGGTGTAGAATGCCCAGGACGAAACCCAAACTGGTGTTCACGGATGGCTTGAATGTCCCTCAACAGTGGGGACAAGGGTTTAAGATCATCCTCTTGAGTACTTTTGAGAGGGTCAATAGGAGACTTATGGATCGGTAGTTGGAGGGGTGTACTGGGTCTTTCCCGGCTTCTGTGTTGTGGTTCCTGTTGTTCATAGCTTTCCGGTGTGCATGATTTTGTTTGTATACCTGTTCTTCTTAAATGTGTTAATCATGTGATTTTATTTCTTGAGGTCTGTATTCATCATCTGCTATTTCATACCCTTGGTGGAACAGAGTAGTGAAGACGGTTTTCTTCTGGGCCAGGCTGTGATGTCTGTGTGTATCCAAGTAGTAATCTTGTGTGTGTGGCTTTTCTGTGCATGCTGTGTCCCAATGTTTCATCTTGCTTTTTATGAATTGCTTTTTTGCTAGGAATGGAAGTGAGCCTTAGTTTTCAATCTCCATGGTGAACTTGATATTTCTGTGAATGCTGTTAATGTGCGAAAGAAAGACTTGTAGCACTTCCTCCCCATGTTGCCAAATAACAAATGTGTCAACCATGTACCAGTAAAAAACCTTAGGCTTAAAGTGAAGCAGACCAGAGCTTAGTGCTCACAGTATTCCATGTCAAAGTTGGCCACGGCAGGAAAGAGTGCAGAACCCATCGCCAAGCCATTTGTTCGTAGAATTCCTCATATGTGAAGAATGTGGAATTGAGTGTATGTTCAAAAAGTTTGACTATATCTGGAGGAATCTGTTCAGCTTACAGGTTTAGCGTTTTGTGGAGGAGAAACCGTAAAAAGTGAAACATGTTGAAGGTGATCAACCTAAGCAAAACTCAAGTTTACGAGATTCCAAGGAACAAAACAGAAATTCTGAAGCATTGGGAGAGTTATGCTAATGGAAAAATAAAGAGAATTTCAGAAAACTGAAAACCAGAACATTAATGAAATAGTGTGGAAGTGGTTCGTTAGTGTTAGGGCAAAAAATCATCACATATAGGGTCCAATGTTACAGGAATGTGCTAGAAAGGTATCTGAAAACTGGGTAAAACTGAATTCAAAGCATCTAATGGATGGTTGGAGAGTTTCCACAAAAGACATCCAATAATTTGAGATGAACTGAGTGATGTTAACACTGAAACCATCACTGATTGAATTACTAAACTACTTTCAATAATTAAAGGATATGAACCTGAGAACAGAAAATGGCGATGAGACAGAACTATACTTCCGAGCGTTACCGAATAAATCGTTGTTTAAATGGTGAGAAATATTTGGAAGGAAAATTGTCCAAGGAATGACTCACTTTTCCTATGTGGTTTTATGTCAGGTGAAATGGAAAAACCACTGGCAATTTGTAAGGCTGCTAAGCTGAGACGCTTCAAAACATCAACCTACAGAATCTGCCTATTGATTGGAGATCCAGTAAGAAGGTGTGAAGAATGCCACAAGTTATGGAAGAATGGTTAATGGCATTTAATGGAAGAATGAGACAAAACTGGGATGTTTTGCTTTTTTTGGATAATGCAACATGTCATCCACACATCAAACTTCCCAATGTCCAACTTGCTTAGTTTACTCCAAGTACCACAAGTGTTACTCCCCCATTAGACCAAAGCATCATTCACAATGTATATTTTTGTAAACTGTTAATACAGTCTTTGCTCACTAATATGGATTCCACATCACCTGCCTCTGAGCTATCCAAAATCGTTTCTAGATGCGATAGTTTGAATAAGCCAAATAGTAAAGAAATTACTACCAGAAGCAGTAACAAAGTGTTTCAGAAAAGCAGGGTTTCTAATGGGCCAAGTTATTGAAAGTGAAGAGAATGTGTATGAGACACAAGAATTTCAACACTATATCAATGAAGGTGCTTTCAATTGCAATGTCATGGAATATGTGTTGGCAAGTAGACTTACACTGTACACTCTCAAGGACTAAGTGGTTAATGTTGTGTAACCTGTTTTATAGTAAATAATTGACAAAAGGTTTTTTCATGTTATCAGGTTGCACATACTGCAAATTGTTAATTCACATCTGATTATTGTAACTTTTGTAATTAAATACTAAATAAATATAACAATATGTCAACATAGACAGTAATGTGCAAACTGAAACACAGTTGATATAGATGCCTAAATTGATAATATTCAAAGTCAAAAAGAAGAAGAGAAGGCAGCGGAAGATGAAGAGACATGTGTCCCTGAGTTGAAAAAGAAGTGTAAGCTAAGGACATATTGGGATGCTGTCAAGAGTTTAAAGGAACTGCAGCAATTTGCCCTATGGTGAAATGACTTGGTTATGTTTGGTATGATGTATCAAGCCAAAGTGTTTGTGGAAAGTTGAGCAGCTAAGCAGCAATGTGCCCAGAAAACTCTCCTTGACTACTGAAAAAATAAATGAATCATTTATACAACTATTTTCATTCATTATAGGTTTTGGTGTGTATTATATATGCAGAAACATCTAAATACACACAATTGAATAAGTTATACATTCTTTTATCACATTCTGTCCATTTATATATGTTCATGGTTTAATTTTGTTAATAGCCTAGGGCTACCTTTGTTAAACAAAAGCTATCTATAAAGAAAATGTTCGGAAGTCCCTGATTCTGCTGAAGACAGGTTTTATAAATTATTTTGTTGTTTAATGACACTGACAATTGCCAGGATCACATCAGTGTCACCAGTGTGCCCAAATTTTGTCCTGCACGAGTTCTTTTACACGCCAGCAGGGTTACCAACCCATACGACAATTATGGGGGCATACAGTAATTTGAATGTTTGTAGTCATGGTTGTCAAACTGTACAGTAATTATGGGGGTGTACGATAATTTCGATACCAGCGAAATATTTCCACTGGTTTGTCACACCAGCGAAATGAAATTAATTATAAATAGAGACACCACTTTTGCTCTCATGGCCTGTCTCCATCCCTCTAAGGCAACCATTTTATATCCTACTAAACCTCCTACCCTTTATCATCTTATTGCCAATGTGCCCAGATCTGGTAGTCTCAATGAACAAAGCACTGTTCAGAAAATTGATGATCAATGGAGAAAACTCAGAATACGTGATATTCCATGTGAAATAAAGAACATGCCTGAATCTGGCAGTTTCTGCAGTGCTGTTAAACGTATGTCACCTTGGTGGAAATATGGATTTCAAAGAGTTGGCAGAGGTTGCATTATCAGTGATTTCATTGCCCCTCAGAAACACTTCTTGTGAAAGAGTTGTTTCCAAACCAGATTTAATAAAAACCAAAATTAGAATCAGACTGGCAGTAGATACGGTAAATGGACTTATTCAGTTGTCTCAGCTTATAAAGAATGTGTTGGATCTGAAAATCTGCAATTCATTGAGATATTAAAGTTTATCTCAATCAATTTGTATAAAGCTGCAGCAGTTTAGGAATATGAACTTTCAGATGAATAGTGCGAAAAACATAAGTACTAAAGTTGTAATACTGGGTTGTAAGTGAATACCATAAACATCAATACTATTACTTTTTCATAACTGTTATGCTGATACATTTATTGTTGTAGCACTTGGTTTATGATGTACAATAATTTCGAATATAAATCTATAATTTTGATTGGCTGGTACAATAATTTTACTTTTAAACACTGGCAACCCTGCATGCCAGTAAATCTACTGATATGGAGTTGTCATTTTTAAGTACACTTAAAAAGCACGGTCTGGATCGATTTGAACCCACAACCTTGGGATCAGTAGGCCAGCGTCTAATCAACTGAGCCATCCAGGTTTTATGTTTATCACAATGCATCTACCCATTTTCACCTACATCCTTTGCTCTCGCATGCATGCACTTGTTATGCAAACAAAGCTGAAAACAAAGTCATATGTGGCATTCATGGTATATACAATCACTTCAGAAATTATTTTAAAAACATGTCAAGAAATGTGCAAGACAACGGTCTAGTAAAAAATTTGGAAAGAAATGACAAGAGGAGAGAGGCACACCACCTAGTCTCGGAACTTCAAGAAAAAAAGAAAGAAATATCGTTTTTGGAATGTGTAATCGCATCTACATGTAAGAATGTATGAAATACATTCATAGGAGTCGAGTTATTGATTTAAAACTTGATTTATAGGTTTAATTTGTTTACAAAGCATGAAAACATTTTAAAATTAAATTTGTAAACAAAATTTATAAAATTAATCATTATAAATGATTGTTACTCTTGCCTCCAAAATTATAACAGAAAATAGAATGCAAATAGTGCAAACATAAAATGATTATGGGGCAACTGTACAGAAAACTGTAAGCCCATAACATTCAATCCATGAGAAATGGAAATAGATGTTGATTCATGCTGACATTCATTGTTTATATTTTATGTTCATCAATAATGTATCAATTTGTGTTATGTTACATTTTATTTTGTTAATTTTAATATCACACCTAAAACTATTTGGTATGGTAATATGGGAGCATGACTTGACAATTATGTGAACAAATAATGACTAAAATGAAAGAAAAACAATTGTTGATAGATTGTAACCACAGTGGATAAATAGTCAAGCTTTTCTGATGCAGTTGTGATCTTCATGTCACATAGGAAAGATATGAAACTGTGTGTAATTACTATTAAATGGGCATCACAATAAAAAAGATGCATAAATAATCCTAGAACAATAAGGAGAAGTGATTGCAATAGAAGAAACGAGGTCTGATTAATTATAATGGATATAAATGTACATTATTAAGAGCAAAAACATAGTTATAGTGAAAGTGGCTTATTTAGCCTTCGGGCTAGAAGCAGTTAAAAAATCTTTGCTGTGGGGAATGACCAGAGCAGTTTCCGATGGTTGTCTCAGAAGCTTGTTAAATAGTCAATTAATATGTCACAGATTTCCATTTAAATTTAAATAAAGTGAATTTTGGAGAAATCTGGACTTTGAATCAAGGAAAATCCTTATCCACACCATTTTGTTGAACTTTATCTGTTGTCTGCTACATACGACCCTGTAATGAAGATCTCATCACTCCATTATAGAAACTGCTATATTTGGGGCCTTAACGTGTGGCAAGATTAAATAGAAAGAGGGGTGATTCACATCTCTTTATGAAAACTGCTACAGGACTTCCTTTAGATCTTATATGGTATTTTCTCAAATGGTTTTCAAGATCTTTCCTAATGTGTTTAACTGGATTGCACTCTGGTGTTTGTAGTGTGCTTTTAAGGTATGGATTGCATTCTATCCATAATCAAACAAGTTCTGATGTGTGCTTAAGAACATTGTGCTGTTGGAAGAAGTAGTTGTTTTCTAAGTCCAACTTCGACACTACTGTCGAGATTATTTTGCAATATGCTCTTATATTGAAACTTATCCATATTGCCATTCTTATTAACAGTATCTGTAATCTGCACATAAGTTTTACCTACATGGAATAGCTGCACAACAATGTTGTAAACCTCCAGGGTTGTCTCTGCTCCTTTAAGTTCCATTTTGACTGGAATTACTACACTGCAGAATGAAGACAACACTCACTATCTCTAGATGGAAAGGGGAAGGAGTGAGGAACAAGAAAACCTTGACTTCCTTTACTAATTAAGAGGAGTGTTTCAATACTAATGTCCTAGCAGGAAGGCATCATATGAGAAACAATCAAATGTTCTTTCCTACAGGAGCAATGTTTTACAACATCCTTCTAAATACAGTGCTGTTAGTTTAAGAATTGGCACTAGCGACAAATGCTGTGCTCCCGCAAGTCATTGCCTGCTCACCGATAGATGGGACTTTACATACCGAAAGAAACTGGTGTACACTTTTCATGCGTCTGTTAGTTTCGACCTTGGCACGCAGTAGTGGCATGGCTTATATGGTTCGACATGTTTGCATGATGGTGAAATATTCAGTAAGTGAACGTGCATATATAGTGAAAAGCTATTTTCTGAAAAAGAAATCGGTTTGCAGAACCAGGCGAAAATTTAGACGTAAATTCCCTGATTGCCCAAGTTCCTCACAGAGATACAGAAAAAATGTGAAACAATTATCACAAATTAATTCTAATAGTATGGTAAAAGATAAATATGTGAATAAAAATATATATTACATAAATTATACAGGGTGATTCTGTGATTATGTTACAAACTTTTGGGGATGATAGAGAGGACAGTTACAAACAATTTTCATAAGCAACCCATGTTTAGAAATGCTTCATAAAGATGACAATCTAAAATTTCAAATTTTTATTATGAACTTTTATTTATTGAATACACTTAAAGGTCAATTTTATAACAGTACAATTAAAATACCAACACATAATAGGAACCACTGAAAATGTCTACCACTAGCCTCAGTGCTTATAAACTCAGGTTCTTGAATACACTTCTGCAAAAACCACTGACAACTCTGATCAGCTGGACTCAGTCTCTGGACCTTTCGCCATAAGAACGGGTACAAAATTATTTATGTAGAACTCTTCACTCTAAAGATTGTGAAGAGGTCATGTTTGCGATCTTTCGGGTACTCAAATGTGACTGCTGTCTTACAAGATACAATAGAATTGAGGAGTTCAGAGTTCTTGCAATATTTTCATTCATGTTTACTTGCAGGCTTCCTGTTTCATGCAAACGCTGGGATCTTTCCATAGTTACAACAATGTTAACATATCAAATGTAAACATCCCCATGGCGACATTTTGGTCTACTTTAAAGAAGACATTATGATTTACCATTGCCTTCTAATAACTTAAGAATGAAAAGCTTCACTGCATCCTATCTGTTACAGACAGCACTCTGACAACACACACCAATATTTGTACCAATCGAACAAGACATCAATTCCTAAGTGAAAGTTCTTCATGTTTGCCTGCTTTATCATCCCTAAAGATTAACAGAATCACGCTATACATATGGAATTCATAGCTTTGCTAGTCATTTATGTATAATATTCTGGAGCCTTGAAATTGACTTGCAGGTTTACAGCGGGTATAGAAGTCGAGTGAGAAACGTTTAATTCACATTAAGATAACCTGACATGGTAGCTCAATTATAAAGTAATGGCAGCCAAAAATCCATGGTTGGGTCCTAGTCATGGCCCTGAATTTTTCAAATATCTACATTTTTCATGCAACAATGTATTATGACCAAATGCAGTTATGAATGTGTGGTAGTACCACCTGGCAAAGCGACAAGGCATATTGACCTTGGCTGTCGAGCATTACGATCACTTCTTATCTTGTTTATGGAACAGCAAAATAATCGCAACTTGGCATATAGTCAGTGATAGAACACAATTACATAATATCTCGCACTTGCTGATATGATACATTGCTGTCCTGAAGATATAATTGCATCTGAACAGAATGTACATACCCATCTCGCCGTGTTTGTGTGATAAGCTCGCGCAAACAACTCGGCAATTTCACATTCTTTCAGATATGACTCATGGCTTTGCCAAGTAGTAAAAAAATGCATAGAAAATGAAAAAATTCCTTACCTCTACTTGTGTGAGCATTTTCAGGATCAAGGCGCATGATGCATTGCTTACGAGCTTTGCGTTTCTGGCTGCCAACAAGGGGGGTCATTCTGGCTGGAGATGAATTTGTTATTGTGGTTGCTGTTACTGTAGCTATTATGGCTGTGACAACACTGGAACCACTGACTGGTGGTGAAGCAATCTTGGGCAAGCATTTTTCTTCAGGAGACTGACCTATGAAACCATTTTCTGAAACTTTGAGTGATAAATTTCAATAATTTCTTATGATATGAGATGGAACTCAAAAATATCTGAAACTGATATAATTTAATGAAAATTTACATTATATCAAAACACTGCACTATTTAACAAAGATTACTTTTTGCTCATTTCTAGAATGGGGGCAACTTCAATTTTCATCTATGCTTTCTTTTCCCCCCTTAGAAAGCACTGGAAAACACAACTAAGCATGTTTATAAAAGAGATACATTATTACGATATTTGCATTATTTCACAGGAAACTTTGATAGTTTTATTGTAAAACTCACTGTTATTCTGAAGAACAGGATCTTGGTAGCTTGTGGATGATTTTGCTGAAGTAGAAGTGCTTATCAAGCTTTTCCTTGTGGAGCCTCCCAGTGATATCAAGTTACGCTTTTTCCGCTGTTTTTTCTTCAACTGGAACTCCTCCAAACTGAGTGATGGTAAAGCTTCTATTTTTTCATCCAGATTGAAATCCCTGTGAGAAATAATCTTAGTAAATATGCATTTCTGTACCTGGAAGACCAAAAATACATGTGCTCACTTTAGTGCCCAAAGTTAACTGGTTAACTGCCTACTGTACTTTTTCCCTTAAGGTCCTCTTGGCACAAGGATGCATTTACCTTGTTCTGCTATAAGTTCTAACCTTCATACAAAAGTGGATAGTGTACAGAAAAATGTGTAGTGCTCACATCACTTTTTCTACTCTTGTACTAACTATTCTTATACTCTTATTTCTATCTTCATGTTAGTTGAGATAAACATTTACAGAAATTATCTTATTGCTGATTTTCTAGTAAGTGCAAGGGGAATATGGGAATACAGTAGGCTTTGAGCGATAGTCAAATCTTTTAAAACTTTGCAATTCTGCTCCCTTTGTACTGCCAAGAGATAAAGTTAAAATGACCTTCCATTTGAGAAAAGTAGAAATATTGCAAAACTCACACGAATAACAAGAAATATCTCCGAAATGGTTCACTCCACAAAAAAAGTATTTGGGCATAACCTGTATTTTAACGAGGTCTACATTTTTTATACAGTAAGACATGGTCTATCTCTTATGGTTTACCAGTTATCTCTTATGGTTTACCAGTTATACAAAAGCCACCAAGAGTAAACAGGACTACATGGGCTATAGCCAGAAAATTCAAAATATACATTTCATTTGCCATGAGCTATTTGTGAGGAAATCAAAATTTTCTTAATATTTTCCATATAAAGGATAGTTTAGGTTGGAGGCATTTTCATCAAAATCTTTGTCGCATCCTTGAAAGACGTTAAACTTAAATAGCAACTTTGGTTTTTATCCAACTTTTCATTTGAGTTATGCTGTTTAAACACATGCATGCACATGACCATAAACTGACCTTTTTTAAAAATGATTTTTTTTTAAATTCACGGGGCCTCAAAACATATTTCAGGTGAAATCTTAACATCGAAATTTTGGGTGGAATACAATACTTCCCCTACTTACTATACGTAGTAGAAGAAGTGGAAAAACAACTAATCAATACAGTTATCTCACATGTAGTTGCTGTTTGCACAACAAATGCACATGATTTCTCCCAATTGTTGTTATAGTGTTTAACGCCCGCTTTTACTACTACGGCACCGCAGGCGGTGACACTGATGATACATGAAGATGGAGCACCGGTGGAATGAGATGGCGGGGGAAACCGGAGCACCCGGAGAAAACCCGCCCTGACGCCGCTTCGTCCACCACGAATACCACATGCGGGTCCCTGGGATCGAACCCGGGCCGCCTAGGTGGTAGGCGAGCGCGCTAACCGATTTCTCCCAATGGTCGTTTACTGCAACATACATCCTCTCTATAAGAATGGCTGCCACTTCAAGTATCTCACTTCTTGGTATCAAATGCTTTAATGGGTTTCAAGCAGGCATCCATCCATATTCTTCTTCAGAGTGATCCTTATGCAATATATCCAAGGACTTCCCCGGGGGCAATCTTCAACTAGGATTAATTCCAGCACATTGAGCTTATATATGCCAACACTACAGCTTCAGGTGACATTTTACCAACTGTCTAGGCAGACGTGTACATACCAGGGATATGTGTGAAGCATTCTGCTTTTGTTATTTGACCAAGCAGTATGCAGCATGTGTTAGACACCCTGGGACTTAGTTTTTAGGTGAAAATGACATTTTCAGTTTTTGAATTATATAAATGTTCTAAGCACACCTGTGAAACATTCTGGCCAAAGATTCTTCCTGATCTGTCATGTATGTTGCCCAGCAACTGTTTAAGTCACTCTGCACTTCCTTTTAATTCTACTGGACCCACCCACTTCCCCTTCTGTATGGGTATTTTTCTCAGTTTTGTATTTTTGCATGCAAAATTTGTTCCTTACATTTCAGTACTGCTCTGATCTATACATCTAAAGATTCAAGTACAGTTTATATGACAGCCTTATTCATTGGCTTAAAAAATGGAATTTTAACACCAACAACTTTATAAAAGAAACATTTCCTGTAAGCACTAACACCAACTAGAACCAAATACTTTCATTTATTTTAACTTTACTGAAGTATCAGAAAATGCCATTTTATTTCTCAGAAAAATGTGAATGCACAAAACAATTACAAAAAAAAAAAAAAAAAAAAAAAAAAAAAAAAAAAAAAAAAAAAAAAGCATGCTTAAAAACATTTAATTGTATTATCTGAAAAAACTATTTGTGCCAGACCTTTGAGCTTCTACACAATCATTTCTTTGCTCATATTAAGTGTGCCAATTTTTAAATAAATAGCTTTAAAATTAAAAAAGTTGCAAAATTCAGTACCAGTATCTCTTAACCGCAGGTGACGCAACATATGCAATTATTACAAAGGTACACAGGGAAGAACATGGATATGCAGGAAGTCAATTTGCCATTTGAATATGCTGCACGAAGATATATATTCCTAAGTGAATAATCTAGAACTGTGTATGTAAAACATGATGCCATTGCATGCACAGAGTTAAACAGATACACACACTACTTCCTTGCTATATATGCCCCATCTGCAAAGGCCAGTAGAATGCCACCCAAACTTGCAGTGATAACATAAATGGAATCAAGTGTACAGCATTACACATACCTTGACCTTGTGAATTCAATCCACAAAGTGGCGTTTGACGTCATCTTCTTTAGAATATCATATTGTGCACGTGTTTTTATGCCTTATTTGCAGAAAATAAGTCTCTGACACCCTTAAATGCCTTCTCCACCAGAACATCATAATTGCTGGTTGGCAGCCTCCTTCCACCTTGCAGAATTTCCACAAAGCTGTTAAGGTTTCCTTCCACTGAGAGGAGACATTTGTGTGCTTTCTTCACTCTTTGGTTCCTAATAGCTGTAGAACTGTCCTCGGTTGCTGTCATGTGTTTCATTGGAATGGCTCCAAGCTAAGATGTTCTAAGATGTGCAACCTGCTAGTGATGGAATTCTCAGTAGCCATGCCAGATTTCCTGCTTCTGGAATGAATTCATTTAGATTCTCTTTGCAACAACTTTAATGTCTGCAGAAAAACAACTGTTCTCATTCTGACGAACAGTTCTAGATCTCTCACTGCAAGTGTCGTCTTGAATGATTTTTCAATATACAAACATTATCCTAATTCACAGCAGTAGCGTTAAAAATATCTCCAATGGAGTTTCACTACAACTATGTAACACCATCACTGCAACATAGTTCTTTTCGTTGTGCCATTTCGTACTAAAATGCAGCAGGCAGACCTGGTTTGTTGTATACCAACGATTCCAAGTAACTGTAGCCTGTTTAAAATGTGCCAATTTAACAATCATATAGATATATGATAATATATAAGCATATTCTTGTGATTATATACAAACATGTTTGCTCCTTCCGTCATTACCCTTTTTTACTTTATGAAAATATTTAAATTCTAAATGATTATGAATAAACAATTTAAAACAGTAAATAATATGTTACAAGGGTTTCTCATGTGATGGTTAAAGTGTCATGCAAATAATGTAGTAATGAACTAAATATTTGCAATTACTTTTAATTGTCTGCTACAGCTTCACCTACATTATTATATAACATGCCTTGGTGCAAAAGTATTCAATTTATTCATCCATAAAATCAGTATTGTACAAAGTACAGTGATACAGGATATATCAATTATAATATTCATTTTGCTAACAATTCTTTTGATTACAAATATATAATGTGATCAAACTAAGCTACCTAACAGTATTTTTATGCAATGGATATTTATTATGTTCCAAATATTCCTTTATAGTGTAGAAGCAGTGCTTGTGCAGGAAAGCCTTTTTGTTTTGTTTTTGAAACCTTGCTGGAGTGAAGCATTCCATTCTTACACATAGTGGTTCTAGTTGAGATCAAGTGTATATTCTTGCTCTTTTGAGTGCGGTGCATATGAACATTTTAATTTATTTTGGAATTTGTATCTATTCTTTTTTTTTTACAAACAGTGTTATCTCCAATATATAAGCACATGCCAATGTAAATATACCAAGTTTCCTGAATAATTAAAGGTAATTGTGCAATGAATGTGTAACTTGTTATTTTTGCCTAATAGATTATGTTTATTTCCCCAATTTTATGTCTACAACCAGTGTATATAATAAACCAGGTTTAGTGTATCCAGAAGTGTTACACGTAATTAATGTACATTATTTACATATTGAGTATGGTTAAATGCTTTGAGGTTTATGGTCTGTATACTTACTTTAGAACACACATTACGTTCAGTTCACCAACTTCCTACTTTAATATTAAATGCATGCATTTAATTGGTAGACTCACAATCAGCCCATTAAATGGAAAGTGTTTCTTTAATTTGCATTAATTTATATTTGCAGTTTGTATAAACTTAATAATACAATTGAGGTACCTAGTTTCAAACACCATCAAATCCATTCATCTCATTTTGTGGATAATTGCAAAAGCAGCTCAGAAGAAACCATTATCCAAAGTAATTTAACTTCAATATTAAAATGTTAAATGAGTCATTTAACATGAAATTTTTGAATATAACATACCTCTGGAATTAATTTTTTAAATGGTTGAGAAATAAATTTGAGGAAAACTGGATGTGATGGGGTTTGATACCAAAATTGGAATTTAGTGGTCTTTGAAACTGAAGAGTTACAAATTTGAAATTATGTGTAACACTAAACGAGCCTTGCAAAACAAAAATAACTTTTTAATGAATTTAATTATCTATAAAGTTAGTTTTAATACCCAATAAAAGCAGATGTCACTTGCTTATAATACAAATCAAGAATTATTAAAATTATGACTCTTAGATTTTTTAACCCACAATTTGTTGCCTTTTTGTTGCAAAAAATATAGGTTTCTTAAATTTAATTTACATAAAAACCGTTGAATCTATTGAAATACGCCAAAGGAAAAAGTTGTTGTTTATTCAATTTTCTATGAATATAGCCATAAATCAAGAACCTTAAATGAATAATTTTTCAGCCAGATAATAAATTTTTTTGATAAAAATATTTTTTTTCTAAAAAACTATAAACATTTTGGCACTAGACTTTCTTGTTATTCACAACATGAAAAATTTGCTGTTAAAGTCTGGCGGATCATTTCACTTCAATCCTGTATATAACATACATTGGCAGAAATACACCTCTCTTTAAATTTTGTGATCTAATGTGCATCTTGTTTAGATTAGTCTCAGTGATAAGCTTAGCCTAACAACTGCATTTCAATCAAGAAAACCACCTTAAATCACAACATTGTTTAGGTTTTCTGTTTTTCTTTTACTGAAGGTTTGAAGCTAATAGTCGTTGCTCGCTTCTCGATGTATCGCCATTGATGCTTAAATGTCGTTGGTCTCGTGGTCGCCCGTTGATTTGGTTCTTTCCCGCTAGCTCAGCTTGAGATCTCTTTATTTATCTCGGGTACGCGCAGGTGTTTTCGAATAGACTACCCAAGAAAACCTTTATATATTGTTTATTGCATCTTAGATATTTTCGGGAGCTATGCCGATTGTATATGTAGAGGAATCGCACTCACGTCTGCACAGCACAACCTGCAGTACTGGTCTGGTTGAGTAGTGACGCTTTCTGGCGTCCCCAAGCTAGGAAAACCGTTCTCTCCCAATTTGAATGTCATGACGTCATCCAAGAAAGCCTCGTATCCAAAATGCTATTTCCTTTTCCCGCAATTTAGAAATGTCCCTTTCTATTATAACATGTTCTTTTATGAATTTCGAATATATAATTACCTTTTTAGGATTAAACGATATTTACTTTATATTTTATTAAATATATCGTGCGACTTTCAAGGTTAGCAAACCTGAATTTTTACTGATTTCAAACTATAGGGTATGATGTCATGACTCGTTAATTTCAAACCAATAATGCGTTTATACTACAAATTTAACGACTATTATTTACTCATATCTTGCCCACCTTACAACACTTCCTGCTCTATTATCTATGTATGTTATTACTCAACACTTATCGCAAATCTCACATCCGGCAATTAAATTAAAACGTGTCTTTATCAAGCCCATTCGATTTGAAATCTAAATTTCGGTATCAAATGCCCCCATTTATGTTATTTTATTATTTCATAATAAAATAATGTAAATGTCTTGCCCGAAAGAAAAATTAAAAATTACTCCTGTATTTTGAATAATCGGCAACACTCCCATTATATACAATTTTCAATTACACTGTTTTGAAATTGGTTATTAACATATCTTCTCATTAATCTTTTTAACATGACAAACAATTGTACACTTGACTAAACATTAATCCTTAAATACTAATTACAATATGTTATGGTTTCTTCTGTGAAGCTTTTATATAAAGGTTAAATTTCAAGAGTCTTTCTTTATACTTCCTTCTTTTAGTTCATGTTTGCTCACTTCGCTCTCACTATCACTTGCACTGTGAATTTTCACTTTTGTTATTGTAACACATATCTTTACTAGATCCTTTAAGCACTAAAATGTACATATATTTATATAAATCCATTACACTCTTCAGACAAGTTCTTTCTTTGTCTTGCTGTGATAACTATCTATACATCTAAATATTTTAACAAATGTTTGCAAAGTAAATATTCTGTTTTCTCTCTATGCGGAGATGAACATTTTAACAATCTTTCTGAAGCTGTTATTGTGAGCTCTATACAATACATTTTTAAGCTCTTTGTAGTAGATAGCAATTCACATTCTGCATTTTTCATGAATATGTAAGTACCTGACCAATATATGGTTTTCAAGTAAGCTAACATTTAAATTTTATCTCAAAGCTGATTGGGCGCCAATAGACAAATGACACTTCGAATTTTTTTTTTTTTTTTTTTTTTTTTTTTTTTTACATTAAATCAAGGTTCCAAGGTACCACACGGTTTCTTGTATGGTCGAAGGAGTTGTTTATGCCATCTTCCCAGACATTTTTCATTTTTAACATCTTTTAATTCATAGGTATGATAACCAAATTTTGATATAATTTCTGCAGGACCTTTATATAACAATTCCATCCTTTTGTTCCTACCTCGCAAGGCACTTGATAACTTATGGTCTTTAACTAGTACCCAATCGCCTATCTGAGGTTCCCATTTATGTTTTCTACTCTTTTTCTTTAATTTTCGCTTCTCTGCCTTTTTCTTGATTCGTTCAAAAGCAATTCTCGCTCTTTCTTCTTCACTTAACTGAATGTCATTAATTTTCAGTGTTTTTGGTACCCCGATCAATATTGGTTCTGGTTCAATTCCTAACATTAATTTTATTGGTGCAAACCCAGTAGTTACATTAATGGTGTGATTGATAATCTTTTCTATCAATGGACAATATTTCACCCAATCCTTGTGATTATGATGTGTAAGTACACGTAAATAAATTCCTATATCTCGGAGGACACGTTCTGTTGGATTCCCTGATGGAAAGTATGAGGAACAATGTTGATTTAGTTTTCTCGCGTCTAATGTCACCCTAATCTTTCCATTGGCCTTAATTACAATACATAGGGGATTCACAAATTCTGAATTCGAAATCTCAATAACCTCCACTTCTAACATTGACTTTATAACTGCATCTACCTCTTCTCTTATTGTACTAGGGATAGCTCTCGCTTTATGTGTAAAAGGTTTGATGGGTATCATCTCAAACGAATGAGTATAAATATTACATTTACCAGGTTTCTCAGAGAATACTTCTTTATTTCGGATTAATATTTCAAACAGTTTATCCCTCTGTTGTTCATTTAGTTGATCAGCCTGAGTTACTTTTTCCCTCAACAATTCTTCTAAGTCTTCACTACTCTCCCTATCATAGTACCTAGTTGCGTCAGAAAACCTCAAATTGTCTATGAAATCATTTTTATCCCATTCTACATTTTCTTTATTATCGATACTGTACTCTTTGACATTTACTTCAGTTAATTCCATAGCTCCTACTTTAACATATTCTACAAAGAATGTATCCCCTTGGATTTCTTCTTCCTCTTTTTCTCGTACAATAGTTTCTGAACTATCTTCCACAAAAGGCACTATAATGGTCTCATCTTCAACTTTCATTTCTACAATCATGTTTTTAAAATTCACCACAGCTTCCCAGGCATAAAGACAATCACAACCTATTATAATATCTGTCACAAGTCTTCCTACAATCAGAAATAAAATTCCTAGTATTCTCCCATTTATTTCAATATTTATCATTGCTTGAAATTTTACTCTCTCTTTTCGTTTTCCCACAGCTAGCGAGCAATATATCCCATTAACTGGTAAAGACATTACTTTAAAACCACTACTTTGTAAATTATCATAAAAATTTTGTGAGCATACTGTGCTATTTGATCCCGTATCTATAATTGCATTGTATTGTTTTCCATTTACTCCAATTTTGATTTTAGGTGGATTTCCTACTTTTTCGTTTTCGTCAATTCTATTTTTCCATTCTCTTTTCTTTTGTATCATCATTTGCCTTCCAGGACTATTTATTTCCGAGTACTTATCACAATCATTACTAGGATACCCAGTTCTCACTGAAGGCGCGTTTGACCGGGTCTGGCGTTTCCCTGATTTTTAAGTATTGCTCCTGTACTATTTCCCGAATTGTTACTTCTGTTTTCCTGCATTAAATCGGGGTTACTTCCTACCATGTTTTTGACCGTGTTAATGGCCTCAACCATTTCAGCATTTTCGGGGGAATTTCGTCCATTAGAATACCTTTCTCCCTGTCTTGGTGACCTCGGTCTAAACTCATTATCTCCGTTTGTCCAATACCCATCATTTGAATTTCTACTATGTCCAAAATAACGTCCCCGTCTACCTCGATCAAATCTATTTGTATTCATATAATTCACCCTTATATTTCTTCCCCTTTGATTACCATTTCTATTTTGGTGATGCCCTTCCTGGTTATATCTACCTTGATTTTCCCACCGGAATGATTCCATCCTTGGTACTGGTCCCTTATATCTTTCCCTAATCTCACTTCTATTCTGATAATACTGTGCCCCTTGCCCGAAAGAATTGACAGTTTCTTTTCCTTCATATTTATTTCCAAATGCGTGTTTTGGCTTATTGACTTCTAAGGCTGATAATAATTCGATCATAGCTGCAATGCTATCGAGTCGGGCTATGATTAGGTAGTGTTGAAGCGTTTCCGGAAAATGTGGAGTAACTATATTTATTAGATCTTTTTCATCTAAGGGAGGATCCAACATCTTCGATTTTCTCGCTATTCTCATAAAATAGTTGACCATCGATTCCTCCGATCTAGGATTAAACTTTCCATTGCTTAATTCAACTCTAATATTAGCCTGCCTACTAGCTCCCCAATATCTGGTTAAAAAGATGTTCCTAAAGGTCCTGTAATCATTATTGTTACCCATAGAAAGGCCTAGCCAATTAGCAGCATTACCCTTTAGGCATTTTCTTACTATCACCATCTTGTACTCCTCTGGTATACGTTTCACCGTGAAGTACTCTTGTAACCCTTCTAAAAAGGCTTTAGGATCATCTGAATCTTCATTTTCAAAAACTGGAGGTGTCATTTCATTTAAGACATGGTTAGGCCAATGTAAATTTGAATTGTCACCTATCCCTGAGCTATTTCCGAGATCAGAATGGGAATTACTGTTACCCCTACTTTGCATCGAAATGTCAGCTGATACACCTGGTATTGCCTCGTTTCTTGCAACTTCATTACTAAGATTGTTGTGATTACATGCATTTTCATTTAATTTCAAATTTTCTAAGGCCTCTTTTACCTGAGTAATTTCTGTTACTACTCCTTTTATTTGGTCTGTAACATCCTCCAAATTTCTAGCCTGCCTTTCACTTTCTACATCAGATCTTTCTATTCTAACTTTACACCCCTGTAACTCTTCTCTAATTTCTTCCCTGTCTTTATCTAACCTTTGTACTACCTCTTCCCTTTGTTTGTCTAATTTATATGTTACTCTTTCCCTTTCTTTATCTAATTTTTCACTAACTTGTTGACCTAATTTCTTTTCAGAATTCTTTACTTCTTGCCTTATTGTCTCTAATTCTCCCTTAACCTGTTCTCTATTTTCTTTTACTTCACTACTGACTTTATTAATTTCCTCCCTAACTTCTTCCCTAAAGGTTTCTAAAGCTCTCTTCTGATTTTCCAATTGCATTCCCAATTCCTGTTGTCCCTTCTCTAATTTCTTTCCTAACTCTGTTCTTAATTCTTTACTAGTTTCATCTATCTTTTCCATTATCTTTTGAAACATATTCTCTATTCCTGACATAATTGCTGGCCTTTCTGAATTACTACTAAACATTTCTGAACTACCTCTAGGTGTTTCTCTAACGTTCTGATCTTCTACTTCTTGGCATATTCTGCTACCAATTACATTCTGATTATATTCTTCCATCCTAACTACACTTTTCTCAATTTCCGGACTCTCAAAACCTAGAAAATCGCTATCACTGTCTTCCATTTCTAAACTATTTACACGTGTTTTTCTACTCACCAATATTTCACTTTTTTTTTTTTTTTTTAACTGCACTTAAACTTGTTCACTACACGTTTCACAGATGTTGACACGCTGGGCACCTTCTTGTTTGCTGGCTCGATGCTGGCCTGGTCGTCTTGGGGTTGGTCCATTCTCTCGACGCCACACGTTGGATCACCTTCTTGTTTGCTGGTTCTATGCTGGCTTGGTCGTCTTGGGGTTGGTCTATTCACTCGACGCCCCACGTTGGGCGCCATTTGAAGCTAATAGTCGTTGCTCGCTTCTCGATGTATCGCCATTGATGCTTAAATGTCGTTGGTCTCGTGGTCGCCCGTTGATTTGGTTCTTTCCCGCTAGCTCAGCTTGAGATCTCTTTATTTATCTCGGGTACGCGCAGGTGTTTTCGAATAGACTACCCAAGAAAACCTTTATATATTGTTTACTGCATCTTAGATATTTTCGGGAGCTATGCCGATTGTATATGTAGAGGAATCGCACTCACGTCCGCACAGCACAACCTGCAGTACTGGTCTGGTTGAGTAGTGACGCTTTCTGACGTCCCCAAGCTAGGAAAACCGTTCTCTCCCAATTTGAATGTCATGACGTCATCCAAGAAAGCCTCGTATCCAAAATGCTATTTCCTTTTCCCGCAATTTAGAAATGTCCCTTTCTATTATAACATGTTCTTTTATGAATTTCGAATATATAATTACCTTTTTAGGATTAAACGATATTTACTTTATATTTTATTAAATATATCGCGCGACTTTTAAGGTTAGCAAACCTGAATTTTTACTGATTTCAAACTATAGGGTATGACGTCATGACTCGTTAATTTCAAACCAATAATGCGTTTATACTACAAATTTAACGACTATTATTCACTCATATCTTGCCCACCTTACAACACTTCCTGCTCTATTATCTATGTATGTTATTACTCAACACTTATCGCAAATCTCACATCCGGCAATTAAATTAAAACGTGTCTTTATCAAGCCCATTCGATTTGAAATCTAAATTTCGGTATCAGGTTAAACAGTTAAATGTCATCGCCCACGTTTCTTAAGCACATTTTCAGTTGCAGATTTCCAATAGTGATCAGGAGTATCATTTAGTCTGAATACTGTTCCATGGCTCTGAATAATTTCATCCACTTCTAGCTGATGGACAGTATCTTTTTCAGGTCCTTTTCAATTAAGCCAAATGCCCAATCTCGTCGAATGAAAGAACATCCAACCATCGGATTGGAAGTGTTCTTCCTACACAATTTTTTTCAGAAGAATAAATTACGAGCTAATTTCCCAGCATAGTAATGAGCATGGTGTTTATTTTTTTTTACTTTATTTTTTAAATTGTTTTATTTGTTTATTTAGTTTTCTGGTGCACTCACACTCCCGTCCATAAAACACATAACTGTTTTCTCTTCAAACTCAAGTGTTCACTATTGTGATGATAGGCACAAGAAATTATGATTACATTTTTAGGAAAGTCACTTTCACACCATGTGTAGCCAGTAACATTTTCATTTGTCAAACTGGGAAGTCAAGAAAGGCATTGTTTGGCCAAAAGGGATTTGGCAGACTTTGAAAGTAAAAGTGTTAATATAGGCACTGGATTTGGCAGATATGGGTACTCAGCCTCATTTTTGACAATGTATTTTAATAAGATCTGTCAGATTTTACTCTATCATGGCTGTATTGGATTCTCTGGAGTAAAATCTGTCAGAAGCGATGCATAAGGCAGTTTGGTCAAAAAATGCAGTTGGCAGCTTTTGATGCTAGGCACCTCAACTGCCTAAGAGATGATGCAATAAATTTTGTTTCACAGACATAATTAAAATAAACCAGAATCACACAAAACTACTTCTGTAATCCCATTTTGAAATGCTATTTTAAAACAAAATAAAAAGCAGCTCCTTAACAGGTTCTAAGAATATTTGCCCAAAAACTACATTTAATGTAAGCATCAAAACCATACAGCTTATCTGCACCATGGTTATTAATAAAACAAAAGTTTTTAACACAATAAAACTAAACTTTTCTCCGAACATTCACAAGTTTAACTGTCAAAATGTGAGGCCATGAAAGCTGTACAGTGGCCTGGTATACAAAGGTGATGCATCAAACTTACGGCAGGACTAATTGTATTGATGTCCAAGATTCTAATTCTAAACCACCAAAACAGTGAGAAATGTTTATTTTGTCTCTTAAGTAAGGATTTGAGTTCATTTATAGTTATGATTCTTAGAGCTTTAAGAATCTTCAACAGTTCACAAAGTTTGAGAGGTAGAACTGGAATTTAAAAATTCAATGCCACAGCTGGGATTTGAACCACAGGTGGCTTATTAGGTGGGTGCTCTAATCATTAAGCTACTGTGACAACCTGCCAGAATGACACTGAATTCTCACACCAGTTCGTATTTTTCCTGGTAAACCACAGTTCTAACTCATACAGTACACTTACTACAAAACTTAGCCAGCAGGCACATGGTCCGTCTCCCGGACATGCACTCTACACATGGTGGCAGTTGCACAGCCCATCTCCCAGTCACACATGCATGCATGTTAAATCAAATCTCAAATCACAATAACAATTAGAATTAACACACAACATGCCTTATCATAGCAGATGTTGTAAATGCTGTCCCTCTGCAACAAAACATCTATGGCATGTTCTAAGCAAATTTTCATTCATGCGCATTGGTTCATCTTTCATTATCATGTTAATTTCTCTTCTGGTATTTTGTTTTAATTTTGTCTTGTGCAAGGCACCTAAGATATTTTCGAGATGACTATTCTAATCTTTCTCCAATTTGATCTAATTCCTGTTCCATAAGCACATGCCATTTTACCTTTCTTTTCCTATCATGGCTTGATCCCATCTCCCTGAATTTATTTACAAGTAAATGAGTGGTTTCTTTACTCGGAAAATGCATGCCAGGAAATTTAGTTTGAAATTGCCATTACAACTTCCTTGAAAGATGATGCAAGCACTTACATAACCTACATAAAAACCCTTTGTTGTACTATATACTACAATCAATTAATTTTGAAAACACTTCAAGCAAAACTAAACACTTCTGAATACTTCTAATGTTATTCACATATGAACTGGACTAGAGCAGCACAAAACCTAACAAAGGTGACATGTGAATAACATTAGGAGTATTCAGAAATGTTTGGTTTTGCTTGAATTGTTTTCAAAATGAACCGATTGCAGTATACAGTACAACAAAGGGGGTTTATGTATAATATGTATGTGTTTGCATCATCTTTCAAGGAAGTTGTAAACGCTATTTGAAACTAAATTTCCTGGCATGCGTGTTCTGAGTAGAGAAAGGCTAGAACAGTCATCTCGAAAATATCTTAGGTGCCTTGCACAAGACAAAATTGAAACAAAATATCAGAAGAGAAATTAACATTATAATGAAAAATGAACTAATGTGTGTGAATGAAAATTTCCTTAGAAGATGCTGTAGATGTATTGTTGCAGATGGACTGCATTTCCAACATCTGCTGTGATAAGTTATGTTTTGTGTAATTCTGGTAATTGTTAATGTGATTTGAAATTTGATGTGCATGCATTTGTGACCAAGAGGAAGGCCATGAGACTGCCAGCCAAGTGTGCAGTACATGTCTGGGAGACATGCCATGCACCTGCTGGCCAAGTTTTGTAGTAAACATACTGTATTTAGGCAGGGTGTACCATATGGCTAAGAGCAGATTGCTGAGAAGCAATACAGGATGCAATAGAAGACATGTAAACAACCACAGCACAGGTGGCGATATTTCAACATTTTAATTTTAGTAAGATCTCAAGTATATGCTACATACAATTAGCAAATAAATTTAGGCTGAAACGAAGGAAAGAAATTTCTCATTAGCCAAGAGCACAACAATTTCATCCAAAGCCCATCCCCTCCCCTCAAAACATAATGACCCAATATTTTGCTGTTAACCTTTAAATGCACAAACAAAAATCTGGCAATAAATTTTGTAAGTTGGAGCAGAATGTGTTTTTAAATGTCAACATAGTTTTTAACTACGTTTATTAATATGCTCCACTGTTTTCAACACTTTATCATTAGTTTTATATAAAATCTAATTACTTTATAGTTATTTTGTCTGAAGTAAAATCCTCATAACCAATGACTGCTTTTGCCAGAATGGTGAAATTGTGTTTTATATAATTGTGCATTACTGTCTGAATACTGTTGCTTTGCTGTTTAATTAGCACATGCATTTACATCATTAGGTTAATTAAAAAGGTTTATCAATTTTAACTTAATACTGTCACCGCGCCCGCCGCATCTAATTGCCGACAGCAGCAGTGTCACCCATCGCATTATTGTCGGCACTACCGCAAAGGAGCCGAAGGAAAGAGACAGAGAATGGCCGCATTGTTGGGGCGCTTGCCGAAAGAGAGAAAAGGTTAGAGGCTACTGGAATCTTCTACTTTGTACTCCAGCGCAATAAGTGAACGTTCCTGAAGCTTCCAGAATAGTGCCTGGGAGATATAAATAGCGGTAAAGTGTGAGAAGAGGCAGTCAGACATATGTGAAGTTTGAGTAGTCGTGCCGACGGAGACGGACAGACGATGTGGAGAGTTGTGCCGACGGAGAAGAGTTAGTTCTTTGTGTTACGAATTCGGAGCCGTGCTGTTGGAGAATCGGAAAAGACTTTCTTGTTGTTGCAACGAGTGTACAAAGTTACTGTTTACGGAAATAAAAGTGTGTCTTTATCTCGACTACATCTGTCGTATTTACTTCACAACCAAACCAAAAAAGTCACACTGGTGTCAGAAGTGGGATCCGTCGAATTGCTTCTAGTTTCGTTACATCGTTGTTAGAAGTTGCAACGTTAGAACCAAGATGGAGGGAGATTCGGAAACCAGGATGATGGCAATGATGAAAGAATTATTCGCCGAGCTGAAAGAAATGAAGACGGCAAACGACAACCTCGCTGCCAAAATGGAAACGTCATACGACAACCTCGCTGCCGAGCTGAAAGAGATGAAGACGGCAAACGATAACCTCGCTGCCAAAATGGAAACGTCAAACGACAACCTCGCTGCCGAGCTGAAAGAGATGAAGATGGAACAACTCGGTGAACTGACTGGCGTGACGGAAGACGTGGAAGAACTCGGCGAAAAGGTGGTAGACCTCTGCCAGCACGTGGACGTCGTGGAGGACGACGGGGAACGTCTTGGCGCCCTGGTAGTAAGAGTTGACGAGAGCGTCAAAGTACTGGATGCCAGGGGCAGACGGAATAGCGCGGAGCCGGGGAGGGAGCACCTAGTGGCCGAGGCGACAGTTGCGCCCGTTTCAGATGATGTGAGGGAAGACGTGAAACAACTCGGCGAACTGATTGGCGTGACGGAAGACGTGGAACAACTCGGCGAACTGATTGGCGTGACGGAAGACGTGGAACAACTCGGCGAACTGATTGGCGTGACGGAAGGCGTGGAACAACTCGGCGAACTGATTGGCGTGACGGAAGACGTGGAACAACTCGGCGAACTGATTGGCGTGACGGAAGACGTGGAACAACTCGGCGAACTGATTGGCGTGATGGAAGGCGTGGAACAACTCGGCGAACTGATTGGCGTGACGGAAGACGTGGAACAACTCGGCGAACTGATTGGCGTGACGGAAGACGTGGAAGAACTCGGCGAAAAGGTGGAAGATCTCTGCCAGCATGTGGACGTCGTGGAGGACGACGGGGAACGTCTTGGCGCCCTGGTAGTAAGAGTTGACGAGAGCGTCAAAGTACTGGATGCCAGGGGCAGACAGAATAGCGCGGACCCGGGGAGGGAGCACCTAGTGGCCGAGGCGACAGTTGCGCCCGTTTCAGATAACGAAAATGTACGTCTCGGGGAAGACAAAGGGACAGTTCAGGGGCGTCGTCGAGGATCCCCTGGAGGAGTGTGTCGGGTACGTAACCAACCAGGATATGACGTGGAGGACGATCAGCAGGGAAGCGCACAAGCAAACGAGCAACACGCGAGATCCGATTTAGCGTGTGACATGGGGGGACCGTCGGGGCCATCCAATCACCTGACGCATAGTGCCGTGAACGGAAGAATGGTGGACATCATCTTGGACGGCAGGATACAGGACAGGCCGTGCCGAGCACGAGTGAACACGAGTGCAGCGGTGGACGCGACTCGCGCGGATGTGGTGGGGTTTGTTGCCGGACCCATCGGAAGCAAGGTGGCTGCGAAGGTGCGCCAGAGAGGTCGGTGGACACGGTACCCAATGAGCCGTTTCCAAGTGCGCAGGATGGCCCGTCAACACACCAGGAAGAAGGGCAACTGGACGAGGGACCGTCAAGACCGGCGGTACTGTTGCAGAATTTCGAAGCAGGATGGCATACGTCGTCCTACCCAGACCAAGGGACACTATCCAACAGCGATACCTAGGATCGTGCCTCCTGGAGAAGAGGTTCGATGGGATAGTCCGCCGGGGGGCAAGGGAGATGCCGCAGTGATAGTGCTGGTCGGGACGACCAGCTCTGAGGAGGGAGCAGTGTCACCGCGCCCGCCGCATCTAATTGCCGACAGCAGCAGTGTCACCCATCGCATTATTGTCGGCACTACCGCAAAGGAGCCGAAGGAAAGAGACAGAGAATGGCCGCATTGTTGGGGCGCTTGCCGAAAGAGAGAAAAGGTTAGAGGCTACTGAAATCTTCTACTTTGTACTCCAGCGCAATAAGTGAACGTTCCTGAAGCTTCCAGAATAGTGCCTGGGAGATATAAATAGCGGTAAAGTGTGAGAAGAGGCAGTCAGACGTATGTGAAGTTTGAGTAGTCGTGCCGACGGAGACGGACAGACGATGTGGAGAGTTGTGCCGACGGAGAAGAGTTAGTTCTTTGTGTTACGAATTCGGAGCCGTGCTGTTGGAGAATCGGAAAAGACTTTCTTGTTGTTGCAACGAGTGTACAAAGTTACTGTTTACGGAAATAAAAGTGTGTCTTTATCTCGACTACATCTGTCGTATTTACTTCACACCCACCCACCAAAAGTCACAATACTAAGTTTTGAAGCAAAGTGAATAATCATATTATACAGTACATCTAATGACACCAGTGTAACAGCAAGTGTTTTACTTCTGGTTTAGAGAACTTGAAGGACAAGGTTGTTGTTAGCTTATGCAGGATTTCTGACAATGAAGTCATTAATCCTCTTGCTCTCCAGTATTTTTCACTGATGGATGGGGCAAAGAGAACAATAGCAGTAATAGTAACCGCTTTTTAGAGAGTAACCATATTTTTATGTTTTGGTGGTTACATCGCTCTCTCACAACCCCCAGAATGTCTGGGGGACCACACCTGTCACTGGTTTACGGGTCTCACCAACCTGACTGGGAGAACTATCAAAATAAATTCACCGACCATATCCTCTACCAATCAGAGGACGTATTACATGCCATGACAGGTCAGCATGTTAGGGGTTAAGAGTTCATAGAGAAATTACAGAAATGGAAAGGTTGGAAAAATAAAGACTCTCTAGTCCTCGGGAACTCTAATAGCATCAGGATAGGAAGAGAACAAGAGATGACCAAGGTAAGGTCATAAGGTCAGGTAGAAAAGCTACAGTGAGGAGCAAAACACCAGTAAGTGGAAGTAATGTTCTACTCAGCTTGGGTACCTTGTGGTCGCCATTCACATATGCCCTACACAGGGACCCCTCTTTGGTTGTGAAACTTCTTGTCAATTGAATGCAAAATGAGAAAGTTTTGGCAACAAATTAGTTCTTCAAAAGAACAGCATAGCTCAAAATTAATTACTGCTTGAATGTTTGCTATCATGATAAAAAATAAATGCTTCAGCTGGGCAATGTATAGGTTTCTAAGTAATCTATAACAGCACAAAGACTCCTTTCAGAAGTTGCTGCAAACCCAGTGCTGTTTAGCAGAGTTCATCTCAACAGTCTTCATTTTCTTCTGCATCTGTATGTGTTAAATTGTTTATATTGAGACAATTATATTTTTGGAAAGTTAGTCAGATTGAAAAATTCAATGCCATAGCTGGGATTTGAACCATAAAACTTCCTGTCTCTACCTGATAACTCCAACCATTGAGCTACCATGGCAACATACCAACACAATATTATATATTTGCATGTTTTTAATAAGCAGGTAGGTAGGTATCTAATGCAGTGTATATGGCAATAAAGTCATTAGCAGTCTGTCCTTCCAGTGTTTTGAGATGTCATCTTCAGACGAAACAGTAGGGCAGAACCTAAGATGTGTCCATGATTTCGCTGGAGTCACACAGGGTGCAAAGTGGAGATTGTAAGAAGTTTATTCTATGGAAATAATGTGCCAGGCAGACGTGGCCAATAGTCATTCTGAAGAAGGCTACTGCTGATCTCCCCGGAGCACATGTGATACGTGTTGATTCATTGTTCAGGGACTTCCACTTCTTATTGATTGCAGAAATTTCTTTTCTGTATTTATCTAAGTTTCTAATCTTGTTTTTAACATGTTTTAATAAGTATAAATTTATAGAATTGAGATATTCAGTTCGTAGTCTGACATTGGAGAACAGATTATATGATTCTTTGGGAATCATGCTCTCCTGTCACATATGTAGCCAATTTAGCTGATGTGTGCTGACAAAGACTGCAGTCAGCTGCCTTTCTCAGCTTGAATTTCATACTAAAGATACCGATTTTTGACTTAGTGGAGACAGTTACACACATGCTAAGAGGTATCTGTGATAATTTGCATTTTATAAGGTCTTTGTGACTGTCTTCCAAGATGGAACTGGGACACCAGGAATCTCTGTAAAGGTAATACCAACAGCCATCACTGACCACCCTTTCCATTCTCTATTTGTTAAGTAGAGTTAGCAACTTCATTTATGCAGATTGAAACTTCTTTATATTAGTTACATGTTGACTTTTGTAGCATTTCCAAACTCCCAGCCATCCTTAGAAAGTACCTCCATGAGCTACCTCCCTGTACTTCCGTTCCAGTTATGGTAGATTACCATTTGGTGAAAATGCTGTGGTATTGGTATAGTTTTATCGTGACATCTGCTTGTGGTAAGTGCTAAGTGATACCAAGCATCATTTAATGTGACATCTGGAGGCACTCCATAACCACTGTTACATCTGGTGGAGATGCTAAGTGATATCTGCCTTTGCCATATTGTGAATTTTTCACGTTACGAACCAAAAATAAAAGAGCTAAATTGTAATAAGTTAAACTTAAGAAAGTGTTGATTAATAGGCTTAATAATGCAAGCTTAAGCTAGAGTTACATCATAATACATAACCCTATAAATAAAATATAGCTTGCATTATTAACACATAATGTACTTATTATTGGTAGGTGACAAAAATCAACTTTTATTCCCTGTATTTTTTAAAATGTCCCTAATATGGGTGGTTTGAATGATGTTAAAATGCAAAACATTCCCAGAAACAATTCATAATTTTCATATACCACTAATCTAATGGATTCTATACAATCATAATCCCATGGCATTACAGCCCAATTGGAGTTTGGGCCAACCGACCAACCGACCACTTAAAAACACAGGCTCAACTAGGTAGAACTCCATCAATCTACAGGATAATGAATAGCTAGTTGTGACAACAATGCTAAGTGCTAGAAGTTAAATTCAGAAATAATTCATTCTGATCAGTTCTTCCAGCTGTTAAAGAAAAATAATAGCATCTTTAAGCTCAGAAAATATGGCATAAAACCAGTGAATCAATATCAACAGATAATTGCTGCTATTGGATTGTCTCCAACTAGTAAAACTTCACTAAAATTAATTTTGACCACTAGAGTGAAAACAAGTAAACAGCTGCAAAAACAAAAATTCATTCCTTATCCTGCTGCCCACCCAATCTCTATTCTTCTGTATTCCTGAATATTAAGAAACATTTACTTTTGAACACTGAAGAAGACTTTCAAAAGGTGGACTATGAACTGTATTAGTGTAAGTTCCTAAGTTAAGAAAACAAAGCCAATTTTCAACCACACAACTGGTGAATTTGCTTTGTTAACAAACAGCATTTATGCTTGCAAGAGGACAATGTGCACGAAAAATAAAACATGCTGCTGCAAATTCTCATAACACAGAGCCTGCTTATACACTGCTCTTTTCAAACTGTGTGTAAAATAGTGAATCTTCCATTCTCTCATCACAGGCGTACACATATAAACAGTGCACATGTTAAAGAATAGATCAACTTGCAAGTTGAGATTTTGTTATGTGAAAAGGTTTAGAAGACTTACGCAGCTCGGAAACGCTTCTTTGGTGAAGAATCTGAGAACGAATCCTCTGAGGCATCAGAATGTTTTCTAGACTTCTTTTGTGGCGAGTAAACAGCAGTAGACAATGCATCTTTAAATCCACTGTAATAAACAAATAGTATGAATAAATTACTGATTGAACCTGAGTTATTAACAACTCAAAGACAATTGCAATAATGTATATACCTCAAAGTTTTGCCTAGTGCAGATGACTTTTTTTTATTGATCTGCTGTTTTAGAATGGCCTGACTGTCTTTTCTAGCCAGTGTTTGTGGAGATTTAGCTCTCTGAAGTTGCTGCAACTCCAAATCCATTTCTCTTGACCCTTCTGAAAAGGCAGACTCTGTGCGGTCGCTGGTGGTTGAAGATCCAGATTCATGCCTGTCTCTTTTGCTTACTGTACTTATCAGTTCAGCATGTGTCCCACTAAAATTGGAATTGCACAAGAATTTATGTAGAAAGTTTGCCGTTTACTTCTGGAACTGTCAATATTCCCATCCCTTGATTCCTTGCCTATTTACACCGTCATGCACAGCACACAGCCGAGAACTTTTAGCCGTTGCTACCAACATTCACTTTGCTTTTAAACTCTGGTCCTAGCATTTATCTTTGTAAATATACGATAGTTCAATTGAAAAATTACAAGCTCCTTTTTATGTTTTAAGTGTGACCTCAAAATTATTATTAGCGGATTCTGTTAGCCTACATTTTTCTACTACTGAACAAAAATAAACGAAACCATAACCATGTGAAAGATGGAGGTTTGCAATACCCTTCTTCAGCAAGCTGCAAAACCTTTTGCTGCTGAAGAGAAAACTAGATGAAGCAATGTATATTAAAACAAACTTCAGTCAGTTGCAGTCAATCATTAGTCCATTAAGTCATCATTCCACAAAGAGTGGCAAGATAATTCTTTTGTTACAATAAAAGCTTCTTTATTTTGTTCAATGGTAATTAATTACAAGTGTTACATAAAAATAGAAGACCCTTTAAAAACAGAAGAGACCCAAAACAATGATGGATCTGATATCAGAGAAAAATTGAGGAGTGTTTTTTCAAAACTTGATAGAGGACAAAAAGATGTTTTTACAGAAATTACATTTTTTTATTCTAGTACATAACCTTTCATTACAAAAACTTTATTTTTGGCAATACTAAACATTATCATGGGACAATTTTAGCAACAGTGAAACTCCGAGAGAATAACCATATTTTTCATAGTATTGGCCAGGTAAAAAATGCCTGTTTTTTCAAAACTCCATACAGGACATGGACTATGAAACAAGCAAATTTGACTGAGCCTTAATTTCCTAATAGTTTTATTGTTTTTATTACTGTTTTAATTTTATTTTCATTTCTTCATAATTTATTTTTATGTATAGTACACAAATTTAATAAATGGCTAAATCAACATTGTTACATTAATGAAATAAGACATTTATAAAAAGTTACAAAATTAAGTTAATAAATACAGAAATTTAAGAATAAAACATGATTAACTACTAAGTAATAATTTGTACGCTTATTTTGATATCTCAACAGTCGATGAGAACATCTTCATAAAATATGTTTGCTTCTTCTGGAATTTCAAAAAAATTGCATGAGTTTTTTTTACATCTTTCTTCTTCTCACTGGACACCATGTTCATCTGCTGTAGACATGAAGACCTCAGCATTTCTTGGTGGCATGTTTTAATTCCAGATTTGAAAATAGAAACCTCCACAGATGACACAGTGTAAGTGTTCTGCATAGTTACAGAAACAAAGCACGTGTTTCTAAAAGACTTTTTGTAAGATATGACAGGTTACATTCCTATGTTAAATGGCAGCTTTGCTTTCACAATCTTCCGAGTAGTCTCCTTCAGTGTTTTGATTTGCCAGTCCCCAATGAGAACTTCGGTAACTCCATGGGATTGCAGAATTCAATAGTATTCATTGACTGACAAAATATCTTCCTTCCTCTCAAACCCTATCAAATACACGATCAGGAGCCATGTAACTGTGTCCTTGTAAGGGAAAGAAATGACGCATAGACATAAATTTTGTAATTCTTTCCAAAAAGGCAATGAACGTGGTCATTACTACACTGTTCTTAAGTTGACTTGGACATGAATCTGAGAAAAGGTGAATAATGGAAGGACACTTTATTTTTTTCTACGTCTAACAGAAAATTCAACAAAGCAGATGCCACTTGATTACATCCCCTAGATGACTCAGTTTCCAACCAGGTGTAGAAATGTGTATTCTCTTTCACTTGTAGTTTAGAATGAATCATGATGCAAAGATTATAGAACCAAACTTGCCTGGATAATACACTTCACCTACTGATAATTTAGGTAGGGGCTGATTTTGCTGCTTGTTGAAACAGATTTTGATTACATCAGGATTTTCTTCTTTCATTATAGTATAAAACTTCTTTGCACGAAGTTTATGCAGTCTGTAGTTCATCCTATATTCATTCTTCTTCTCCAAATGTGTCTCTTGCTTTATGGAAATTAGTCCGATCTTGCATGTGGTGCATGTATCAGTGTGTGGTGTCTTGAATGAGAAATTAAAACACTTATAAAAAATAAAATTGTATTTGGATAAGGAGCATGTGGATAGTTTTTCCTTTTCTCTTTTTTTGCAAAATATTTTCCACATTTTTTTAACATTTAATTCCGGTGGTAGATAATTCCTTGAAGATTTTCGTCTACTGTAGTGGCTTTCTCTGCACCTGTAGCTCTTAATATAATTTTTCAATGATAAGCTCCTTGTACTTTGCACCAGTTCTATCCCCTCCTCAATTTTCTTTAGGCGAATTCCCAGTAGAATAAAATTTTCTTGCAAGGAGGGACAGTCTATCCTTAGACATGCCTGCTATTCCCTGAAAACTTGTAGCACAGATTGGTAAAACATCTCCATTTTTCTTTCTCATGCTATATTTAATACAGATTGTTTCCTTTTAGAATTTTCTCCTTCACTTTCCTTCGTTTTGGAGAATTGTCATGTATTTAAGCAGGAATTAGTCTTGGTCCACTTTATTTAGATGTTTACTATGGAAATCATTGTCTTCATATGTCAGATCTCGTACTCTACATTCCTTACTTTCCCTCTTTATTGACTTTGATGGATAATCTTGAATTCCATGATTATATTTTATGGACGGTTCTTTATTATTTGTTTTTTTTTTTTAATTTTTTTTTAATTGTTCCGTTTATATCCCGCCTTTAACTGCAGAGGTCATATTGGCGGCCTTGCCTATTGACAAATGGTGTTACACGTTTAGGTTAGGTTTTTCTATCTTTGGGGGTTTTATTCTTTGAATTCACACACACTTTCATTCATACTTCCAGACTCAGGGAAGGATGAGGAATAATCCTGGCTGGAGAAAAATTCCTATCCCCCTGCCAGAAATCAAACCTAGGACCCCTAGCACAGCAGGCAGGTGCTCTACCAACTGCGCCACAGGGCCAGCTATTATTTGGTTTTGTAGCTTGAATAAGACGCTTTCTTCTATTTTTTCCTGCCACCATCAGATTCAGTTACTGGAGAATCAAACCCTGTACTTTCGTCCATGACTTAGCTTGTACTTGAGAGAGACTGGTTCAATCTATGTACATAACACCAGTGACGCAGTGGAAGTGACTCAGGAAACAACATTCTTTACTGTATGGTTAACAATGGTTTTAAACAGCGGCCTATGTTGCAGTAATGCCGCTTTGAGAGCGATGTTGATAAAAGGTTCTGAAAGAGTATGCGACAACAGAGTTTGTTGTTGACATAAACCACATGCCAAGTGTATTGTCATTCTGTTCCTTTCGAATCAGAAAACTGCGGCGATAATACCACATGAATCATTCTCTATGTTATTTAGCCGCGGGAAAGCTTTGAAATAATGACATGGTTTTTGTATAACATTTAACTCCAGGAAAGCAAGATCAGACAAGCGGAATATTGCAAGTAATTATCAGGTCAGTGATGGGTCTTGACAGGTGGCAAATCTTTTCATTTAGACTGTGCAGTATCGTGTATCTGATTTCACAGACTGATTGGTGGCATTGAAAACATACCGAATCCCATAATAACTCATTTTCTCAAAATTTGTGCTCTGCCGAGTTTTGAAAAAACACTCCTCAATTGTTCAAGCATTAGAAATCAAATGAACATAATGGTAAATCCTTAAAGATGAACAAGCTAAATAAACAACAGTCATTTGAGGTTACTAAAAGCTTGCTAAAAAAAATCTTGCAAATTATCAAAACCTTTAATGGAAAGTTAATTAAAGACTTGACAACAGCCGTTGAGTTGATTTTTTGAGGGCTATAGTTTCCCCCAGAGAATAGTAACAATTGCTAAACTAGTAGGGGAAGGTGGGCGAATTCTGCACAGGAAGTTAATTCTGCGCTGTTAAGTTTCTCTGATCCTGCTCTGAATTCCTAGTTCTGTCCAGTGTTGCCAACTGCTCAACAGTTTGACTAACTAGTGTGTTGAGGAAGATGCCATTACAGCTATTCGTCTGCAGTCAGTGAGCTGCAACACTTCGGGCATATATTTCTTGTTACAGATTTGCATTAAAGAGCAAGGTAGACATGGCATGGGTATGGTGTAATTGTTCTCATCTATCTATTACTATTAAATTAGAATTGTTTATGCTTGATATGTCTACAAAACTGCTTGAAATAAGCATGTTTTGAAGTTTCCACGGTAGAATGTATGCCGCGTCGGGTAATTCTGCGCTTCTTATGGCGGGCAAATTTGCGCAGCACACAGGATTGTCCTGCGTGTATTTAAATACTAGTAGCACCAGAAGCGAACCTCTATCCTTCCTCTGACAATTTGGATCTGCAAGTTGAAGTAGTTGAGGAGACTCAGAAAGAAGATTATCGACATATTCCAGCGGCTGCTGCAGGAACCTCCCCCAGCTTTCCTGCCGTTCCGCCTGAGAGTGCACTTGAGTGATCGGCTGCAAATTAAAAACATGTTAAAGCAAGAGATATGCCTCCTCTGCCAACAAAAGTCTCGTTTTCAAGTAGAAAATCTAATAAAACCAAATGTAGGAAACAATCATCAGAAATATTAACAGGGATGTCAATGAAAGATGAACTTCAAGAAGCTGAAAAAAGAGAGACCGTCAAGTGAAGAAAGGTAGACAAAACTCAAAAAGAAAACAAAATTGTGGACGAAAAGCCAAGAAGAAAGTCCTGTAAACGACAGTTGGATTTCTCAGCTAGCGAATCTGATGCCGATGAATTCAGTGAAAAAAAAAACTGTGTGGTGATGATGATGATGAAAATGATGATGTCGCTCCAATACCTAAACTATGACGTGTGAGGAGTTTGGACGTGACAATGAAATGTGGTACAGATGTGTAGAGTACGGCAGGTGGTCCCGTGAAGAATGTAGAGCATGGGATTCAGCAGAAGATAACTTCTGTGATCTCTGCCTCAGAAAACAAAAACAAACTAAAAAGCAATTTAAGTGAAACATCTGGACAGTTGATTTGAGTCTGTAATAGGAGTTAGCAATTGATATAATATTCTGTAGCATTTAGTTTAACATTAAAGATAATTATGACACATATATTCAAGTTCATTTCAAGCATATACAGTGCGCACAATTACCCATCCAGGTAGTTTAATTCTGCGCATTGTATACTTTCAGTTTGCAATACCTAACACCCTTTCAAAAGTGCAAGATGCCTTTGGAATTGCACTATTTCTAGATCTTATTTAATGAAGTTACAGGTGAAACAAAGTCTGCAACTTAATAACATTTCCGTTAGTCAGTATGGCTGCTCAACCTTAAGTGCGCAGAATTTGCCCACTCTCCCCTATGTATTTGCAGTTCTAGGTCAGTATATTACGCTGGTCAACTGGAAAATTGTGATATGAGTGGTGTATACAAGTTTTACTTAATTGAGCACCCCTTAGGGTGAAAATGTTACTGAAAGCTGTCAGTTGCTTCTTGTTTTTACAGTATGGCACATTACTGATGACAGGAAATTGTAACTAGATAATGAAGTAGATAGTGATTTTGCACCTAATGTTAAATCTGAACATCACAAAATTAGGCAGATTTAGTCAGAGAACTGGAACTTTCTAAAGCCAAGGAGGAGCTATTAGTCTCCAGATTGCAACAATGGAACTATTTTGCTGAAAATGTGAGTGACATTTTTGTTATCGTCAGAAACATTTTGAATGATATTCTTCTGAGGAAGGCGATTTAGTGTTCTGCAGTGATGTTAGTGGCTTATTGAGTGCTCAACATTAATCACATCTCTGATCAGTGACAGTTTATAGATACTTCAAAATTAAGTATCAAAGCTATATAACTACATAATGCCAATCAGTTACCACCAATTCCTATTGGTTGTTCCGTACATATGAAGAAATCATGTGGCAGTCTGAAACTCCTTGATTCAATCCGGAGAATATGTGCAGACTTCAAAGTAATTGCAATATTAACTGGATTCCAACTAGGCTACACTAGACACTGTTGCTTCATATGTGAATGGGACAGTAGAGATAAATGAATTAGTGAGACCAAGTTAAAGGAAGGAGTTTTTGTTGGCCCTCAGATTCAACAACTTCAGCAAGATGAGAAATTTGAACACCTTTTAAACAATATATTGTGAACAAGGCATGGATTTCTTTAAGAGAAGTCTTAAACAAATTTTTGGGAAACAAACAAGCTGGAAACTGAGGACCTTATTACAAATTTGCTGGCATGTTACCACAAAATGGGATGCAACATATCCCTTAAATTACTTTTTATACTTCCATCTTTATTGTTTTACTGAAAGTTGTGGGAAAGCAAGATAAACACGGCAAACATTTCCACCAACAAATATTAATGGAAAAATGTTACCAGTGGAATGCAAGAATGTCTCCTGACTACTGCTGGATAGTCATCAGGGATACTCCTCATCTAGACTACAAGAAGGAAGCAAATAGAAAGCATATTTAGCAAAGGTAAGGGATCACAAATGTTTTACAAGACATCAAACCTATTTTCATATAAAGAATTACTATTGTATTTTTCATTAATATTATTCTCAAACCAGAACCAATCCAGCATTCTTGTTGCCATATTTGTGTTCAACATAGTGTGATCCTTAAGAAAAGTGAGGTTTCATTCATGGCGCAAACAAGAAGTCAAAATTTGTTGTCCAGTGTTATCGATTAGATTAGAAGAAAGTTGTGATGTAAAAACTATGTGGCTATGTTATATCTTTAAGAGTAGAGGATGGGTTTAATATTATTGTGGAGTAGCTAGATCTTGCATTTTAGAAGGACCAATCTATTATTGGGGATCTGAGTCATGCAGATACATTTTGTCTTCCTTTAAAAAATCTTATTAATTTCTGCAATGAGGGATCAAATAGTTGAGTTTGTTGCAAAACTTTTAAACTTTTTCTAGGCAAGCAAGGAATAAATACAAACATCACTTATGGCATGAAGCAAGGGCACCAAATTATAATGGGATTTCTGCAGACTTTATTCACCAAGCCAAAGAAAATTTCAGATAGGGGTAAGGATGCTGAATACTATTAATTTAATCTTTCATATTCTAGTTAGGTAGGTGGTTAAGCCAAGAAAAAATGCTGGAATACATTTTCCGTCCATCATGCGAGATTCTTTTGTGAACAAGCAGTGTAAGTGTGATTTAACTTCTCTTAAAGATTTCTTATTTTTATAAACAGTTTTAATAGGAATTGACAATTAAAAGAATATTTACTGATGATCACAGCGATGAAAGTCTTTAGATTTTTAGATGATCAACTGCTGCTACATCAGAACCATCACAATAATTTGCATTATTTTCCATCTCTAAGAGTTCTTTGGGGATATTTAAATCTCATGATACATAAAAGTTTTATAACATACATTGAACTCTTGACGTTTAACATCTTAAAAACATAGAATGGAAAACATTTCATGACCTATACTGGTATAATATTATAGATGCCCCTCTTCAGGTTTCAAAACATAAAAATGTATTGTGCATTAGCAAAGATAAGTCTTCAAATTTTGTACTTAAAAATGTGATTGCTCAAAGACCACACAGCTGTGAACAAATTTTCAGTAAAAAAATCTGATGTGCTGCACTCGCATGGCTTTCTCTACTCTTGTACTAACCATTCTTACAAACTCTTATACCTCTATCTTCTTCATGTCAGTTGAGATAAGCATTTGTACAAATTATCTTATTGCTTATTTCCTTGTAGGTGAAAGGGGAATAATAGAATACAGTAGGCTGTGAGCAATAGTCAAATCTTTTAAAGCTTTGAGATCCCATTCTCTTTGCACACTTAACATATAAAAAAATGAACGATGTTCCATTTCACGAAAGTTTCAAGTTTTCTGTATCTGACACAAATAACAAGAAATATCTCCAAAATGGTTCACTCTACAAAAAAATTTATTTGGACATAAATTGTGTGTTTTAGCAAGATCTGCATTTTTTGTATATTAAGAATTTATCTCTTATGGTTTACGAGTTATTCAAAAGTCACCCAGAGTAAACAGCACCACATAGGCTATAGTCAGAAAATTCAAAATATACATTTCATTTGTCATCCAAATATCTTAAACATATGACATTTTATTCAAAATCGTTAAGAGCCATTTTTAAGAAAATCAAAATTTTTGAAAAATGTAAAGGATAGTTTAGGGTGGGGCTATTTTCTTTAAAATCTTCGTATCACATTCTTGAAAGACATTAAACTGAAATATCAACTTTGGTTTTTAACCAACTTTTCGTTTTCGAGTTATGCTGTACACACATGCACGCACGCACGCACGCACGCACGCAGACCTTCTTCTAAAAATGCTTTTTTTTTTATTCTGGGGGTCTCAAAACATATTTCTGGCGAAATCTCGACATCAAATTTCTGGGTAGAATACAATACTTCCTTCCACTTATCAGTAGAAAAAGTAATAGAGAATATCAAAAACTGAGACCATAAAATTTAATCATCTCAAATATATGCTCTCTATGCTGCAAAAAGGAGGCTGGTTGTAACAATCAAGTGGACAATAAAATGGTGCCATGTTTTAGGGAAGCATTCAACAAAATTGTTTAATAACACAGTGCAACAAATTTGAAATGATTGTTTTGCCTCAAGCTGAAAGTAGGTGTTCTTTACCAATTCATATATGCTGATTATGTAAATGAAACGATGTACCAATTTTGTGGTAAAGGTATGTCACATGAACCATTTGACCTATATTTCATAGTCCATAAAAAACAAAGTGGCAACCTTAAAGACACCTAGGAATGACTATTACAACAGATGAGGAGCCTGTTGCTGAATAAAATAAAGATTATATAACAATTATTTTTGTATTTCGAACCCCCCCCCCCCTCAAAAAAAAAAAAAAAATAATAATGCAGAATAATTTACTCATAATTTAGGAACTTTTCCTAGAAACTTTGTGGCTGCATGGTGAAACTTATTGTATGAGCATCCGGCAATAATCTGCCAGCAGGTTTGGTGACCATCTTCCCACACATCATCTTTCCATGGCAGTTATATCTTGATGAAATCTCTCACCATGTTCATTATTCACATCTCCAGATTAGGTGGAAAAATTTCCAATGAAGAAAATTTAATTTCAAGAATATGTTGCACCCCATAGCCTTGTAACAATCCAGCATATGTTCTGTCAGTTCCCTGTGATTCTCAGACCTATCATTTCCCAAGAAACTGTTGCATATATTTTTTAATGCAAGCCATGTTGCTTTCAGTATCTGTCAACGTTTTGTAGGTAATACCTTTCATCAACTCAAAAACCTGAGGTTCAATGAAAATATTTTCTTTAAATTTTGCATTACTAATGGCAGGAAATATAAGATATTAAATAATGAAACCTCCCCATCTTCGTACATTGCTTTCATAAAGTTCTTCATTACACCCAGTTTCAGATGCAGGTGGTAACAGCACACTATTTAATCTAAATTAAGAAATTAGAAACTAAAAGCTCCACTTATCTTATTAACATTGCAAGGTGATATTCTGCTGAATATAGTTTCAAATTGCATCCAACTTATTCTCAAAGCTATCCAAACAAGTTACCATAGTTACCGATGCTCAATTTAAAAGATCTATTTGTCACCAACCTCTCAAAGCAAAGATTTATATTTATAATCTATTGGTGGTATTTCAAAATTCATAACGCAATTCTTGTTTTTTAAAATGAATATCTTTTCCCAAACCATTAAATCTATAGGTCCACTTAATTGTTTTAATAATTAAACTTCTAGATTTATTTCATGATTAAGTGACCAAAAATGATCCACCATAGCTGATTTATCAATTTGTTTATATTTAATATTTCTAAAATGCTCTTTTCTTCTGGTTTCTAAATGACACTTGAGTTTTATCAATATAAACCCTATCATAATCCAAACAGCTCAATTGACAAAATGTCAGATTTTTTATAATTTTGAATTTTATCCTTTTTAGGAAAATTTAGTAAATTTTTTATATTATATTTTGAGGGACTAAAGTTATTCCATGTTCTTCAAAAATTTTGGTACATTTTTTTATTAGCCCATGCATGGTAAGTAAACTTTTTAAAAAAATACCATTTTCATTTTTTTTGAGGGTAGAAACCTCTTTTACAACCTTTTGATATTTAAATTTTTCTACCTTTTTATGTATAAAATCCATATTAAAACCATTAATTATTGCAGTGTTAATGTGTTTATATTCTGTGTTAAATTCTTCCTTATTAAGGAGTATATTTATTAACCTATTAATTAAACTATTGAAAACAGCAAATTTGTGTGAAAAAGGTTAATTATCAGTATGAATAAATTTTCTATAAATGCCAAAATTCAATTTATTATGTTTTTTAATTTTTAAATCTAGGAACGGAAGCCATCCATTATTTTCTGTTTCCAAAGTGAATTGTATGGCTTTATCCTATAAATTTAAGTTTTAAAGCATCATTTATCTGTTTCTCAGGGACAACAGCAAAAATGTCACCCACATATCTATACCATGTTTTAAAAATTAGGGGAAAAGATTTTGTAATTTGAACTTTGAAAAAAACTCATGAAAAAATTAGCAAGAAAAGGCAAAAGCGGTCTACCCATTGCCAAGCCAGAAGTTTGCTGAAAGAAATTACCATTAAAACTGAAAAAAAACTTTGATCCAAACAAAGATTTGTAAGTTTTACGAAATCATCTTTTAATTCTTTGTGTAATTCTGAAGAATTTAACCACTTTTTGTTTTTAAAAAATCAAAAGCTTTTTCCTAGGAATACTAGGAAATAAAGCAGTTACATCAAATGAAATGATTTTATCATTATCAGACAATGCTATATTGCTAATCTTTTCCACTAATTCAAAAGAATTTTTAATACTTAAACTTTCAAACTGATCAAAAGTACTGAATTTTTCATTTAACCATTTTGCTAAATTATATGTAGATGAATTTATATAATTTATAATTGGTCTCATTGAATTTTCCTGGCTTGTGAATATTGGGAAGTGCATACAATCTGGGTAAAACTGGATTATTAACTTTTAAAATGTTTTTCTTTACTGGGTATCATTTTCACTTCTTTAACAATTTTAATAAAATGCATGACTTTAATGGGTCATCATTAATTTTCAAGAAATCCTCACTTTGAAGTAAAAGTTCCACTCTATTAATATAATCAGATTCATCCAAAATTATGATTTTATTGCCTTTGTCACCTTTAGTATAAATTACATTCTCTTCATTCAATAATTTAAAAACCAGATTATTATTACTTTTACAGTAACTTTTACTCATATCCTTGAGACAGAATATATGGTTAGACCCCAAAAGGAAATCATTTATGTAAATATTTGTTACAAATGTAATTTATTTTTCATGTTGATAAGAATTAGTTGAGTAACGAAAACGTGTTGCTATTTTTTCATTGTTGTGAAAAATAGAATTATTTAAAAATGTCATAAATGTTAAGTTTCATGTTTAAATTTCATATGTACAAGTATAAGAACCATATATATTTAATGTTAAAAGTGAAGGGAGAATAGATAAAGATCGCTTCCCTAACAATACAGCAACTATTTAACATAGGAAAATATAAAATGAGCACATTCGCGCAAAAATATATATATAAAAAAAGAGGGTCATGTAAAGAAGCACCAATTTTGTCATTAGCATCTGTGTGTTTGAAAGGTGAAGACGCGTTTCTGTGATTGGCGTGGATGTGGGTCTAAAAGACTTTATAAAGTGAAAAGACTGTCAAGATGAGCATCTTAAATGTACTAGCCAATTAAACTAAATAGAAAAAAAACTGAATACTGCTTGCTTTAACATGTCCTCATTAGCACAAGTTACAAACCTTCAAACAAGAAAAATTATATACTACAGTTATTTTCACTCAATACTTTCATATGGGATAACTACATGGGGAAACGCAACGGGATGTGATAGAATTTTTCGAATCCAAAAGAAAATAATACGAATAATGACCCACTCAAGCTTCAGAGTTTCTTGCAGACCACTGTTCAAAACATTAAAAATCCTGACCCAACCCTGTCTGTACATTTTATTATTAAATCTGACCTTATATAAAGGTTTGCCATGTGACACAGAATAGCTTTCATGTGTTTGAAATGAATACATAAAAAGGTTAATAAAAAAAACAACAAAAAACAAAATTTTTGTTAGTATATGGCACAGTTAAATTATTATTTTATATTTTAGTACTTTCAAATTTAAATGTTATGGTTTCCATACAAATGATTTCGGCATACTCCCACAGAGTATTTTATTGTCGTTAGGACAATGTCGTCCTGTAGCTGTTTAGGGAGCTTATATTGTTGTCTCCATTGCACAAATGATTTTGGTATTGTGCCCCTTGCTCCGAAGAATAGGCCTGTGACCACGATGTTGTTGATATTATATATATGTTCGCAATATATGTTCACAATAATTATGACAGCTTCCTAAACAATCAACATGAATACAACACGAGAGAGAAGAAAGGCATAAAATAGCCCGCACACAGACTAGCAATGTTTGAAAGGAGTCCACAGTATACGGGGATCAAAATTTATAATAAATTACCACACACTTATTTGTAAAGAAGTTTTCTACATTTTGTATGAATAATCAGGAATGCAGTTCAAATCAACATTTGCATCAACATTTCAAGTGTGCTAAATAGCATGCACACTATTATTGAAGTGAAGGGTGTTGACATTGTATACAGAATATATAACAATGTTGCACTGTCAGCTTTTTCTGCTTTTAACAATACTGAACCATAAACCAAGGTTTTGATTCACATTTCCACACAGCTGCAAATTATTCAAGAAGAAAAAGAAGGCTCCTATTATCAGAGGAACTTAGGAATGGTATGCAAGTGCTTGTTAACAAGAAATGTTGCAAACTAGCCTAGATTTTAAGTTTATCTTAAATTGTAATGAAATAATGGAAGTACTGAAATAGTTTCAAGATGCACATAAATTTTTTATGAAAAATTCATAATGGAAGTTGTGAAAATTTGTTGTCAAAAATCAAACATCAATATGCAAAAACTAATTCTGATCAAACAAAAGAAAACTCTAGATATTTAATTACAAGGCAGAAAAAACTAAGTTAAGAAATCCATTAATAAACAAGTAAACATTTATTTTTGTCAAAAGAAAGACAACAGAGCAGAATTAACATATGTAATAAATAGTTTGCAAAATAAATTAACAAAATGACCTAGCTGTCGATGGACCCTCTACGCATCTATGTTAACAATTCCCTTGAAATTCTAGTTCTTTGCTAGAAAGATAGAACAGCATCAGAAATAAAAAATTATGGACTAATAGCTCTTGCTAGCATAATAGCAAAAGTGATTTAAAGAATGGTGTCGAACAGGTTAAATTGGTTTTTAGAATCACAAAACTTAATTTCCCCATGTCAAGCTGGATTCAGAAAGCTCCACTCTACAAATGAACAAGTCTTACTTCTCAGTCGATATCATAGAATCCTTCAATAGAAAAGAAGATGATGTATCAGTTTTTATTTATTTCCAAAGTGCATATGACTCTATATGCAGAACAAAACTACTAAAGAGCAAAAAAAATAGGAATACACGGTCCATTGTTTTCATGGCCCTGTCATTTCCTAATTCAACAATTCATTGCTACCAGATATGGAAGGAATATATTGAAATATAAACAAGTACACCGTGGCTAACCACAAGGTGCAGTGCTGAGCACAACTTTTTATTATATTTATTAACGATCTGCCACAAGAAATACAGAATCAGGCGTAAAGTGTGCACTATTTACTAATGTGGACTTCAAAATCAAAAAACAAAAGTACAGAACTAGAAAAACCATGCAGCAATCCTTAACCAACCAACAAAAGTGGACCAAAGAAAATTCAATGACTTAATACAATAAAATCGAACTACCAAATCTTTTCACTAAAGAAAAACCATTAAAAATAAAACTAAATTTTGAGTGCCAACAATTACCAGAAACAAAGGAAGTGAAGTATTTGGAAGTTATGTGTGATACCAAACTTACATTACCAAACAAACAGAAAATGTAATAAAAAGAGCAGAAAGGCACCTTTTACTTTTAAAAGTCTGACAGGAATGAAGTGGGCATGTTCCAGAGAAACTTTTAACATGATATACAATGCATATGTTAGCTAATGCTGGATTTCTGACAATGAAGTCATTAATCCTCGTGCTCTCCAATATTTTTCACTTTTGAAGTGAACAATAGCAGTAATAGTAACCACTTTTTAGAGACCACCATATTTTTATGTTTTGGCAGCTGTCTGGAGGATCACATCTGTCGTTGGTTTATGGGTCTCACCGACCTGACTGGGAGAATTATCAAAATAAATTCACCGACCATATCCTCCGATTACCAATCAGAGGATGTATTACATGCCATGACAGGTCAGCATGTAGATCTTGCTAAAACACACAATTAATGTCTAAATAAATTTTTTTTAGAGTGAACTATTTCAGAGATACTCTGTGTGTGTGTGTGTGTGTGTGTGTGTGTGTGCGTGCGTGTGCATGTCTGTGCGTGTGCGTGTGCGTGTGTGTGTGTGTGTGTGTGTGTGTGTGTGTGTGTGTGTGTGTGTGTGTGTGTGTGTGTGTGTGTGTGCGCGCGTGCATGGAAAAATGGAAAATTTTTCAAAAAGTTTGATTTTCTGGAAAATGGCTCTAATGATTTTCATTATAATGTCATATGTTTAAGATATTTGTAAAACAAATGAAATGTATATTTTGAATTTTCTGGCTATAGTCTATGTAGTGCTTTTTACTCTGGATTACTTTTGAATAATTTGTAAACCGTAAGAGATAGACAAATTCTTAATATACAGAAAAATCTGATGTGTTGCACTCACATGACTTTCTCTACTCTTGTTACTAACCATTCTTACAAACATTTATAAACATTTGTACAAATTATCTTATTGCTTATTTCCTTGTAGGTGCAAGGAGAATGTTAGAATACAGTAGGCTTTGTGCGATAGTCAAATGTTTGAGATTCTGTTGTCTTTGCACACTTAACATACAAAAAAATTAACGATCCATTTCACGATAGTTCTAAGTTTTCCGAAACTACACACATAACAAGGAATATCTCCGAAATGGTTCATCCTACAAGAAAATTTATTTAGACATAAATTATGTATTTTAGCAAGATCTACATTTTTTGTACAGTATGATTTTATCTATCTCTAACGGTTCACCAATTATGCAAAAGTCATCCCGCATAACTACGACTACAGGGGCTATAGCCAGAAAATTCAAGATATACATTTCATTTGTCATAAACATATTTCAAACATATGACGTTTTAATCAAGATCGTTAGAGCAATTTTCAAGAAAATCAAAATTTTCGAAAAATTATTTTCTTCAAAATCTTTGTCGCATCCTTGAAAGACATTACACTTGAATATCAACTTTGGTTCTTAACAGACTTCGTTTTTGAGTCATGCTGTCCCCACACAAACACACACACACACACCTTTTTCTAAAAATGCTTTTTTTTTATTCAGGGGGTCTCAAAACATATTTCCAGTGAAATCTCGACATCGAATTTTTGGGTGGAATACAATACTTCCTCTACTTACCAGTAGAGAAAGTAAAAATGCAGATCTTGCTAGAACACACAATTTATGTCCAAATAAATTTTTTTTAGAGTGAACCATTTTGGAGATATTCCTTGTTATTTGTATCAGTTTCGGAAAACTTAAAGCTTTCATGAAATGTAACATCATTGTTCATTTTTTATATGTTAACCGTGCAAAGAGAGCGGGATCTCAAAGCTTTAAAAGACTTGACTATCGCTTAACGCCTACTATATTCTAATATTCCCCTTGCACCTACAAGACACCAATAAGATAATTTCTGCAAATGTTTATGTCAACTAACATGAAGATAATGGAATAAGTGTTTATAAGAATGGTTAGTACAAGAGTAGAGAAAGTCATGTAAGTGCAACACATTAGATTTTTTGCCATTGTGTCCTACATTTCCATAAAATAATCTGGTAACCTTATGTCACCTGAGCAGGTGTACAGCTTGACCTGAATGTATACTTTTAAGAAGCATTTCCAACATAAAACAACAAACAGAATGGGAGAACATTTTCATTTGGAAAAACAAAGGTCAGTTTACAACGTTGAGTTACCTCCAAGTGGCAACCTCAGCAAGAAATTCCTTGTAAAGACACTAGATGGCAACAGTATCACAGCAGTCTCCAGCATAAGGACGCCATGCTCCAGCAGTCGGCATCAGATTGATGAGAGCATGTTCCATTTTACATCAATGTGTCAATACACCAACTCACACATGTTATCTTTAAACATCACTCTATAATATTATAAAACACAGATAATATTATGAAACATCTGGAAAAGAAAGAAATATCAGCAACTCTATTTTTAAATCTCACAAAAGCATTTGACTGTGTAGATCAGACTTCACTGAATAACCTAGAAGCATATGGGATTAGGAGACTTGACTAATGATTCAATCAGCTCATACCTTACAGGCAGAAAACAGACAACACAAATATATCACAACCAGGGAAATTTAACAACAAAAATTACATCCAAATTCGAAACTGTAAAGTATAGAGTTCCTCAAGGTTCTGTATTGGGTCCTCTTCTGTTTATTCTATATATGAATGATATTCCTATGTTAGAGAAAAGCAAAATTATTCCCTATGCAGATGACAACTGCTTTATGCTAGGGTTCTATGACTGAAGAATTGAAAGAAACTGTGACAAACACTACTGATACACTTTTTAAGTACTTTAAACAAAATAATCTCAAAAGCAACCCATCTAAGACTACATTAATCAGTTTCAATCTAAGAAATGTAAATGATGTACATAATACACCAAAATTATCAGAACACAGCATAGGTAGTACCAATAAACATAAATCTTTAGGAATCATACTGGATCAAAAGTTGGCATGGTTGGAACACAGTAATTATATTTGCAGGAAAATAAGCAAATTGCTAAATCTGCTTAGGCATTTTTCAAATTTCTTGCAAGTAAGAGAATTAAAATTGCTATATTATGGAGTCATATGCCCACATTTGATATATGGGCTGAAGATCTGGGGATGCAGGGCTAAATCACACATGGAAAGACTTTTTAAATTATAGAAGAAAGCAATTAGAACTATATGTCACTTACACCCTAGGGATTCATGCAGACAGTATTTTAGGGAAGAACAAATTCTTACAATATTTTCACTATACATATGTAAAGTAATAACATATGCACTACAATGTACATAGAAATATATACAATGTATATAGAAAGCCATTATTTACATACTGCAGCAAAGTTCTTGTAACAGCAAATACAAAAAAATTCAAATCTTTCAAAACTAAAGTCTGAAACTGAATACAGGTGCTATCAAAACCACACCAATACCAGCTATGGAAATACTAACCAAACAATACCCCATTGAATATGAAATAGAAAAAACAGCTCTTATTCAACACAAAAAGTTGATCAGACTCCCATTCAATACATGGAACAAGAGAAATTTTACATACACTAAAGACTTAGGTGAGCTTTCTTTCCAAAATTCAAGACATCAAGAAGAATGTAGAACTTCCTAATTCAAAGGAAAACTTTATATTAACTCCGACACAAACATTAGGCATCACATATTATTTATACCTGACAGAAGAAGTTAAGAAAAGTGATGCTTCAACTAGTGATCTAAAGTTATTGGCATTAGAGACAACCCATACTAGATTTCCAGAACACATATTTATACTGATGGATCACTGATATCAAAGTAAGACAGCAGGGGCTAGAGTCATGTGTCACCTCTTTTCCTATTATAAATCTTTAAGTTATGGAACTACAAATTTCGATGGAGAAATTGAAGCAATATGAATGGCCCTATAAAATCTTTTGTATGGAATCTCACATTTCCATCAAGCGGTTATTCTCTCAGATTCCAGGGTGGCAATTATAGCATTTACTTTCAAGTTGTCACCAAAAAATCAAACAATTATAGAATATTAGAAAATCATTACCCATCTAACAGCACTTCAAATACACCTAGTCTTCCAATGAATACCAGCTCACTGTGGACTGAGTGGTAATGACAAAGTTAATTTTCTTGCAAAAAAGGGTACCAGCAGTGTACGGAAATCTATAGCTAATGTACCAGTTTATGCAGCTAAAAGATTAGTCATCCCTGAATTAAAAAAAGATTATTGCAAAATATTACCATGAAAAATAAAAAAATAAAAGATGGGAACTACCAAACATTCAAACAGTAATTATTATTTATTTATGCCAACAAACTTACTGTTGGTGTTTTTAAACACACAAGCCGTGTGTGGGCAAAGTTTAAGAGGTAGAACTGGAACTTAAAAATTCAATGCCACAACTGGGATTTGAACCACAGACCTTCCGCTTGCCGGGCGGACGCTCTACCACTGAGCTATTGTGACAAACTGCCATTGTGGCATTGAATTTTTAAGTTCCAGTTCTACCTCTTAAACTTTGCCCACACACGGCTTGTGTGTTTAAAAACACCAACAGTAAGTTTGTTGGCATAAATAAATAATAATTACCATATGAAGGTTATTTAATCCTGGGATATAAAGTACTTGCAATAGTAAGTCACCATTGGGGTAATTGTCTCTGATGTGAGACTGCCTTTGTGGTTTACCAGGAAAAATACGAACTAACTTGAGAATTTAATGCCATTCTGGCAGTTTGTCACAATAGCTCAGTGGTAGAGCGTCCGCCCGGCAAGCGGAAGGTCTGTGGTTCAAATCCCAGTTGTGGCATTGAATTTTTAAGTTCCAGTTCTACCTCTTATTCAAACAGTAATTCGTGAGTATCCTCGAAAAATGGTAGTTGCAACCTTCAGGTTGATTATGAGATATGGTTGTCTGGCAAAACATTTGAACAGCATTGGAATATATTCTTCACCACTCTGTCCTCTATGTGATCTGCAAGAGGAAATAGACCAAGACCCCTTCAAATATGCCCAGCGCCCCATCCATCAGTGAAAATTATAGGACAGTAAGAGGACTAATTACTTCATAGTCAGAAATCCAACATTAGCCAACAACAACATTTTTAAAGGCAAACTCGTAAGGTGATGCAGAAGTAATGACAAAACGTGTAACAATGACTGGGAGACCTTACTTAAAGGGAAGGAATTCAACCACATTAAATGGATACATACAGTAGTAAAGCTTAGCACAATTTTGACATGCATATTTGTAGTAATCATGATGGAATGTAGGAAACTCTATAGAAGTGAATGTGTTTGCAATGCAATGTTTAAATGCAATATTAATCCAAGTTTGGAGAGTAACACATTATCCTGCTATAACCTGTAGTCGCAACTGAAGGAAAAATAACATTTTTCTTGGAGGAGAGGGGAGGGGAAGAGCGGTTTCTCCTCCAAAGACAATAAACTGTTTTAAAACTTCCCATGTAACAATATTTTACACAAAAACATAAAATAAAATATTTCTATTATGTAATTTAATGGTGTTTGCACTTATTAAGAACATAGAAACAAGATTGTTAAATATCACTGACCAACTTAAAGAGTAATAAATATTTCACAACAATTATCACCATTGTCATATTTTGAGCAGGATTTAGAAAAACAAGAATTCTTGGATTAAAATTTCATGCTAATGCTGTTTCAAATTGGTAGCTAATTCAAAACAAGCCTTTTCATCTATACAAGCATTACATGCCTTTTGTGCTATTCAATTTAACCTTCTGCTATCTTCTGTTTTCACAGTTATATAAAATTGTGTTTTACTCGGTCAATTACAAGTATTTGAACTTTCCTTGGTATACAAGCATAAAAAACAAAAGCAACATTCTGGTTGGATGGTACAAAACATTATACTTATATCATTATTCCCCTGTCCAATAGTTGCTAAATGCTTCACAATATTGATAAAAAAGAAACATATATATACTGTTTGAGAGGTAGAACTGGAACTTAAAAATTCAATGCCACAACTGGGATTTGAACCACAGACCTTCCACTTACCGGGCGGCTGCTCTAACCACTGAGCTATTGTGACAAACTACCAGAATGGCATTAAATTCTCAAACCAGTGAGACTGCCTTTGTGGTTTACCAAGAGAAATACAAACTGGTTTGAGAATTTAATGCCATTCTGGCAGTTTGTCACAATAGCTCAATGGTTAGAGCAGCCGCACGGTAAGCGGCTGTGGTTCAAATCCCAGTTGTGGCACTGAATTTTTAAGTTCCAGTTCTACCTCCCAAACTTTGCCCACACATGGCTTGTGTGTTTAAAAACACCAACAGTAAGTTTGTTGGCATAAACAAAAATAATAATTACCATCTGAAGGTTATTTAATCCTGGGATATAAAGTACTTACAATAGTAAGTCACCATTGGGGTAATTTGTCTCTGATGTCAGACTGCCTTTGTGGTTTACCAGGAGAAATACGAATTGGTTTGAGAATTTAATGCCATTCTGGCAGTTTGTCACAATAGCTCAGTGGTTAGAGCAGCCGCCCGGTAAGCGGAAGGTTGTGGCATTGAATTTTTAAGTTCCAGTTCTACCTCTCAAACTTTGCCCACACACGGCTTGTGTGTTTAAAAACACCAACAGTAAGTTTGTTGGCATAAATAAAAATAATATATATACTGTGTTTGAATTTATTTACTCAGTTCCTCTGAGCTAGCAAGGATACATTACAGTTTGTTCACGAGCTGAAGGCCCCCGACAGGAATGCAGCCAGCCACTACATCAGTAAACCATTCCCGTTAAACAAGGATATCGCGAGCAGCAGTTATGCTTTTAATCATGTTTATCATAATGTTGCCAAACTAGGAATGCGTATTCACGCCAGATTAAAGCAAAGAAATCGCTCAAAATAGCACAATTTAAATGTTATTTTCAGTTCATGCAGTATATTTAGTTCATAAAGCATAAACAATGTTTTCAACTACGCCGTCTTTTTCCTACTATCATTTTCTGCCTTTTCTATATTTTTAAAAAATGCTGCCAGTATGTTTCGGTCTTGTGATATATCCTCAAGTGTAAGTGTTATATCGTGCAATTCCTGTAAGAATAAGTCAGCTGTTGCATTTCTTTAAGTATTCATTTCACCTTGGCCCAAATTAGTTCTATGGGATTGGGATCACACATGTACAGGGACAAGTAAATGACAGTATGGCCGAATAAAACCAAAATAACCAATAATGTTACAACAATTGAGGAAGAATTCAGTCTAACAACCTTTCATTCCCTTCTGCAGGTTCAAAGAATGAAGTACATATTAAAATTTCACTCAGTTAATAGTATAGTAATTGTTCCTGCAAGTATAGGTAATGAAAGTAATAGTAGAAAGACTGTAATACCTTTAAGAGCCTCTTTAGGTTTGTTTGATTCAGGCATCCTATAAAGATCTGTTTTACACTTAGAACTATCACTTTGAACCCCTTGTTCTACAACCACAAGGAAGATTATCTACTTCTAGATTACTTTTAGCATTGCTTCCGACACAAAGGTTTTACAACTGAAATTAAGAGAAACTAGCAGCGAGTAAACATAGCGCAAATAATATTGGAGGTAAGTTAGCAACATGACCAGCAGAACGATTAAGCAGATGTTTAAGAAACTAAGGTTACAGTGCATGGAATGTCACTCCCCTGCCAATCATTCCCCTTAGACCATGAGGTGGTGAACAGAGAGTAAGTTTCCACTCAAGATGTCTGCCAGAGTTACAGACAAAACATCTGGGAAGATAAACAGGGAAGACCACAGCCACAGAGCCCAAAAACTTTCATAGTCTAAATGATGCTGGCTGCAAAACCTTATGCTCTAATATTTATGAAATGGATTGCCAGGTTATGGAAAAATATACACAGAAAAAACCAAAAAAAGCAATATCAGGATGAAACTACATTTGAAGAATGCTAAATTCAAGTAAACAGATACGTCTACTATACTATATTGCTTTTGGCCATTAAATCACATTAAATAGGAAATAAAATCCATGAAAGAAGTAAAGAAGCCATTAGAATTAAGCATCTTTATCATCAAGAAAACATATCAATTTTGAAATTCCCACCACTGATGACATTTTCTGATTAACCAGAAGAACAGAGGGCAGCACAATGCCAAGATGGACCAAACCAGTCATGATGGTGGGAAAGATGTTCTGAGAAACTAGTCAATAAATAGACAGAAGTGGAGAAAAAAAACACTTAAAAAGTTTATTAATTTCAACAAATTATATAGTTTCAGTGAGTGTTTGTCTACATCATAAGTAATCATCCAACTGTCAAAATCTGCTAGTTGTTATAGATTAGTTCCAAGTGATGAAATTGTGTGGTTAAGAAGTTACTTTGTTCCTTTTTGGTGGCAAAACAAAACTGAATGTGTGTGGCCTATTTTTAACACTAGAACTCTGGTAGCGGTCATTTTGACCGTTCATGATATTTAAATAAGTTTAGTTCCGCTGGTTTTTAAAACAAAGCTTGGCCTTTCATGACTTTTTCTGATATAACCTCTAGTTTTATATAGCATGATAATTTTCAGCATGTCATCATTTACGTGGGTGTTTTTCATGTTTGACCATGAACCCCAGAGCAGTCATTTTTGACCGTTACAATTTTGTTAGGCTTTCTCTCGCATTGTCATTGGATTTCTCATTGTCACTAATCTGCTTTGTCCATCTTCATACCAACTGTTCATTATAGTAGTGTACGTTGTGAATCTATGCCTGCAAGATGTCTCGTGGTTTGAAACCAGATGAAAAGCTAGCTATATTTCACGATATACCAGACGAAGGTGATCTTTTTGAAGAACGTGGTAGTGGTGAAGATGATTATCAACCTCCAGCTGATTCAGAACAATCGGAAAATGAGTCGCTCAGTGAAGATGGCTTGAATGGTAAGTTTTATTCTGCTTGCTTTAGATATTGCATAACATGAAACTGCATTCCTAATAGGTGCATTTATATAGTTATTCATTTCCTTTTTTGTACACAATATTTTCTTTATTTATTTATCTGTTTATTTATTTTCAGAAAATCAAGTTCAGGGTAACATTTCCTGTAATTCTCTCGCTGCAAGGGAGGTAAGAAGATATGGGCATAGCTCAGTACAACCATCATTTGAACATTACTTTCAGCACTCTGCAACTCCATCCAATTTGAGTACGTCACAAGCGGCAAGTGAAAATAGAATGTCTACTAGTAATACTACGAGTTCAGGTAATGCAACCACTTCAACACAACCAATAATAAGAAGAGGCAGAAAAAGGCAACATGAAGAGGAAAAACTTCCTGCACTTAGTAGAGATAAGGGTACTGAGTGGCAGATCATCAATGCAGGTCACAATCCTGGTAGAACAGAGCAATATAAAGTTGTGAAAGAAAAAGGAGGCCCTACTACTTATGCTAAGAGACATGTAAGGGACAACAGCCATGGATCTGCTTGGAAGTTGTTCACTGATGAGTCGATTCTTCGATATATTAAAAAATGTACAGAGATTGAAGCAAGAGAGAAGAAAAATAAATGGAAATGGACTGTTTTTTTGGATGAGCTGGATGCTTTCATCAGCGTAATTTACTTGGGTGCAGCAGCCTTGAACTAGCTGAACTGTGGTTCAAAAAGTGGGGGCCACCTATATTTTCTGATACCATGGCAAGGAACAGATTTGTGGAACTGATGAGATTTTTAGGATTTGATGTCAGGTCATCCCGTTCTGAAAGGCTAAAGATGGATAGGTTTGCAATGGTTTCAACTGCTCATATTTGGAACAAATTTATTGAAAACTGTAAGACTTGCTACATGGCAGGTGCATTCCTTATAGTAGATGAAGTTTATCTTACAAAATGTCGCTGTCCATTCATTCAATACATGGCCAATAAGCCTGATAAATTTGGTATAAAATACTGGTTGCTTGGACATGTGAACTCAACGTATCTCTGCAGCAGTATCCCATTCGTGGAGAAGGATATTCAGCGGCCTCGAATCTGCTCCAGAACATGTTGTGATGTCTCTAACAAATCCTTTTCAAAAAAAATATGTGTTGCACTCACATGACTTTCTCTACTTTTGTACTAACCATTCTTACAAACTCTTATGCCTATATCTTCTTTGTGTTAGTTAAAATAAACATTTGTACAAATTATCTTATTGGTTATTTCCGTGTAGGTGCAAGGGGAATATTTGAATACAGTAGTATTTGTACGATAGTCAAATCTTTTAAAGCTTTGAGATTCTGTTCTCTTTGCACACTTAACATAAAAAAATGAACAACGATGTTCCATTTCACGAAAGCTTTAAGTTTTCCGAAACTAACACACACAACAAGGAATATCTCAGAAATGGCTCAACCTACAAGAAAATTTATTGAGACATAAATTGTGTATATTAGCAAGATCTACATTATTTATTACAGTTTCACGGGCGATCAGCCGTGTGAGGTTTGAAAATATTGAGCTTTCGGCCATTCTAAACTCCATGGCCTTCGTCATTTTCATTCTGACGAAGGCCATGGAGTTTAGAATGGCCGAAAGCTCAATATTTTCAAACCTCACACGGCTGATCGCCCGTGAAACTGTAATAAATAATGTGCGCCGTGGAAGCTTTAAATCTTACAAGATCTACGTTTTTTGTATAGTATGATTTGGTCTATCTCGAACGATATACCAGTTATGCAAAAGTCATCCAGAGTAAATATGACTACAGGAGCTACAGCATGAAAATTCAAGATATACATTTCATTTGTCATAAAAATATCTCAAACATATGACATTTTAACCAAAACCGTTAGAGCCATTTTTGAGAAAATCGAAATTTTCGAAAAATCTTCCATGTAAAGGGTAGTTTAGGGTGAGGCTATTTTCTTCAAAATCTTTGTGCCGCATCCTTGAAAGACATTAAACTTAAATACCAACTTTGGTTTTTAACCGACTTTTCGTTTTTGAGTCACACACACACGCACACACACACACACACACACACACACACACACCTTTTTCTAAAAATTCTATTTTTTGGATTCAGGGGTCCTCAAAACATATATTTCTGGTGAAATCTTGACATAGAATTTTTGGGTGGAATAGAATACTTCCCCTACTTACCAATAGAGAAAGTAAAAAAGGGACTAAGCGTCACCACCAAAAACTACTTTACTTCACTATCACTAGCCAAAAGACTAAAGGAGTCGGGCACTAGTATCGTAGGAACTGTAAAGAGATCGAGACGAGAAGTTCCTGATCACCTAAGAAATTCCAGAGTTCCTCTTTATGATAACATTCTCGTGAAAACAAACGAATGTATTTTGCTAACGAGCTAGCAGGGAAAGCCACAGAAAAATGTAATTATAATGAGTACACTTCACAACTCATGTCCAATATCTGCAACCTCCAAGAAATTTCCTGAAACAGTTTAGTTTTACAAGACTAAATATGGAGTGGATGTGATTGATCAGATGATTGTATTCCGTTCGTGCTGGTCACGTGATGGCCGATGCATGTTTTTTGCATTGCTTGGTTAGTGTTTCGAGAACACCACGGATTCATTCTTAAACTTGCTGATGAGCTAAGAGAAGCCTACTTGGGAAATACACAATGTGGTATCCAGACTAATCCAACCGATGAACATTCAACTCCTAATCGCCGACGATAGGGTCAAGTATGTCGTAACTGCAGACAGAACAAAGCAACCAATTCCTGTCATATTTGCAAGAAACCAGTATGTGGAAAAAATTTAGCATAGAAAATTCGAATGTATGCTCTAGAAAGGCTATTTTCCAAAAATTTATACATACACAGCGATAATATATTGGGCCTAGTTACCTAATAATAACATCAAACTGGTAATAAATAAGTTGTAAAATGTACACGGAAAAGTCAAAGAAAAAGCGAACGGTCAAAAATGACCGCTACCGTAGTTAATGGTAGCTAGCGAGCGCTAGGGTTCTAGTGTTAAAGATCAATGTTTTACAAGTGCAAAAATTTTTAGTAATGTCAATGTTATTAATACCAACTCATCTGTTAATGAATGATAATGTGACAGAATTAAACTATTAAAACCAAACAGATATGCACCTGAGCTTGAAATACGAGACAAAATGTTAAGCATAAGAAAACAGAACACATAAGAGTACATTGTCTTTTGATTGCCGCCAGAAAGTTCTTTGAAGTTCATTTTTCAACTGATTATATACAATTAATCTACCACTAGATCTAGCTAACTAGATGATTACTGATAATAGAGATGAACTGTCTCTGAAACAAATACATGTGATGTTACCGTTATCAATATTGATTCATCCTTTAATAATAGAATTATTTTCATAACTTTAATAATAGTACTGTATTAGCATCCTTATGAAACAGGGCACAGAGTAAAATTGCTCTTTGAAGAGTGCCAGGTATGGTTAAAAATGCTCCAGTTTTTGTGCTGTCTTGCTATGCATGATAGAGATGGATAATTTTCTTTCCTTTGCAATGAAATTAGCTCTACCATTCCTTCTCATTTTGTTTTTGCAGTTGCACACATACATAATAATCATACCTTTGGTTGACAGTATATGATGCAGATACATACATGATATAAGACCTAAAAACTGAAGCTACTGACAGTGAAACAATACAAATATTAAATATATATAATATTTTGTAACAAACTTCACTATCTTTGAGAGGTAGAACTGGAACTTAAAAATTCAATGCCACAGCTGGGATTTGCCCACTCACGGCTTGTGTTTTTAAACACACAAGCCATGTGTTCTGGCAGTTTGTCACAATAGCTCAGTGGTAGAGCAGCCGCCCGGTAAGCGGAAGGTCTGTGGTTCAAACCCCAGTTGTGGCATTGAATTTTTAAGTTCCAGTTCTACCTCTCAAATTCACCTATCTTGTTTAAATTTCTTTGTACATGTTTTGGAATTCATTCAATTGCATCCTCAACTTTATTGACTATTCAGGTTATGATTATTGCCACTAGGTAATGGATTGTTTACTATTGCATTGACATCTACTAGAAGTAAAACAAATTTGTTAACAGAATTCATTGGTGGTATGTCAAATTCATTACACGACCCCTATTCTTTGAAATTCTCCCATACCATTAAATCTATAGTTCCATTTAAACTCTTTAATAATTTAACCTCAGGATTTGTTTAATGATTAATAATTAATCAGTTTTGAAAGACTCAATTGATTCTTTCAACAAATTTATTTTACTTCTGGTAGGTGGCAATATGATAGCAAACAATCCATCCCTAGCAGTAGTAAGCACAACAACATAGTGAACTAAGCTGAGGATGCAATTGAATTGCAAAGCATGTTCAAAGAAATTTATGATAATTAAACAAGATAAGTGGACTATAATGAAAACTGAGTTGGATTGAAACACGTAACATCACTTGCATATAATTAGTCTTGACCGGTTTCACGAGCTTAACTTGCTCCCATCAGATTAACCAATCAAGACTAATTACTTGTAAGTGATGTTGTGTGTTTCAATCCAACTTAGTTTTCATTATAATTTAGATTCACATCACTGTTACTAGCTTATTAAAAGATGCGTAATTTTAAGATAAGTGGAGTTTGTTACAAAATACTTTTATATTGTAATATAGGCATGATATATTTCACTTCTCAATCAAACTAAAATTTAACATAAAATTTAATTCCTACACTACTTAGTTTAGTTGAACCTTGGTCTATCGTTCTCAGAAATACCATTTCCCCCACACTCATTATTGAATTTATATGACCCTGTTTGATTTATACTGTAACTTATATAAATTAAACTCATATTCATTTTCAGTCTTTGGTCACACAGACACGCACACATTCAGACTCTAGGGAGGCTGTGGAATAATTCTGGCTAAAGAAAAATTCCCACCCTCCAGTCAGAAATCAAACCCGGGACCTCTAATTTGAAGGTTAGTGTGGTACACATCAGACCGCAGTAGTAGTCAAAGAGTGCTTATAGATCAAATTTATTTTTGTTCAATATTTGTGCACTTTACTTCCTATGTTCATTGTTTCCTTTCTCTTTTTTTGACCCACTCCCTTAGAAAATGACAGATCAAGGTTTGACTGTACCTTCTAATTTTGCATGCCACAATTTGACCTTTCAATTAATACATTAGATAGCTCTTTAAAAAGTTAGAACAGATTTTCCACATTTCAAGTGATTTAATATGATTAATGATTGTTGACAAGAACTATGATTACATACCAGTACTGTCCTGTTTGATGTATATTGAACAGTGCCTGCTAGATTGTACAGACAGTACTTGCATTGCCTGCACGCAAATTGCTTTCCAAAGGAAACAAACCAAGCAGTGTGGTCTATGTAAACACAATTACAGAGAGACCAAACAGTGAAGTGGACCAAAAACATCTGATGATTCAAATGACCTCTAAACTTTATCATTTATTAGTGGGTAAACAAATTATTCTTAAAAATGCTTATTTTTCTAACTACCTTGTTTTAATCTGATAAGCCTTTGCAGAAATGCTACATTATACATTTCATTATAGATACAATGGGAACAGTGCTAATCAAATGTTGAACTGGACAATATATTTTGACCTTAAAATTGCACGCTCTTTCCGTACAATTGTAAAATACAGATGAAAATTGACAGAACTTCAAAAGACTGAGAAACTATTGAACAATTCAAACCATTAATAATGAATATCTTGGAAATGGCTAATTGCACAAACAACGTTATTTGAAACAAACTGTGTGTGTTAAAAGACCTACATTTTTTGTGTACAATATTGTAGTCTGTTTAATGTACACCAGTAATATGAGATTATACAAAATCACTTCCAAATGAAGAGGAGTTCAAAAGGCTATTCTCAGAAAATTTAAGATACATATTTTATTTGCCATAAATATCTTTAATATATGGTATTTTAATCAAAATCATTTGAGCCATTTTCGAGAAAATAAAAAAATTTAGTGTTCCATGTTGAGTAGAGGTGATTTTGCTAAAAATTCCTTTTTTATAATTCAGGGGCCTTGAAACACATTCCCGGTGAAATCTCAGTATAGAATTTTTTAGTGAAATTTAGCATCTCTACCTATCACAAAAGCAATAGAGAAAATAAAATGACCTTTTTAGTTTTCTGTACATCCTTATAAACTAGAATTTCTTATCTCAACATGAATGAAACTTCACTGTCAACATTGCTTCTATGTCAAATATTTAGAATTTCTTATTTGATATATACTTCATCAGTTTAGGCACAATACTTGGTGTTTTTTAATATCTGAAAAATGGTACTGCATTTACCATCTTATGATCTCAATTTTGAATACATCACAGAAAAGAATCATAAATCCTATATATTTAGGTGTAGAAAGTTGCATTTCAGCTCACCCTTTAGGTTAGTTTTGCTCAACAAATTAGTACCACTATAAATACGACAGCTTCCATAAATCCGAGCAATGTGGCTTTATTGATAATTTTTTCTGTGAATGGCATTTACTAATATAAATGATCCATTTTTTCCGTAATTACTGAGGATAACTACATGAAATATTGAGATACAAACAAAATCTGATGTTCTTGATCTACTTTCATGTGAAGATGGTTTCATTAATACAGTTAATGAAAAAAAAAACTGTATGATTATGACGAACGAAAACACCTTATTGCATAAAAGGTACTTAGAAAACATGTATCCACAACCTTTAACATTTTTAGTGTCATATCTTAAATAGTTTCTGAAATAATGAGTCATGATGTTGGTGCATTTAACACTGGCGGGATAGAGCATTTAGACTCCCCTAAACATATTTATGGTTCTTGTTTGAGCTACATTAATTGTAAAATTGTCATAACAGTGAATCGAGTTCAGTTTCTCGTTTTTATAAAGCTATTTATGCATTCACTGTCTTACTGGTAACAATTTTGAAGTGACAAATTTTTTATACACTATCGGGGCTAAAAAAAAGTTAAGCGATAACTATATGCATTACATGAGAGAAGTATTGCCCATCAAAAGAACATTTGCCCTAGAATAATAAATCAGTACATAAGCTATAAAAATTATGCTATGGGCAATAAATAAAAAATTTGATAGTCACTTCTGGGCTTGGTTAGTTCATTACCATTAGACCACAGCCAAACAGATTTAGGATTGCAGTGGAATACAATATTACTTTAATAATAGTTTTGTGATGTTTATAGCTGCATTGTTACAGCAAAATTGCAAGATAATGTAACTTCTATGGAGAGTAAAATAAATGGGTTGCACAGGCAATGTAAGTTCTGTACAATCTGATCCAGCAGGACTAAATGATTCATCTACTTGTGCAGTGTTGCAAGAACTTCATAAACTCTCTTAAAGTGTGATGCAGTTCTGTCAACAGAAATTTTAACTTCCTAACCATGTTTTTATCTTATACTTATCAAGCTAGAACATATGTTTCTAATTTTTTCTCATAACTTATATGAATTGTACCCATGTATTTTGTATTAGGAGCTTAAATGTTACCTTTCACTGCCAGTGACTAAAGTTTTCTTTGTCCTTTTTCCAAGAGCAAGGCGACCCTCATTCATGAACTCCCGATAACGCTGTCCTTTACATGCACGCAAGGATTTGCGGCGTTGATTTTGCTGCTGCTGTTGCTCTGGAAAGGCCACTCCTTCAGTGATATTCTGGAAGCCACTAGACTTTGGGGACAACTTAGCTGGCTCACTAAGCAAGCATTTGACTGACTTCTGCCTTTCAAGTTCATCACATTCTTCTGTAGGTAGCCCAATGATATTTTCTTGTGAAGTCTTTGGTTTGTTTTCAGTTTCAGAAGTATCTTGCTTAACACTGTCATTTATATCATTATTTGCACTACTTACTGTGTCAGTCAAAAGGTTAATCCTCAATGGTGACCTAGGCGAACAGTGTGCTAATTTCTTTGGTCTTGTAATATCATAGCTGTTTGAAACAAAATTCACAGACTCTGAGCCTGTGATAGGAACAGTTTTGGTTATATTGTCAGTACACATTTCTAAACCTACAGGTGAGCTGCCATTACACTCTATACTGGAACTTGATCTGCTAACTTCCACTGATGTCAGTTCTGAACTGCTATCACTAGCCGATTTGGAAGGAAGTTTAGATGAAAAACTAAAGGGTGCACTTTTCATAGTGTGTTCTAATGTCCGGTGACTTTCAATACTGTCAAACTTTGGTGAATGCTGCAGACTTTTAATTTCCTCATCACTCCTAAGAAAGTGATCTGTCTTTGTGATAGAAGTTTGTGGGTTATGAACCAAAATTGTTCTTGCAGTTGTATTACTAGAATACAGTGGCGGAAACACTAACCTATTTTCTTCCATTATTCCTAATCCAGAGTCAAATTTGGGCACGAGATCCATCCTGTTTTCTGTAACTTCCACTAAGTGGGAACTACTGTCATTTTCAAACATGCTACTAAAATTCCCTCCATCTTCTGAACTGTTAGTCCTTGGAAATTGATAAACACTTGTTTCTTGGCAAGACAGCCTTGAGGTTGCTTCTAATGCCTTTGGTTCAGCAATATCTGGAATCACATGTGCAGTCTCACTAAAATTATCACAATTAGTTTCGGAGTTGCCATCCCTGCTGATTTTTGTACTTTCCAAACTTTCAAAATAGTGGGCGGATGCACCAAAGTTTTTTGCCTGCCAGTCTTTTGCTTCCAATGATTGCTCCTCTGATGAATTAGTAGTATAAAACACTTTGGTGTACGTAGCTTCAGATTTACAGCTACTCATTTCATCACTCTTCCGCATTTCCAAAGCTGCATCTTTGTTATACACATTATTATTAATAGTTCTTATTTCACATTCTTGATTTTTAGAAGATATGTTTTCTGAGTTTCCATTATATTTGCAGTTTTCTACCACAGCAAATGAATCTATCGATTCTGACCTGAGAGAAGAATTGGGCACATAAATGTTACTGCAAATAACACTGGCCTTTGGAGGTGGGGAAACTGTACTTCTCTGTGGTGAAACTGCACTTGTAGCACTGCACATTGTTGGAGATACTGGCTGTTGCTGCTGAAGAGATTCTGAGAACCCACACAGTTTATCAACAACCCTATCAATTATCTGTTGCTGTGAAGCTTTGATTGTAGTTCCTAAACTGAGACTTTTGGAACTGTTTATGTATAACCTTCCATTCACCAATTCTCTCTCATTGCAACAGCTGTCATCCTTCAGAGGATAACCTTTTTCTGAAGGACTATGTGTTACACTATTATCTACTTTCTCTGTCATATTTGTAGTGATTGCACTTTTAATTACCGAGGAAGACTTCACTGTGACTAAATTATTACTAGTGCTCTTTAACTTTGCAAAAGCTGTTTTGGTATCTATTATTTTGAAATCGGCACTTGACCGGCACCGGTTTGTCTTTCTTTCTTGAATAGAGTTAAGCTGGTTTACTGCGTGATTTCTTAGTTTGGTGAATGGTGATGGATAATTAACTTTAAAATCTGGGGTGACCTTTTCTTTTGATTCCAGGGGAACTGATAGATCTCCATTTTGCTCCTCTTCGAGTTTAACTTCAGGTAACATAGCCAAGTTCGCTTCCAGCATAGCTTCTTCAAGATATCTCTTCTTGGGTGGTTTTGGCACTGTTGGAGAAGCGGGTGCCTGCGTGGTAGGTGTGGTGGGAGGTGAGGCCAACAGGCTGCTCAATCCTCCCATTTGACTTTCATCTGCAAGAAAATAAATTTTGTAGTAATCAAAAACAGAACATTGACAACACTATAACCTTGCTATGTATATTGATGCATTTAAAGAAGTGGAATGGCATCAGATACATCTGGTGCCCTAGTTACTTTTGAATATATACAATCTTTAAGGACAAATATGCCTTAGGATCTGCCTTTATTAAATCACTACATATTTAGTGGAAGTCTTGGCATTCGTAAGTGAAGTGGGATCAGAGTTGAAAGAAACCAGTGAAGCATTCTTTGATGCTTAGGTAACGGAACATCAGTTACTAATGTTGGATACACCATAATACATAATAGAAACGACTCATGACAGAACAGATTGCATCATTCTACTGCATATATGGCTAGTTTAAATAATCTTATATAAGGTGAGATTTCATTAGTGATAGACCAGAAAAGGTGATTCAGCAGATCGAATCTGTTCATATTTTAAGCATCTCATTTTGTTTACATAAAAAAATATAAAATTCTGTACAATCTATTGCTGAATATTCCACAGCATTTATCATCTAGTATGAAATCCTTACTTAAGTTCTGCATGCTAAATCTATCCTAAGAGGCTAAGATGACATGCTTCTTTTAAGATTTCCTTGAACTTGTGGAATGCTTTGAGAAGGTGCATAGAGGAAGCAATATATTCAACAAAAATTTGACATCAATATTTCACCAGAAACATATTTTAAGTTTCCTTAAAGGAAAGGAAGAAGCTTTCTTTATACAAAACTTGGGTGTGGGTGTGTGGAGGGGAGGGCATCTGGAAGTGCTGTAAATTTCTGTACTATGAGGATCACTATTTATATTTTGATTGCCTCACAGCTCACCTCCACTGGTTCAACGTCATGCCATCTCCTATGTGTATCTTGTGTGGGGAATGAGATTCAGATTCAGTTATGGACTGGGAACATGTGAATAAGTGCAGTGCTTTAAACAATGTCAGAGACAAAATGAACACTCCTGTAGATTTGTACTGGGAAGTAAGAAAACAAATGGCTCTATACCAAGTGACTTGAGTATCAAATAAATAAATTTTGAGCCTTGGCAACCTGGTTGTAGGTGCCATATAGCATTTCCACTGGAAAGTTTGACATTGTTGACCATAACCTACATTAGACATTTTGTCAAGTATTATTTGTGTTGTTTACAGTAACTTAAACATTGTGTCTCAGTGAAAAATGGAATTCTTGTCCATCTACTAATCTATACTCCTAGTTGCCACAACTACTACCATCTGGTATAGCTTGCATAGCCCATTAGCAGTAATATACAAGTATTGATGTAACAAGATATACTTCTAGAAAATGTGACCCTAAAGAGAAAGTGTTCCTTTAACAGCTAACATGAAGTTTAAGAGGACTAAGTACTTTATATTCCATTCCATATAAAATTATACTACCCTTACACTGGGAGTTGCACAGGTTTATTAATTTTTTAAACATTCACCATGAAATATTGTTATGCACCTACCAAAACTTCTGCTAAAAGAATTTTTGTTCAATGTTACAAATAAGATAGCAGATCTTTATTAATTAGAAATCAAGATCAATTAAAGATAAGCCTATTTCTAAATGGTGTACAGTCACTTATTAGAAAGCATACTAAATTAAATCTTGGAGCATTTTTAACATAATAAAGGTGGCATTTAATAAATAATTTGAAAAATGTTGAATAGATACTTAAACCCTTGCTGAAAGTCCATGTTTATTCATTTATTTACAATTATTGCTAGATGCACTACATAACGGAGCCTGTGATTTCTTAACCTGGCCATAAAAGGCTGTAAATAAAAGCATGACTCACACTGAAAATCCAGGTTCATCTACTGTAAGGCTGCATTTGAATTTAGCATCCAGCTTCAAAGTAAGCAAATGGCAATGTGGTCATTGGTTCAATATTATGAAATGTAACCTATTTTTATTTGCTTTATAATCCTTTTAAAATTATATTATTTTTGTACTTCTCACTGCTTAGACCAAGAGTGTTTAAATTTCAAGATAAAATATCTTAGCATAGAATTAAGAATTACAAACGAGTTTAGACTTTTTTTTGGGAAAAAAAAAAAGAGCTTGAAGCAAAACTAAGTATTTTAGCTGTTATCTTCTATTTGAAAAAGAATCAAATTTGCTCCTATTGAAAATACAGTACACTGCATTAATAATTACATGATCATAATATTTGAGTTAACCTCTACAGCTAAAGTAACAAAGCATCAAAAGCGAACAAAAAATTTTCAAATTTGGATTTTGTTGCCTTTTTAAGTATTTTGCAGCTGCTCTATAACTGAGCCTTTCTCTGAGTAAATGGTAATTCCAAACGAAAAGATAATCCTTCTTTTGAATCTGACTTAGGCCCTAATTCTACTGTAGATGTAATGCTAATGGAATGCAGCATAAGCACATGCACAAGAAAAGACCATTCACATTGTAGCCATATTTTGTGAACCAAAAAGTTGATATGGGTTTCCAAGAACAAGATGGCGACCGGAGGTGTTGTAACGCGTTCAAGCAGTCATAATTTACGCTCAAATATAAATGGTAAGGACAGTGAAACCCAATTAGAAGTGTTTTATAAGTCAGGAAACTTGCTATCAACAAGTGTAAATGAAGGCAACTCAATCCAAGACACAAGTGATACAATTTTTAGTCCTGAAAATATGCAAATGCGTCCACTTTGCACCCGGCACATGATGCGGAAACAATAGCGTCACTTCATATGGTAATATTCTGCATAGAGATTTATTGAAAGCTCAAAAGGAAATAGATTCACTGAAAGTGGAGAATAAAGAACTGAAAAAGAAGATTGACTGTGACCGTAATAAACCAAATTTTGCGACGGTTACAAGGAATCATTTCAAAATGGTGGCAGATCGTTTATCAATGGAACACAACAAAGAAAACCTCGCGGATCACAACAGATTTGAAGTGCTGGACAAAATAGAAGAAACAAATGTTGACAAGGAGTTAAATGTGAATCTGCGCAATTTAGATGACACTACAAGTAAAAAGAAAGTGCTAGTCATAGGGGATTCAATTCTCAAATTTTCAGGTGAGATGTGTAGGGGAAAAGGTTATCAAGTGCGATGCTACCCAGGCATAAAGCTGGATGAACTACGAGGAAAAGTGGAAAAAATAAATTTGAAGTACGAAAATCCCGAAATAGTCCTGATACATGCAGGAACCAATGATATAAGACCGGGGATAAGAGCAGAAGATATAATGGGGGAAACTTTTGATCTTGTAAGTAGCATCAGAACTCAAATGCCTGACGCAAAAATTATAATCAGTGGTGTGCTTAGAAGACGTGATGTGAACACAAAGAGGATCATGAAAATCAACCAAGAACTGGACTGGATGTGTGCTGTGAAAAACTGCCTAATGGTTGATGGAAATTACTGGGTATATAATAGTGATTTTGCTAGGGACGGAGTGCATTTAAACAGGAAGGGATCATTTAACTTTGGTAACTTATTGAATAATGCAATATATTCAGTGATAAAGAAAAACTAGTAAGTAAGGAGGTGGATGCTCTCTCACTTGTTACAGGTGATGAAAATTGTAATTACTCCACTGATCATGAGAAACAAATAAATTATGTGGAAATAGGGTCATTAGGTACTTATAAATTAGTTGGGGAAAGAAATTTTAAACATGGTACAAATGTACTAAATAGAAACTATGTTAATCTTTTTAATAGCAACAATGATGGTAAACGCACAATGCATAAGGTTGTAAATCAGTATGATGCAAACACTCTTCAAGTATTTCATTTTAACATACAGTATTTAAGTAACAAAACAGCTGCTAAATGAAGTAAAGCCAGAGCTAGCTGTTGTAACAGAGCATGGGTTAAACAAAGAGCAGATCAACTTATGTAAAATAAATGGTTACCTAATTGTTAGTAGCTTTTCTAGAACTATATACAAGGGTGGAGGGGTTTTAATCTTGGTCACAAATGAAATAGATATATCAGAGGTTGTTGTAAATACATATCAGTTGGAAATGAATTTTGAAGTGGCAGCTGCAAAAATAAATATAAAACAGAAATCTATTTTGTTACTGGGGATATACAGATCACCAAGTACTCCTTCAGAGCGCTTTGTTGATTATCTTGAAGAATTTTTAGCTCAAGTTTGCACTAAATATAATCAGGTAATCCTGATGGGTGATTTGAATATAAATTTAGACCATACAAAAGGGGACTATAAGAAACTTTACGACTTATTTAACACTTATGGAATAAGGGATTTGATACATGAGCCTACAAGGGTAACACATTCATCATCTGTTATTGATCATATTGCTACAAATCTGAATTTTGAGGTAGTAAAAGCATGCAATATAAACACACACATTTCTGACCATTATGCTCAGAATGTGAAATTTAAGGGCTTAAATTACAGTAAAGAAAGCAATTATAAAATCAAAACTTTTCGTGATCTGAATGCGAAATGTATTGGTCATTTGGTAGAATCCTTAACAGACGAAAATTGGGACACAGTATATAATGCCAAAACTGTAGATGAAAAATGGAACCAGTTTTATGATGTATTTAGCACTCACCTAAACGCATGCTGTGATACCGAAATTTAGATTCAAATCGAATGGGCTTGATAAAGACATGTTTTAATTTAATTGCCGGATGTGAGATTTGCGATAAGTGTTGAGTAATAACATAGGTAGATAATAGAGTAGAAAGTGTTGTAAGGTGAGCAAAATATGAGTAAATAATAGTCGTTAAATTTGTAGGATAAATGCATTATTGGTTTGAAATTAACGAGTCATAACGTCATACCACATAATTTGAAATTGCCATCAAAATTTAAGGTTAGTCAACGTCTGAAAAACTAAGCTAGTTTGAAATTCACGGTCAAAATTCAGGTCTGCCAACCTTAAAAGTCGTGTGGTATGTTTAATAAGATATAAAGAAAACATTGTTTAATCATAGAAAGGTAGCTATATATTCGGAATTCAAAAAAGGACATGTTTTAATAGAAAGGGACATTTCTAAATTGTGAAAAGGAATGAAATACTATTTTGGATGCGAGGCTTTCTTTTGATGACGTCATGAAATTTGAAATCGGGAGGAACGTTTTTTCCTAGCGTGGGGAGATGCCAGTAAGCGTTACCAGATCGGTGGAGAACTTAGCTGTGGACACATGTGAGTTGCGGTTGCTCTGCAAGGATATATATATATATTGGAAGTCGGCATAACTCCCGAAATGTGTTAAAGAGTTGAGAATAAATAGTCTCCAAAGTTATTCTGGGTGATCTATATAAAATATACCCGCACATACCCTTGATTAAAGTCTCATGTTCGAGCATAGCCGGAGCAGAACTACAAGAATCGACAACGGTCGATACGTTACCACGAAGCATCACTTTTCGCTACAAATTGGATCCCATACTTGGGGCAACCAATAAATACTTATCGCTTCAGCTGTCCTATGAAAACCAAAAAGGTATATAAGAATAGTTATGGCCGTGTTAAACTTACCCCAGAAATAGTAAAACTAAAATATGAAATGAAGCATTTGTATAAATTGTATAAATCTAGTGGTAGTGCTACTTATAAATCAAAGTACAATATCATAAAAAAGAAATATCTCAAAAGCTTGAAAGACTTAAAAGTAAATGACTATAAAGAAAAGTTAAGTAAATCAGGAAATATTAGTAAAACCGCATGGGGCTTTGTAAATGCAGCTAGATCGAAAACAAAAGCACACAAAAATTTAGAACTCAGTATTGGTGATGCAATTGTAAAAGAACCAAACCTTGTATGTAATTTAATAAACAATTATTTTCTTAGTGTAGGAGAAAATTCTGCTGGCAGGAATACACAACAGTCATTTAAAAACACTGTAAAGTCATCATTCTTTATTTATCCAGTATCTACAACAGAGATTATAAATACAATAACTAAATTACCAAAAAAAGTCACAAGTGGATGGGATGAAATCAGTGTGATTCTCTTAAAACATTGTAAATATGTTCTGGCCAGTCCCCTTGAACATTTAATAAACTTCTCTATCCTATGTGGTAAATTTCCAGAATGTCTGAAACAGAGCCTAGTATGCCCACTACATAAAAAAGGAGATGAGAGTGACATAAATAACTACAGACCAATTAGCCTAACATCAGAAATAGAAAAGCTCTTTGAAAGGCTTGTATTAAGCTGGTTATTAGATTTTTTAGACAAAAACAATATTATTGTAAATTTTCAGCATGGATTTAGGAAAGGACGATCAACAGCTACTGCAATTAGTGAACTTATACATTTAGTCATTGAAAACCTTGAAAAAAATGATGAAGTAGGGTCTTTATTCTTTGATCTTTCTAAAGCTTTCGATTGCGTTGATCATGCGATACTATTACAAAAACTGGAGGCATATGGAGTAAGAGGCTTGGCGAGAGATTTGATCAGATCATATTTGGTAGACAGAAGACAATCAACACTATTGTACAATAAACAGGGCAAATCAGTAAGAAAAGTGCAATCAAAATTTAAACGTGTTATGCATGGTGTACCACAAGGATCAGTGTTGGGACCACTATTATTTATTTTATATGTAAATGACATACCAATCTCAAAAAATACAAATATAATAGCTTATGCAGATGATACAACAGCTGTATGTCAAGGGGCAAATGTTGATATATTAAAGGAGAACTTACTGCAATCCATTGACTCAGTTATTAACTACTTTAAACATAATCACCTCACATGCAAAATGACAAAAACAACCTTAATTCATTTTTCACAGAGTAATATAAGCACCACAAATTTCTCCTTACCAGTAAATAATAACAGTATTCATGACGTAAGCGAACATAAATTTCTAGGAATAATACTTGATAGAAAATTAACATGGGCTGGACATATAAATCATATTTGTGACAAATTAGTAAATCTGTGTATCTCCTACGTCATTTTAAAAATATCTTAGATGAGAAGGGGCTCAAAATGATTTATTATGGAGTTATATACCCATATTTACTGTATGCGATAGAAATTTGGGGCTGTGCTGCTGCAACCCATATGGAAAGGTTATTTAGATTGCAAAAACGGGCAGTCAGATTGATTTTCAATATGAACTCTCGTGAATCATGTAGGGGAATATTTAAGGATAAGCAGATATTAACATTGTATTCTCTGTATGTCTATAAAGGTGTAACCTATGCAGTTCAGAAACAAAACCTAAAAAATAGCAATATCCATAGTCACTACACCCGACACAATGATTATTTTCAGCAGAGATTTAGTAAAAATATTTCAAAAAAGGATCCTAATGTCATGGGTTTAATGCTTCATGCAAAACTACCTGCATATTTAAAATGTTCTAAAGGTAAACAATTTGAGAGTGCTCTGAAGAAGTATTTGATAAGGAAGACATTGTACAGTATCAATGTACTATAATATTGTCCATATTGAAATTACAGACCCTCTGTGTAAATCACAAATGATAGGTAGCTATAGTTATATGTGTAACCATTAGGTTGTCCATCTCTGTAATACAAATTATAAATATAAATGTGTGACAATGTCAAAAACTGTATTGCAGTCTATTGACAATAAAGAATTTAATTTAATTTAAGTTCATAAATTACATATGGATATCATCTGAGCATATTACAAGTTTCAAATTGAATAGCATAATCAATAATATCCAAATTGAAAACTCATCCAATCTTTATAAATGAACAAGAACATAAAAAGGTATTGTATCAAGCATATTAGATCAGCATCTCGCATCAGCATTTAAAACAGCAAGGTACAATGAGATAGAGGAGCACCACGATTGTATAGTAAATGGTGTAAAAACTCATAATTGAGGAGCATTTTTTCAAAACTCGATGCAAAATTTTATGAAATTGAGTTATATATAGTATCAGCATAATTTTTACCTTCTGCATCGTTCTGTCAAATCAGATTTTGCAAAATTCAATTCATTTCTGCAAACTTTGTACAGTGCTGCATCGTTGGCTATAACTGAGAACTTAGGTTGTGCGCTTGGATTTCACATGCATTTCTGCAAGCTTTGTTATACTTACATGGCATTTTTATTCTTAGTTGAGACACTGCACTGTACTATGCACAATGGACAGGAGTTCAGATTGTGAAACTGTACCAGTCATAAAATGTACGTGAGGTAGGAATTGCAAAAACAAGGAAAGGAAATCAAAATGCAAGTCAAGGAAAGCTCATACTCCAGCAATTACATGTTCACATGGTCTCGAGTGCACTCTACGAAATCCTAAAAGTGAAGGGCATAAGCACGGTAATGCAGCTGATTTGACTTATATAAGTAGATTTCACCAATACCTTTCCTGCTCAATAAAATAGATCAAGATAAATTCCTTATGAAATATATGAGTATTACATCTCCTAATCGCAGAGTGGTGAATAAAGAGGCTGCAACTAGAAAGCAGATTGTTAGCATTAAATACAGTGTGAGAACTAATACCGGCTGAATATTGTCAGTATGTGCTGCAAGCTTCCAAGGAATCATAGGGGTGTCAAAAGATCAATTATCTCTCCTGGCTAGAAAATTTCACTTATCTGGAAATGCGCCAAAGGAAACCAGAAGAGGTGACAGAACAGGAATATTGCAGAAGGGCATTGCTGCTGCTATAAAGCAAGACATTAAGCAGTACAGATGTAGAGAAAGCCACTGTGGAAGAGCAAAATCAAGGAGAGGATATTTACCTCCAGAACTTAATATCAGAAAAATGTGGACCAACTTTTGCAATGAAAGAAGATTAAGAAATCTACCAGTTTGCTCATTGTCAAAATATAAATACATATTTTACAACTTCTCCAACCTTTCATTCCGTACACCACACACTGACACATGCTCAACCTGCAAAATGGGACTGATGAAGATTAAGACAGAGACAGATGTGGAAAAGAAAAATGAACTAAGAACCATGTACAGACTGCATAATCTGCATTCAAAAAGGTTTTATCAGCTATTGAAAGAGGAAAATGCCAAGGCAATCACTACGTGCTTTGATGTGGAGCAGAATCAATCACTGCCTAAACTTTGTTAGCGAGGTATTCTATGCAAGGCAGGTGTGGCTGTATAATCTATGTATAATGATTCCATCTAAAACTCAGACCAAAGACATTTCCTTGTATACAAGGTTAAAAACTGAATCTGCTAAAGGCTGCAACCATGTTGCCTCAGCTTTGAATCACTCCTTGTTGGAACTGGAAGAAAGGATGTCCAGCAATGCTCCTACCATTTGTTTATTTTCAGACTCCTGCACTAGTCACAACAAGAATGATATGATTTAATATAAAAGGTGAGTCAATCAATAATACTAAACAACACTTACAATTATAATTTTCCGAAACGTGTTTCGGAGGTTAACTTTCCTCCATTATCAACCGGACGTCATTATAAATGTAAGTGTTGTTATTGACTCACCTTTTAGATTAAATTGATTATAACACTGTTTTCTAACTTCTAAGAAAGGAAGATAGTCTGATGACCATGCTTATTGCTTTCCTGGAGAAGAGTAAAACATTTTCCTGCATTACACATATCTACCCAATACGTGGGCACAGTTATACGAGGGGGTGTCAAAAAATAACCGTAATTGTTTTTTTACTGGAAAATGCTGCTCAGCTTTATTCCATTACACACCTTTAAAGTATTCTCCCTTGGACACAATACAATGATTCCAGCGTACAGTCCAATGTTCAAAACACTCCCTGAAGCCCCTTTTTGATAGTCTGTTGAGTACAGCCAAAATTTTATTGTTTAGCTCTCGATCACTCTGAAAATTATGAACCCGAAGTTCCTTTTTTACTGCAGGAAATAGGTGGAAGTCACACGGGGCTAGGTCCGGTGAATAAGGTGGATGTGTCATCACCTCAATGCCTAATTCAGTGATTGTTTCATGAGTCTTGATGGCGCGATGAGCGCGGGCATTATCCTGATGAAGGATCCAGCAAGATTTGGTCGCTTTGATGCAATTTTCCTTCTTAATGGCCCCTTCAGTACCTCACAATAGTCATTCGCAGTAACAGTACATTGCTTATCCACCACATGATCATAAACAATGCCTTGCTTATTGAAAAAGACAAAATGTATCACTTTTCCTGCATTTGGTTGAACTTTCGCCTTTTTGGGTCTTGGATCCGAAGGATGTTTCCATTGGGCACTCTCCTGCTTTGTCTCCGGGACAAAATGATGAAACCAGAATTCATCGCATGTGATGACTTTGTCTAAAAAATCTGGTTCTCGCTGAAGCCTTCCCTTCCATTGTTGACATGCCATCACACGGTGAGCCTTCTGTTCGCCACTGATCACACGAGGCATTCACTTTGCTGCAACTTTTCTGTATCCCAGAACATTTCGTACAATGTCTTCAGCTGATCCATAGGTTATATTCATAAACTTGGCAAACAACAGTAAACGATGGTCTTCCCTCAACATGACATCAATTGTGTTGACGATGTCTGTTTTCGAAATTGATGGTCTTCCGGGATGTGGAGCATCCTCTAGGTCATTTTTACCCTCCCAAAATCGTTTATACCATTCAAACACTTGAGTTTTTACTATTGCTAGCTTTTTGTAGGCCTTCTGCAACATTTCCAATATTTTTGATGCAGTTTTGTCAAGAAGAATGCAAAATCTAATTGATGTGCGCTGCTGCAACTTGAGATCCATGTTGGGTACAGTAAACACGGCCTCACACTTCTCCTCCTACCTCCAGCTGAGCACATCCAGGCCAATGATGTGTATGCCATTTCGTCACTCAAGGTCAGACCTCTCCGGTACTACCAACACCCATCTCATGCACGGGCAGTTTAAGTGTTGTTCAAAGACTGCAAAATTAAAGACTTGAAAGAAAGTGCAAAATAAACACTTAAGTAAAAGCTTCCTTTCAAAATGAATACCCAGCAAAACATAGTATATTCCAAGCAATCAAAGAGATCATAAAGGTATGTGTAGAGCTTCAAAATACATATTCTGCTTTGCCTGAGGAGGTGGATGTGATGAAACCGCACAGCAAGTCCTGCAGCGAATTCTTGCTTCGATCTCAAAATGTTCCCAAAATTAAAAAAGTGAGCAAAGAAAAGAAAAAGGATGTTCAAAATCTAGCTGAATTTTTCGAAATTTTATAAAGATGTACTAGAAGATACTAATAAATATTAAAGCTTACTTATTCATATTGTTTGAAATTACTTTTTATAAATAAAACAAAATATATTGTTGTGTAAGTAGCAGTATTTTGTTTCTAAGTTTATACCTAATAAAATAATAATTATAAACATTAATATGCTGTTTGTGTAGTATGTATTATAAAAAGGTGAAAATAAATAAATACATACACAAAAAGTAACAAAAATAATAAATGACAAAAATAACAAAATTTCATGTGTTATTTTTCGCTCATGCAGAAAAGTTAATCAGCATCTAGGGGTTTTTGAAAATACTCTGCATTTTCAAACCTCAAATTTGCACTAGTTAAACTATGCCATTTATTTCTTTTCACATTCAACGAGACAGTTTCAGGAAGGAGAAGTGAGTGATTAATATAGTTGTTGTGCTAACCAATTAGTATTGCCAATAAGTAGAAAAAACCGTTTTCCTCAGATATTTATTTTGTGCATCTATTGAGTTTTTAAAAAACACTCCTCAATTGTGTGCTATTCAGAAGCTGGTAATGCTTCCTCTATGCATGCAACGCAATCACGAAGTCTGGAGTTTACAAACAATTACATTACACAGTGCATTACATGAATGTACGTGAATGGTTCCATTAAATAATATGGATGCCAAGTCTTGTGCTTATGCTCCACCTGCATTTACCCTTTATTGTGAATGGAGTCTTAAGACTAACATGCCATTAAAACAAACTGAACAGTTGAACAGTTCTTATATAATTTGGAACAAACTGGAAAGATTACCTAATAGTATAACAAACCAAGCAGTTAAAAGTGAATTTCAATTTGTCTGTGGCACTGAATGCACATAAGCAATGGTCACACCCATTAGAATTCTTTACACCTATTGCTTGTATGATATAGTTGTGATTATTGCCTTTCCATCTTCTTTGGAAATTATTACAAGTCATTGGATTTAGAAACAGGCAATGATGGATTCAATTTTCTTTAACAAGTGCTAAGAGACCAATTAATCATTGCTGTTTTACACTTAAATGAATAAAGTGGGCTCAGTGGGAAGAGAACGTAATATTAGATTTTTAAGTGACCATTGGCTACCAAACAAACAAAAAGGGAAATCCTGTAATATCTACTTACTCCATAAGAAAACTTATCATCACTGGGAATATTTATAAATCTCAAATATTAACAGGAACCTGCTTGGCTTGACAAATTAAATTACATAACTTACCAATGCAAAATTAATTGTGTACTAACTGGCAGATAAACTGTAATTTTAATGGGAACTTCAGCATTTTCTGTTATTCCTCCCAACCCAAAGAAGCAAAGTTAGAAGCTTATTTCTTTCAATGCCTATTTAAAAAACAAAATAATCTGTTTTTAACACAAATATTTTTTTTAAAAAAATCTTATTTTTAGGGAAAAATGATGATTAAACATAAGAATAAATCTGAATAAGAATAGGTATAGAACAACTTAGCTTTTGGTACAGGAAGTAATACTTGAAAGATTGTTTAGCCAGATTTGTGAAACTTCACTTAAATTTAAAAGCAGAACATGTTTCAGAAGCGATTGAACCTGCCTCTGTAGCATGGTGGTAGGATGTCTGCCTCACGTCCAAGAGGTTGCGAGTTTGAGTCTCGCTTAGGGTGAGTTACCCAGATAAGGTTTTTTCCGATGTTTTCCCTTATCCTGAGAAGACGAATGTCAGGTAACTTAAAGCTCTATGGACCTCAGGGTCATTTGAGCATCATTTCACCCATTTCATTTATTCAGTGTTCGATATGTCACTACGTTAGAGGATATTAATTTAAAAAAAAAAAAGAAGCTATTGCGATCTATCTGGAATATCCATGTTCCACTCTTAAATTTAAGTGAAGTTACTGTCATAAATCTGGTTCAACAATCTTTAAAGTACTGCTTCACTTCACTGTTTCCAGCTCCTAACTACAAAATCAAAGGAAGTAATGTTTCCATTTTTCTTCTTCTACTTTACCTGATTACCCTTCCCTTATGTAGGACTTGCAAACTAGTGCCTAGGGTCAGACGCTTGTCAGGGAGCAGATGAATCTATGGACCAGACAGAGTGAAGACCTGGAAGTGGGTGGTCAGTCAAGCACCAGGTATGATAGTGGGGAAGAGGATGATATGAAATGCAGGCAAAATCAATGATTGAAAGGTGATAATGGAGCAATTGGTGGAATGGATGGCAGGGAAACTGGAGAACCTGGAGAAAATCTGCCAGATGCAGCTTCGTCCACCACGAATACCACATGCGGATCCCTGGGATCAAATCCGGGCTGCCTAGGTGGTAGGCAAACGCTCTAACCGCTCGACCATTGCACCATTTAATGTTTCCATCTAAGGATATAATCTGCAGATTGCATGGATACATACACTGGGAGAGCAAAAAGTTCAGAACAGGCTGCGCGATGTTTTGCCTGTCCGTGTTCTTGGCAACTGTTGCCATCTGCTGCTATCATAGAAAGATGCACATGAAACCATACAACACTTTTAAAACTACTTTTGAAGGCTTTACTTACCAACTTTATGAAAGGAGACGCTGATATTGGTCACCATTATTGTCCATACATTTTTGGCAACTCTTTAGGAAACTACCGATCACTCAGAGAGGTAGAACTGAAGCTTAAAAATTTAATGCTACAGCTGGGATTTGAACCGCAGACCTTCCACTTACTAGGCGGGTGCTCTAACCATTAAGCTATTATGACAACCTGCCAGAATGACTTTGAATTCTCAAACCAGTTCGTATTTCTCCCGGTAAACCACAAAGGCACTCACATCAGAGACAATTACCCCAATGGTGACTTACTATTGCGAGTACTTTAAGTCCCGGGATTAAGTAACCTTCTCTGATGTGAATTTTTAAGTTCCAGTTCTACCTCTCAAACACTGCCCACATGGCTTGTGTGTTTAAAAACATCAACAGTAAGTTTGTTGGCATCAATAAACAATAAATACCCATGAGTCACCATACTTCCAATTGAGAAATTCTTGCTGGCAATTTCCTAACAGATATTTTGAATAATAAATTCCATGTTGTCTATAAGAATATAAAAATAAAGTATAAGTAGCTCTAAAAAAAAAAAAAATTTAATTCTTCCAGGATGTGTAGTTTTGTCTTCTACTCTTTGTGTTTTAAGTTACCCTAGAGATAGAAATAGCTTATTGAGCTCTAGGAAACCTTTCTCCCCTAATGGCACACCATACACCAATTTTTTTTTGGTCATGAAGGGGTACTTCACAAGCAATATTAGGTTCCAAGTTATAGAGCCAATTTTCTTCGAGTCAACAGTTGATGCCCATACATATATGAATACAATTTTGCCCCTTTTTAAAGAGAATTAACAGACAGGGAATATGATTTTGCCTTTTTCCCAACAAGACTCTGCAACAGCTCACATGGCCAATCTTTCAATGAGAACACCTGTAAGTGTCTCAGGACCGAATTAATAGTAGATTTGTTGCCCCCTCAGTACCTCGACTTAACCCCCTGTGATTTCTATCTCTGGGATAACTCAAAACTTAACGTGTACAAGACAAGCCCACACACCTTGGAAGAATTAAAACAAAATATCGGTCAAGAAATTGGCAGCATTTCTCAATGTGAACTACAGTGAGTGAGGGATAGTTTCCTAAAGAGGTTCCAAAAATCTATGGACGACAGTGACCAGTTTGAGGATATTCTTTCATGAAGTTGGTAACTAAAGCCTTTAAAAGTAGTTTTAAAAATATTGTATGGTTTCATCCATGCTTTTCTATGATAGCAGCACAGGGCAACGAGACCGAGAACAAGGACACGCAAAACATAGCACAGCCTGTTCTGAACTTTTTTGCTCTCCTGGTACTTGGTACATTTTAATTACTTAAGGCATTTCTTTTGCATAAAATGTATGATCATTTACATTCACATTTAATATAAAATGCATTAGGTAAATATTGAACTGTCATTTCCCTTTCATGTGCAATTTTATATCAGCATCATAGATACATGTTACAAAAGAAACTGTTACCTGCCAGTTTGCCAGGAGTTATAGGTCCACAAGTAAGCTGGCACTCTAGCTTATGTGGTTTGTTCTGATTAGATGGCCGTGTGATAAGTGTTCGTAGAGGAGGAGCTGGTAATTTGTACCACTTAAAGTCCGGATTTGCTCTCAGAAAAGCTTCTTTATACTGAAACAGTAAAAAACATCTAAAATGTACTAAGCACTATCCAAGTACAATGTTGGTGTAAATTCATGTAATTCTACAATTTTTCTTCAGAACACCAAAATTACTCTTTTCACATTGGAAATAATATACTGTAATTACATGACGAAAAGCACTCGTAGACTGACAAAATTTATATAGTACATTTGAAGCTACAGGCTGTGAAGTTATAATTTTCTTCCAAATTAATGAGATGAAGATAAGCCAACATTTTACACCACAATTCATTCTATCCATTTCCATTATATTGCAATTTCCTAATTATTCATTTAAAAGATTGGTTTTCCATTCACTTCATGTTAATCACAAGTGTAAATCTGCACAGAAATCTCAATTATGCATGAAAGCAAATCCAGAAAAAATGTACAGTTTCTTGATCACCACACAGTTTATTTTGTCAAGCTATTTACAATGTCATTCAAAACAAGCAACTTTGGATTCAATCACTGGTAGTTGTTGGATGCCATTTAATTCTCCTTTTCAGTTAACTCTTGGATTCATTGGGTAAACACATATTTAAGTTATTTAACACCGTAAAATGCCAACAGCAAAGTGCATTTTTCATCTTCCTTTCATAGAAGTTTGAAAACAGTGTTGTTGTAATTAATTTAATTTAAAAGGTGAGTTAATTTAATAACACTGAACAACACTAACAACATATTTTTCCGGGATGCGTTTCGAAGGTTAACTTTCCTCCATTATCAACCGGACAATAACTGGGTTTCCATTTTGTTTCATGGTGCAGATGGTGATGCTTCTTCTGGTGTTTCTTCTGGTGGCGGTTCAATGAACTTACTGAAAATGTCTCTCTGAGGAATGTTGAAATTAAATACTCGGTTTCTATTTTTTAAAATAAAGATTTGTTCCCATGTGGACAGTTCTTGTTTTCCGGTTATGTGTTTGTTTTGTTCCAAACAAAGAGTTTCCATCAAACTTCAGGTTTAGCAATGGGCAACCCTCTTCCGCCATTCTTAGCAGATATTTACATGAGTTCATTGGAAATAAGGATCACAAAAGGTTTCCCGTGGATGTTCAAACTCTGGCAGCGATATGTGGATGACATATTTGCAATAGTTCCAAAAAGACACATCAGTGATGCATTAAAACTTCTGAACATACAGGACAAAAGTATAAATTTCACAGTGGAAGTAGAAAAAGATAATAAATTACCATTTTTAGATCTAAAATTAATCAAAAACAAGGATAGAATAAATTTTGGTATTCACAGAAAACCAACGCAGACAGACAACTACATAAAAGCTAATAGTTACAATCCAAAAAGCCACAAACAAGCAATTTTCAATAGTTTAACACATAGATTGGTGAACATCCCTCTTTCAGCAGAAGAATATAAAACAGAATATTACAAAATAATTGAAATAGCACAAAAAAATGGCTTCCCCAAAGAATTAGTAGATAAAAAGATAAAACGAGCAGAAAAGAAAAAATTATTAAAAGAAACTACAACTCTCACAGCAGCAAAAACAAAAATGATATTCAAAAAATTCACATATTATCCATGGGCCTTTGCTAAATTTAAAAAGGTGTTCAAGGATAACAACATTCAGCTAGCAGCAGTAAACCATTAGTCCATAAAAAACCTACTACTTTCAAACATCAAAGATGCTATTCCACCTAACAAAAAATCTGGCATATACCAAATTGAATGCAGTGATTGTAATGAAATATACATAGGAAAAACCAAAAGAAATTTAGAAATTAGATCCAAGGAAACCGTTAGAAACATTAAGAGTAAACAATTAGAAAAATCAGCGGTTGCATTTCACTTTTGGACAAAAAATCATGACATAAAGCTAGAACCGAAACTTCTCAAACACATAACCGGAAAACAAGAACTGTCCACATGGGAACAAATCTTTATTTTAAAAAATAGAAATCGAGTATTTAATTTCGACATTCCTCAGAGAGATATTTTCAGTAAGTTCATTGAACCGCCACCAGAAGAAACACCAGAAGAAGCATAACCATCTGCACCATGAAACACCATGGAAACCCAGTTATTGTCCGGTTGATAATGAGGAAAGTTAACCTTCGAAACGCGTCCTGGAAAAATATGTTGTAAGTGTTGTTCAGTGTTATTAATTAACTCACCTGTTAAATTAAATTGCATTTTTCATGTTAAGGAAAAGTCAATAACATGGATTTCTCCTGGCTGAGAGTGGGATTGCCTCCCAATTGTAATCTGTCAATTTAATACATACCCCTCGCTCACAATGATATGATTTTGCACTGTTATGGAGAAGCAACAACCTTTCTCTTACTAAGAGAGTGAGTGAGTGGGGTTTAAGGGCCCGTCGACAGCTATGTCATTTGGGCCCTCTTACTAAGAGATTCTCCTAAAATGTGATGTACTATTAATTTGATTATACAGAATGTCCAAAAAAGATTACACATTTTCAAAATTTTTCTGTTGGCACCCTGATGTGATATTGGAATCTTTGGGGTCTATCAAAATTTGAAAACCAAATTCAAGGTGATTTTCAGGATTTTTCAAGGTGAAAACACTCCTTTCCACATTCCAAAAGATGGGGTTATGAAAAAGTGGATTCTACAGGGAAGATAGTGGAAGAATTTTTGAATACCACAACTTTTGAACTGATTTATAGTAAAGAAGATCCCACAACCTTCATACATTATTCTGGAGTGGGCAGTAACCCAGACCTCTTGTTAGCTACAACAGATATTGTTTCAAAAATTAAAAAACAAGTTATAGAAGATCCAAGTTCTGGTCACAGAGCGGTAATTGCTGATATAAAACTAGAGAATACAAATAACAGTCAAGGCCTTACGAATCTTATTGGAACAAATATAAAACTGAATTAGAACATAAATTTAAAGAACCAACAAACTCACAGCTGCATGACCAACCAGATCATATGAACAAAGAATTCTGTAAAGTCATCCTAGAAACTGCAAAAAAACATATTCCTCGTGGAAGAATTAAAAATTTCAAACCCTTTTGGAATCCCCAGTTAGAAGAACTGAAAAAGCAAAGGGATATAGCTAGAAATACAGCTGAACAAACAAAAAACATATCAGATACACAAATATGGCGGAAGAAATGTGCCTCACTAAAAAAAGAAATTAATACTGCTAAAAGGAATCACTTTAATAATTTCTTAGAAAAAATGGATTATAGGACAGATGGTAACAAAGCTCATAAGTTCATAAAAAATGTCAAGGACAGGAAAGAAAACAACAGCACATCTATCATACACAACAATAAAATGTTAGTAAATGATGCAGTCATAGCCGAAACATTCAATAAATATTATGCTAATGCACACAAAGTAACAAGAAATAATAAAAAGGAACGTAAAGAATTTAAGAAAGATTCGAAACAAGAAAGAATGTAATCCTAACACTCAGTGCAATATCTTTTTTCAAAATTTTAATATGCAAATATTGAACATTGCAATAAATAATCTAAAAAACAAAAAGTCTCCTGGACCAGATCACATACATCCATTGTTCATAAAAAACCTTGGAAAAACAGCAAAACAACAACTACTGAAACTCTACAATCTATCCTGGAAAACCACTGTACCTGCTGAATGGCGAAAAGCAATAATTGTTCCACTCTTGAAGAAAGACAAAACAGCATCAGAAATAAAAAATTATAGACCAATAGCTCTTACCAGCATAATAGCAAAAGTGATGGAAAGAATGGTGTCAAACAGGTTAAATTGGTTCCTAGAATCACAAAATTTAATATCCCCATGTCAAGCTGGATTCAGAGAGTTCCACTCTACAAATGAACAAGTCTTACTTCTCAGTCAAGAAATCAAAGACTCCTTCAATAGAAAAGAAGATAATTTATCAGTTTTTATTGATTTTCAAAGTGCATATGATTCTATATGCAGAACAAAACTGCTAAAGGAAGTAAAAAAAAAATAGGGATACAAGGTCCAATGTTTTCATGGCTATGTCATTTCCTAACACAACGCTTTATTGCAACCAGATATGGAAGAAATATATCTAAATATAAACAAATACACCGTGGCTTACCACAAGGTGCAGTGCTCAGCACTACACTTTTTAATATATTTATTAATGATCTACCACAACAAATACAAGAATCAGGCGTGAAGTGTGCACTATTTGCTGATGACTTGGTAATGTGGACTTCAAAACCAAAAAGCAAAAGTACAGAACTGGAAAAAACCATGCAACAATCCTTAACCAACCTACAGAGGTGGACCAAAGAAAATTTAATGACTGTTAATACAACAAAATCAAACTACCAAATCTTTTCACTAAGAAAAAAGCCACTAAAAATAAAACTAAATTTTGAGGGTCAACAATTACCAGAAACAAAGGAAGCAAAGTATTTAGGAGTTACATTTGATACCAAACTTACATGGACCAAACAAATAGAAAATGTAATAAAAAGAGCAGAGAGGCGCCTTTCACTGTTAAAACGTCTAACAGGAATGAAGTGGGGATGTTCCAGAGCAACGCTTAACACAACATATATATATATATATATAAAACCATTGTTTACTTACTGCAGCGAAGTTCTTGTAACAGCAAATACAAAAAAAAATCAAATCTTTCAAAACCAAAGTTTGAGATTAATTACAGGTGGTATCAAAACCACACCAATAGCAGCTATGGAAATACTAACCAACCAATATCCCATTGAATATGAAATAGAAAAAGCGGCTCTTATTCAACACAAAAAGTTGATCAGACTCCCATTCAATACATGGCACAAGAGAAATTTTACACATACACTAAAGACTCAGGAGAGCTTTCTTTCCAAAATTCAAGACATCAAGAAGGATGTACACCTTCCTAATTCAAAGGAAAACTTCATATCTAAAGTCAATCCAACACATACATTAGACATCACATATTATTTACACCTGACAGAAGAAGTTAAAAAAAGTGATACTCCAACTAGTGTTCTAAAATTATTGGCATTAGAGACAATCCATACTAGATTTCCAGAACATGAGTGGCTCCATATTTATACTGATGGATCATTGATATCATACCAAGATGGAGCAGGTGCTGGAGTCACATGTCACCTCTTTTCCTATTACAAATCTTTAAGTTATGGAACTACTAACTTTGATGGAGAAATTGAAGCAATTCGAATGGCTCTACAAAATCTTTTGTACAGAATTTCACATTTTCAGCAAGCAGTTATTCTCTCAGATTCCAGGGCAGCAATTATAGCAATTACTTCCAAGTTGTCACCAAAAAACCAAACTATTATAGAATGTTGGAAGATGCTTAGCCATCTAACAGCACTTCAAAAACACCTAGTCTTCCAATGGATACCGGCTCACTGTGGACTGTGTGGTAATGAGAAAGCTGATTTTCTTGCAAAAAAGGGTACCTGCGGTGTACAAAAATCTATAGTTAATTTACCATTTTATGCAGCTAAAAGACTAATCAACTCTGAATTCAAAAAAATTATTGCAAAATATTACTATGAAAAATCAAAGAATAAAAGATGGGAACTACCAAACATTCAAACAGTGATTCCTGAGTATCCTCGAAAAACAGCAGTTGCAACCTTCAGGTTGATTACAGGACATGATTGGCAAAACATTTAAACAGAATTGGGATATATTCTTCACCACTCTGTCCTCTATGTGATTTGCAAGAGGAAATGGACCGAGACCACCTTCAAATATGCCCAGCCATTTCTAGTGCCCCATCCATCAGTGAAAAATATTGGAGAGCAAGAGGATTAATGACTTCATTGTCAGAAGTCCAGCATTAGCTAACAACAACACTCCTTTCCAAGGAGACATGCAAGATTATAAGCAATACTGGGAAAGAGCTAAACATGATAAATGAAACTAACCTAAGATACATGGTATATCTACATGGAGTTCCAATTTAGAAAGAAACTCCAGAATTTATTCTCTTTAATGACATAATTGTTTATCACACACCCATTTGTATAAAAGAGGGTGCACTAGATGTAGGTTACCTCAAGTCCCACTTTTTTGTTATGAGAAATCAGTAATTCTGCAAACCTAAGTAGTGTGTCAATTACTAAAAAAGTTTTATCAGAACAAAACATGGAATGTAACCCTTAATATCAACAATATTCTTTCCAAGGAACATTTATTTTTTCAATCTATAAGATGTGACCTACACAACTTTTCCTTTTTCTCAGAGTTGCATAAAAGTACAAATAAGTGAGCTGGGCTGTTGATTGTCTTAAATAAAGATAAACCTTTGTTTTGACCATTAGCAAATGGTGCTACAGTCTAGAATCAGCTAGAAATTGCCTTGTGATTGACATAAACTCCTGTTGGGTCACTATGAGAGAGCTCATCATCTACCTAACCGATCAATGCTGACCCAGAGTTTTCTCTTCCTTAAGTTATTGATCTGCGAGATAGTTATTGATCTAGCTGATCAGAGAAGCATGTGTGAATCACAAGGTAATATCTCACTAACTATAGTCGCTGCCTGATTCTCAAGGTAAGATAAATCATATGTAACACACTGTTTACCATTTCAAAAATTTCTAGACTTATTTGTTTCTTAAAGATTACAAACATTACAGCATTAGAAACATTACAAATGAAGAAGAATGGGCAAATATATGTATATGAATTCATTAATTTATTGTACTTATCTATGATTTCATAGTTATTTCAGGTTGTTTCATTACAATATGAAGGCATAATTATTGCACATTGCCACATACATATGCTTTCCCCACATTAGTTTGTTATTGAAATTCATTCCTATGTATTTAGCCTGATCAGTTTTTAATAAGTTAATACTTCCAAATGACATATGGATGTCAACTGGTTTCTTTCGTAAAGAGAAAAGTGTTGTTGTTAGCTAATGCTGAATTTCTGACAATGAAGTCATTAATCCTCTTGCTCTCCAATATTTTTCACTGATGGTAAAGAGAGAAGTTGGAAGATGCATTTACACACCTTAAATTGTTTGAATGCCAGGATTTAAGCCTACTTAATGATCCTTGTACTACTGTGCTTTTCAAATGGGAAGATCTGCAGCCAATGGGATGTTTACATGCATAGCGTTGCAAGCTCATTACCCCCACTCTTCATATTTCTTGGCACATGTCAAGCCCCACTTAAGGGGAAAGCAATATAACACAAGTCTCCGATTGGTTACCAGTCTGGAGACGCTCAATTGAAAAGCACAGTAGTTGTTACATTGTTTTAAATTTATTACATTTTAGACATCACCAAATAACCAGATCAGCAAAAAATGGTAGTTCTTGTAACTCTTCATTCTCCAGCTGCTTTGGTAGATCATTTATATATATTAAATAAAGTAGTGCTTGGGACAGCACCTTAGGATAGACCAAGATGTGTCAGAGGTAGAACTGGAACTTAAAAATTCAATGCCACAACTGGGATTTGAACCACAGCCCTTCCGCTTACCGAGCGGCTGCTCTAACCACTGAGCTATTGTGACAAATTGCCAGAATGGCATTAAATTCTCAAACCAGTTCGTATTTCTCCTGGTAAACCACAAAGGCAGTCTCACATCAGAGACAAATTACCCCAATGGTGACTTACTATTGTAAGTACTATATGTGTAGAACAGTCACAAACTTGATATAGTATTTTCATGCAAAACTTTTCTTAGTTTTTAGGTAATTTCCGGGTATTTTTGCAGTCATTTTAAACCATTTTTAAAGCATTTTTTGGTCACCAAAATCCGGGCCCTGGTTATAACATATTACAAATTATAAAAATTAAGCATTTTGCATTATGAATATTTCTCTTTAAATTATTCTTCTTAGAAAAGTGACAAGCACTAATAATACTTCAAAACTTGAATGCAAAATAGTTCTGAAATTTCTATTGGCCACAGATACTTCTAATTTCATTCTGGTGTTGAGATGCATCACTTCTTCACAACAGTGAAAATTAGGTACAATATTTTTTAATGACAGTCTATATGGTGCTTACTATTGGCTAACGAAAAGCAATCAACAAAAGATAGAAGATATAATAGGAAAACAATGCTATTTGAAAAGACAAATAAGGGCTGAGTTAATATCCTTATGGCAGTCAGAATGGGATAACCTGCAAACTCGGAGACGCACCTATATGTTTTACCCTAATATACGAGAAAGGTTACGGCTAAAGCACCTAAATCCCTTACAAGCTGCATTACACTATATTACGGGCTATAGGCCATATGGCACTTACTTAAAACGTTTTAATATTATCAACTCTGAAATGTGCACCAGATGCAATACAGAAGATACTCCAGAGCATGTAATGTTGTTGTTGTTGTTGTTGTTGTTTTCTAGTGCCTTGCATCTGGCAATGAAGCCATTAGCATTCGTGCTTTCCAATACTTTTGAACTGTAGTTTCTTCTGATCTTAATGCTTCACAGGTCTTCAAGTGTTCTTCATTCATTTCTGCTGGATCGTTACACAGAACACATATTGGTGAGGCTGAGATACCTATTCTGTAGAGATGACTTGCCAAGCAGTCATGATTTGTCAATAGTCGGAAGGCTGCAACAGCTGTTTTCCTTGGTCTCTGGGGGATTATATCTGGATTGGAAAGTAGTGTAATCCATTTTTTATCTTTGGCATTTGTTTCTATTTCTTGTAGGTATGAATGACAAAAATTTTTAATGATCAAGCGTTTTATTGAGGAATATGAGAAACTGAATTTAGACTTTTGTTTTATTGTTGTGCCTTTCTTTGCAAGTGAGTCTGCAGCTTCGTTCCCCATGACTCCACAGTGTGCTGGAATCCATTGGAGATGAACAGTCTTATTAACTTTTTGGAGTTGTGTTAACATTTTGTAGCATTCTCTAATTTTTGTCGACTTCTTTGTAGTATTTGAACATATTCCCTGAATTGCAGCTTTAGAATCCGAAAGAATTACTGCCTTGTTAAATTTATTTAAGGGAAGATTTAATAATTGTCGGAGAGCAATGTATATAGCCTCTATTTCTCCATCATAATTTGTTGTGTCTCTGCCAACAGAATGATAAAAGGAAAAATGTGAACATGTAACTCCAGCTCCAGTAAGGTTTTCCTTCGAGGATCCATCAGTATATATGTGCAGCCATTCTTCTGTGGGATACCTAGTATTGATTGTTTCCAGAGCTAGAAGTTTTTGTATTTCTTTTGGTGTGTCTGATTTACTTATTTCCTCTATTAATTCCAAATTGAAGGTAGGTTGCAATAATTCCAATGGATTTTCTCTAATAAGTAGATTTTCTCTGGTGTTAGGAATGTTCAATTTGGATTTAATCTGTGTTACCTTTTCTAGGAAACTACTATGAGTTTTAAGGATTGAAGGGGGGAGGTTCTCTTCTGAGCATGTAATGTTTAACTGTTAGAAATACAGTGAAATAGCACAATCTGACAGGGAAAAGCTCATGCACCTCACTTTATCAGAAATGGTCAAGAATAAGGAAAATCTAAATACTTTAAATGAGTTAGCGACTCAAATCAGTATAGCAGAAAGATCTTTAACCCTGTAACGCCAAAATAATATATTTTTTTTATTCACTTTCATTTTTTTATCGGCAACTCCTACAGTTTTGTGGAACTCTAATACAAAATAATGAGTCATTACAGCAAACCATTTTATCACAATGGGCCGTGTCCATATGATCGCTTGTGTAAGCATTTTACACCTAGGTGGCCATACTTCACAACAAACACCAAAGTTACAGTGCCAATTATATATTACAATGAAGTGCACTTTAAAGGTGAATTATAAATGTTAAATGCATGCAGACATAACATATGATCACATGAGCACAAAATTATGTCGTAAGTCCAAGAGTCAAGTCTTTTATAGGGTGTGAAACTCGACAAAACACGGGATACAGAATCCAACGTTGCATTTTATACACACTGTGCGAACAGTGCTGGTGCATTCTTTGCCAGCGCAGCGTCGTCGATTGCTGGGAGCTACAAGGTGGTTCTTCCCATCAAGACGAATATCATCACTAACATACAATGTTGAATGCTGTATCTAGAGGTGGCGGGTCTGCCTCTTCCTAATGGTGCAGTTTTGTACTTTTCCAGGTATGTCTGCACAATGTACCAGCGAAAGTTGAGATGAGATATGTTATTTCCAGATTTTCTTAGAAGTAACCAGGATTGTGAACCGCTACATCTACCAACCAGAATGTTTATCTTTAGGACTCATACTCATGTGCGTGGTTTTCATGCAACTGTTTTCTTAATGGGCACCAGTTTTACAATGTGGCAGTTACATCACCCGATTTAAACCTCCATTTTGCAAGGGGGACCACACCTATCGTTGGTCAACGGGTCCATCGGACCTAGCCGGGAGGACTAAATAGGTGGTATTTAGATCCACCGACCTTCCCCTCATGTGCCTCTGAGGAACGCTGTTGTGCTGTGATAGACCAGCACATATGCAAATGGCATTTCCTCCATTTTAGATGAAACAGTTATACCACTGTGATTCGGTCCCCAGAGCCTCATCTGTTAAAAGCAGGGTGCACCACGGGCAGGATGAGGATGGGAATTGGGTAGGAGAGGCTATAGGAGGTGCATCACTACCCCTTACACCCCTTACACTTCACGACTGCTTAGCAAGTCATCTCTACAGAACAGGTATCTCAGCTTCACCAATGTGTCCTGTGTAACGATTCAGCAGAAATGAACGAAGACCACTTGAAGACCTGTGAAGCATTAAGATCAGAAGAAACTACAGTTCAAAAGTATTGGAAAGCACGAATGCTAATGGCTTCATTGCCAGATGCAAGGCACTAGAAAACAACAACATCTACCAACCAAGTAAACAGGGACCACCACCGCTTCCTTCCCCGGATCCCAATTCTGTAGTATGAGACATTTTGGTCCATTCTATCAGTTCCGCCCATTCCTGCATTGTAAGCCTGAAATACAGCAGGTCGACTGACTCGTACTTTCCGCTTTTCTGCCTGAGAATATCTGGATACTGAAGCAGTTGGCTCAACTCCGTGACATGTAGAAGCTATAGTAACTACAGAGTTGTCTCTCCAACGTACGATAGCTATACCGTCAGAGCTTTTCGTCATGTCGTATGTACCTCGTACCTGATTCTTAATTTCTTTTGAAGGGATGATAGGACAGTTTTTCGGGATTCTATTTTCCCTAATTGTCCCTGTAGTGAAATATCCACACGCTTTCAAATGAGCCAGTAGTTCCATCCCAGTAAAAGGGTTGTCCAAATACAAACAAAATGGCAAGTGAACCATATTATTTGGTACTTCATTGAGCATCTCAACCATTGGTGCAGCACACTTTCCAAAGCGTTCCTCATATTCTGCATTGCCGTTAGGATTTTTCCTTGATAAATATCAAAATTTATCAAATAACCAGAGGGGGTGTTTAGACACCAGACCTTATAGCCGAAACGAATAGGTTTTCCATGAATAAACTGTTTGCAGCTATGTCTTCAAAATTACTCCACCATACACTCATCAAAATCCATATTCTGCTCTGGTCTGAAGTGGGAGATGAATCTTTTCTTCAGCATATTCAAAAGTGGTGGCAGTTTCCAAATCTTGTCGTTCATGTTAGGTTGAGTATTGTCTGCACAGTGAATAGATTGCCAAATTTCTAGAAAGTGATCTCTTCTAATGGCATTTGCAACAAGCATATTCCGCTGATCTTCTGATGCTTCCCAATGACCTTTTACTAGGGACATTATTGTAGCCAGATAAAATAAGTACAGCGGGGAACATTTTAAATTCCTCTGCTGTTATTTTAGGATCATCATAATTGTTGAATATTGCATATTTCCTGGATTCTTCTATCATAAATTTAATTATTTCATCGTCAAACATGAGTTCAAAACATTCCACGGGTGTTTATATTCTGTATACCAAGTTTATAGTTTCTTAAATAAGTTTTCTTATGGCGACACAACGTCTAAACCGTGTAAAGTAACACAACCGTGAAAATGGACTGTCATATACTGCATATATATGTGCCTAGCGTGTTCATATGATCACGCTTCACTTTAGAGGGGTCTAGACCAAATATATGCAGTAACCTATTGTTTTGTTTCATAATAACAGGAACACTAATCATGCCGAAGACCTTTAAAAGTGTTTATCACATGATCAAGGTCTAATTGTAAACAAAGTAGGAAACTTACTTGAAGCGCACCGACATCTTGCAGCTGTGACAACACTAGCGATAACTAAAAGTTGTGCAATGACAATGTTTGTTTACAGAAGCCGACAATATGACTAGACAGGGAAACCACACCATTTTGTAGCTGATATAAATCACCAACGATACTCTACAGAAGCAGACGATGCATTGGAACGTTGTTAAATGGAAAGCAGTAAACCGTCATCATACGAACATGCACGGTGTTAAAGGGTTAAGACAAACTGAACAAGAAAGAAGTCTCAGAAATTTTTATAGACTTCCAGCGACTGTTGTACCATCACCCCGTTGATCGTTAAGATTGTCAAATCAATATAACCGAAAATGCCCCAAACTCCTGAACTCCTGTTATACCGAGAACAATTGCATAGAACAGAAGAAGATTTCATTGGATCACTGGACGACAACTGTAAGCAGAAAGGAAAAGAACGAGGCCAAAACGACAGCCTGATGAGACTTGGACAGCCTACCAGAGACGAATAGCAGCGGCTAGGGAACAAGAAATTGCATGAATACTATGAGTTCTCATATAACTTTAAAATATCACTGATTTTCTTTATTGTTATTTAGTTTAATTTAGGTTAGTAACTTCTGCACATTCTATTGTGAACAAATTGTAATCAATAAGTTTCAATAAATCCAAATATCCGCACACTACATCCAGATATAAGAAATTAGCTATCTGGACATAGCTGGCAGATATTATTTATTTTTTAGTCTATGAGCAACATAGTATAATTGAGGAGCGTTTTTTCAAAACTCGATAGATGCACAAAATGCGTTTCTGAGAAAAACTGTTTTTTCTATTTATTGGCAATACTAATTGGTTAGCACAGCAAATATATTAATCATTCAATTCTCCTTCCTGATACTGTCTCATTGAATGTGAAAAGAAACAAGTAGTATAGTTTAATAGGTGCAAATATGGGGTTTGAAATTGTGGAGTTTTGAAAAAGTCGATAGATGCTGATAAACTTTTCTGCGTGAGCGAGAAATTAACACATGAAATTTCGTTATTTTTGTCATTTATTGTTTTTGTTGTTTTTTTATTTATGCATTTATTACTTTTTTATTTATTTTCAGCTCTTTATAATACATAATGTACTATACATCCAACATATTAATGTTTATAAGGATTATTTTATTAGGTATAAACTTACAAACTAAGTATTGCTTCATCCGCAATAACAATATATTTTATTTTATTTATATAACAAACATATTGAATACACACAAAGAAATTTCAAACAATATGAATAAGTACGCTTTCACCTTTATTAGTGCTTGTGCAGTCTGTACATGGTTCTTAGTTCGCTTCTCTTTTCCACATCTGCCTCTCTTAATCTTCATCAGTCCTATTTTGCAGGTTGAGCATGTGACAGTGTGTGGTGTACGGAATGAAAGATTGAAGAAGTTGTAAAATATATTTTTATATTTTGACAGTGAGAAGACTGATAGATTTCTTAATCTTCTTTCGTTCCAAAAGTTCGCACACATTTTTCTGATATTAAGTTCTGGAGGTAAATATCTTCTAATTGATTCTAAAGTAAGAACAAATTAGAAACTAAAAACTTCACTTATCTTAGTATGATTTGCAATCTTGTTGCTTCACTGTTAATAGCTTCAATTTTTCCTTATCTTCTAATTGATTTTGCTCTTCTATAGTGGCTTTCTCTACATCTGTACTTCTTAATGTCTTGCTTTATAGCAGCAGTAATGCCCTTCTGTAATATTCCTGTTCTATCACCTCCTCTGGTTCCCTTTGAGCATTCCCAGATAAGTGCAATTTTCTAGCCAGGAGACATAATCTAACTTTTGACATCCCTGTGATTCCTTGGAAGTTTTAGTTTTAGGATTTCGTGGAGTGTACTCGAGACTGTCTGAACATGTAATTGCTGGAGTATGAGCTTTCCGTGACTTGCATTTTAATTTCCTTTCCTTGTTTTTGCAATTTCTACCTCCAGCGCATTCTACGACTGGTACAGTTTCACAATCTGAGCTCCTGTCCATTGTGCATAGTACAGTGCAGTGTCTCAACTAAGAATAAAAATGCCATGTAAGTATAACAAAGTTTGTAGAAGCACCTGCCTGCTGTGTAAGGGGTCCCGGGTTCAATTCCCGGCAGGGGGGTAGGAATTTTTCTCCAGCCAAGATGATTCTTCATCCTTCCCTGAGTCTGGAAGTATGAATGAAAGTGTGAATGTGAGTGTGAATTCAATGTATAAAAACCCCCAAAGACCGAAAAACCCACTGTTAAACGAGTAACACCATTGCCAATAGGCAAGGTCACCGATATGACCTCTGCAGTTAAAGGTGGGATATAAATGGAACAAAAAGCTTGCAGAAATGAATGTGAAATCCAAGTGCACAACCTGAGTTCTCAGTTATTGCCAACGAAGCAGCAGTATACAAAGCTTGCAGAAATGATTGAGAATTTCAAGAATCGCAACAGTGAGAGGGCAGTTAATGCCAACATGCATTTCATAGAATTGAGGTTGCTACACTTTGGTTTATAAAATCATTAAATTGCATCTATAGATCTTTGCTTTAACTGAGCAAGTGCATCTATCGAGTTTTGAAAAAACTGCTGATATTCCCTACCTTCTACACAGGACAAGAATCGAATTTTGCAAAATCTGATTTCACAGAACGATGCAGAAGATGAAAATTATGCTGATACTATATATAACTCAATTTCGTAAAATTTCGCATTTATCGAGTTTTGAAAAAACGCTCCTCAATTGTAAACCTCCTATCACACAAGAATGTCACATGCATATTCCTCACATACACCATTTAGAGGCAACAGGTCTGGGCCGCTTTTGCAGGAAAAAAAAAAAGACAATTCCAGTTAGACTATGCATGTTAGAGAGACAATCACTACTTTTACAAGTTCGGTGAATCACCCATGTTTGGGAGATTTATTTAAGAAGATTATTTATACTGTATTTTCAACAACAGTTTTTAAGTTCTGTGCTCCCTACTGCATGGAAGTCTTAAAAAAATCTGATGTGCTGCACTCACATAACTTTCTCTACTCTTGTACAAACTATTTGTACAAATTCTTATTCCTATATCTTGTTCGTCTTAGTTGAGATAAACATTTGTACAAATTATCTTATTGCTTATTTCCTTGTAGGTGCAAGGTGAAAGTTAGAATACAGAAGACTTTGAGCGATAGTCACATCTTTTGAAGCTTTGAGATTCTCATCTCTTTGCACACTTACCACATAAAAAAATGAACAATGATCCATTTCACAAAAGTTTTAAGCTTTCCGAAACTCACACACATAACAAGGAATACCTCCGAAATGGTTAACCCTACAAGAAAATTCATTGAGACATAAGTTGTGTATTTTAGCAAGATCTACATTTTTTGTATGTTTATTATAGTATAATACATGCATAAAATAACTTTGTTTTGCTTATTAAGGAATACATGATTTTCTTGATTATACCATCTTCATATTTATCAGCTAAATGATAACTTGTTTTTTAAGAGTGTGTTCATATCCATTCAAGTCTGCACAATCAGGAAGGGTACAGAAGGAAGGCCTTTAATTCTGTACCAAGAGTAGAGATATGGAATGTACTATATTAGAAGACTCGGGGGTCTCCGTCTAGGGGATATGTGAATAGTGACCACAAGGTACCCAAGCTGAGCAGAACATTACTTCCACTTACTGGTGTTTTGCTCCTCATTATAACTTTTCTATCTGACCTTACCTTGGTCATCTCTTGTTCTCTTCCGACCCGGATGCTATTAGGGTTCCCAAGGGCTAGGGAGTCTTTATTTTTCCAACCTTTCCATTTCTGTAATTTCTCTATAAAATCTTAACCCCAAACCTGCTGACCTGTCATGGCATGTAATACGTCCTCTGAATGGTAACCAGAGGATACGGTCGGTGAATTTATTTTCATAATTCTCCCGGTCAGGTCGGTGAGACCCGTAAACCAATGGCAGGTGTGGTCCTCCAGACATTCTGGGGGTTGTGAGAGAGCGATGTGACCGCCAAAACATAAAAATATGGTGCTCTCTAAAAAGCGGTTACTATTACTGCTATTACTCTCTTCAATATCATCAGTGAAAAATATTGGAGAGCAAGAGGATTAATGTCTTCATTGTCAGAAATCCAGCATTAGCTAACAACAACAAAATTTTTTGTATAGTATGATTTGGTCTATCTCTAACGGATTACCAGTTATACAAAAGTCATCCAGAATAAGTACGACTACAGGGGCTATAGCAAGAAAATTCAAAATATACATTTCATTTGCCATAAAAATATATCAAAAATATGACATTTTAATCAAAATCGTTAGAGCCATTTTCAAGAAAATCAAAATTTTCAAAAAATTTTCCATGTGAAGGGTAGTTTAGGGTGGGGTTATTTTCTTCAAAATCTTCGTGTCGCATCCTTGACAGACATTAAACTTAAATACCAACTTCGGTTTTTAACCGACTTTTCGTTTTTGAGTTATGCTGTCCACAGATTGACACAGAGACACACACGGACCTTTTTCTAAAAATGCTATTTTTGGACTCAGGGGATCTCAAAACATATATTTCCGGTGAAATCTCGACATCGAATTTTTGGGTGGAAACAATACTTCCCCTACTTACCAGTAGAGAAAGTAATAACAGCAAAGTGTGTTGGTTCAAGTTCCCAAAGATGAACATTTGAAGGAACAGTGGCTAAAAGTCATTAATAGGGACACTTTTTCACTGAGCAGAAACTCTTAGGTAAGTCTACCAATATTACAATCTAGATGAGCACACAAATAACTCAATTACTGTCCAATTGCTGGAGTTTCCAGGGCACTGTTTATATTGTTTTCTGCAAGTATCACACTTCCTAATGTATTGGTAAAAAAAATGGCTACTGTAGCTTTTTGGAAATAAACCTTCCCCCTGATGCAACAGCCCTTACTGGGCCAAGGTGTAACGTCCAGCCGCTGCATTTAGAACTGCTTGGTTTTATTATACAATACTTGTCAACATTTATGTTTACTTATAGGTTAAACACTACTATTTACGAGTAGTACACGAGAGTATTTTCACTTTGCATTATGCACTTTTCATAAAATAAACGAAACCTTTTAAATGAGCTCAATCACACTTAAAACTCTAACATACGAAGAATGAAGGAAAAATTTATTTTAACATTTCTACTTGCTTGATATACCTAAGGATGAGTCATTTTAATTGCTCACTCTCCCATTCCATTCACTAAAAAATCTGATGTGTGCATTCACACAACTATCTCTACTCGCTCTTCTACAAACTATTCTTAAAAACACTCCTCTTCCATCTACTTCATATTAATCCACACAGACATTTGTTGTGGTTAGCTAATGCTGGATTTCTGACAATGAATCATTAATCCTCTTGCTCTCCAATATTTTTCATACAATAGCAGTAATAGTTACCACTTTTTAGAGAGCACCATATTTTTATGTTTTGGCGGTCACATCGCTCTCTTACAACCCCCAGAATGTATGGAGGACCACACCTGTCGGTTTACAGGTCTCACCGACCTGACCAGGAGAGTTATCAAAATAAATTCACCGACCATGTCCTCTGATCACCAATCAGAGGACGTATTACATGCCATGACAGGTCAGCATGTTAGGGGTTAAGATTTTATAGAGAAATGGAGAGGTTGGAGAAATAAAGACTCCCTAGCCCTCGGGAACCCTAATAGCATCGGGGTCAGAAGAGAACTAGAGATGACCAAGGTAAGGTCAGATAGAAAAGTTACAGTGAGGAGCAAAACACCAGTAAGTGGAAGTAATGTTCTGCTCAGCTTGGGTACCTTGTGGTCGCTATTCACATATCCCCCAGACGGAGACCCCTGAGTCAACACAGACACTTGTAGAAATGGTTTTATTATATGAGAGGTAGAATTGGAACTGAAAAATTCAATGCCACAGCTGGGATTTCAACCACAGACCCTCCACTTACCAGGCAGGTGCTCTAACCATTAAACTACTGTGACAACCTGCCAGAATGACATTGGATTCTCCAACCAATTTGTATTTATTGCAGTAAACCAGAAAGGCATCTCAAATCAGAGAACTACCCCAATGGTGACTTACTATTGTAAGTACTCGATGTCCTGGGATTAAATAAACTTCAGATGGTAATTATTTATTTATTTATGCCAACAAACTTGCTGTTGGTGTTTTTAAACATTGCCCACATATAGTTTGTGTGTTTAAATACACCACCAGTAAGTTGGTTGGCATAAGTAATGGTTTTATTATATGTTCCCTTGTAGATAAAATGAGAAGAGGAGAATCAGTACGCTTAAGCAACAGACAAATCTTTTAAGGATTGGTTGCTATGACTGACACGGGTGTCACAAAGGGGGTGCAAGGGGGGCCGCGGCCCCCCCTTTGGAAATTAATGAACTTGATGTGCTCACTATTAAACTATTATTTTAACTTTTATGTAAAGAACAATTTGTATTTAGTACAAATTAATATGGTTATCAGCAACAAATACTATAACTTTTGACAACAAAATAATGAATTAATATTATCTGATAGCAAAATTCCAACATGTGCCCCCCAGGAAAAAAGTCTGCTGACGTTCATGATGACTGACATATTCTCTCTGCATATTCAGGACTTAAACAAAAATGACTTCCCATTTGGAATAAGTATTGGAAAATTCAGACAAGTAACAAGGAATATTTCCAAAATGGTTTATTCCACACAAAGAATGTATTTGATATACATTTTTGTTCTAATTAAATCTACATTTCTAGTGCAATAAGACTTTTCTATCTCTTACAGGTTACCATATAATGGTATGGTTTCAGTGCAGAATTAACCGAAAAGAAAATGGATAAATTCAAAACACAACAGAGATGCAGACAAATAAAACCACTTCCCCAACCAACAATAAAACCACATAGAGGAGGTATTTACCAGGAGAAATACGAACTGATTTGAGAATTTAATGCCATTCTGGCAGTTTGTCACAATAGCTCAGTGGTAGAGCAGCTGCCTGGTAAGCGGAAGGTCTGTGGTTCAAATCCCAGTTATGACATTGAATTTTTAAGTTCCAGTTCTACCTCTCAAACTTTGCCCACACACGGCTTGTGTGTTTAAAAACACCAACAGTAAGTTTGTTGGCATAAATAAATAATAATTACCTCATAGAGGAAGTTTACATACCACCTCAGAGCTACACACCTTTTCCAAAAAGTGACCTAAGAATACAACATTACTTTGGCACTGCAGAACAAATTCAGTGTACAAAATCCTCAGAAATCACATAAAATAGACAAAAAATCCACAGACAAAAATTCAGGTCTTTATTGCATAGATTGTAGACTGCAACAACTTCTATATTGGAAAAACTAAAGGAAATCAGAAGATTAGTCTTAAAGGACATTTTAGGAACATCAGAAACAAAGAAATAAACAAATCTGCAATGGTATGCCACTTCTGGAAGGACCATGATATAGAATAGGAAATTCATTATTAAAATGTGTTTCGAGGTCTAACAGCATTACCCATGTGGGAAGATCTTCATAAGAAATATAAAGAAATACTCCTAAACTTCGACACATTTGTTGAGAACCTCCAACTTCAAGTTCTTAGTCATTGAGAGAGGCATCTCAATCACCACCACCATCTCAAAATCCAACAGGTGATATATGCTGAAGTAGTGAAGGACCAAACGAAATGCCTTCTCGGTAAATACCAGCAATAAATGGAGCATGAATTAAAAAGTTCCACTCAAATTATATTCATTTTGTGCTTCACTATATCACAGGCCTACATATTACGAAAATAATATTCAGTGAAACTCTTCTGCTGTATATGAAAGCTATAGTTACATTGTTGCAAAGCTACTTGCTGAGTTCACCTGTAACATGCCAAATTATCTTTCCCAGCTCCATAATTATTTTAAGAATAATATATTTCTTTTGTGATCATACATATGGGTTTATTTTTGTACCATTTTTTCTGTTTTTAATTTTCAGGGAGATTTTCTTTGGGGCTATCCCCTTCTAATTCTGCAGTACTTGCAATAATAAAAATTAAAATAATAATAATAATAATAATAATAATAATAATAATAATAATAATAATAATAATAATAATAATAATAATAATAATAAATAAATAATAAATAAATAATAAATAAATAAATAATAAATAAATAAATAATAAATAAATAATAAATAAATAAATAATAAATAAATAAATAATAAATAAATAAATAATAAATAATAATAATAATAATAATAATAATAATAATAATAATAATAATAATAATAATAATAATAATAATAATAATAATAATAAAAATATCATAATAGCCTCACCAACAGAAATTAACTTGTTAGACTTTACTCTACTTTATTTTTACTTTCTCTACTGTTAAGTAGGGGAAGTATTGTATTCCACCCAAAAATTTGATGTCGAGATTTCACCGGAAATATGTTTTGAGACCCCCTGAATAAAAAAAAAAAGCATTTTTAGAAAAAGGTGTGCGTGCGTGTGTTTGTGTGGGGACAGCATAACTCAAAAACGAAGTCTGTTAAGAACCAAAGTTGGTATTTAAGTTTAATGTCTTTCAAGGATGCGACAAAGATTTTGAAGAAAATAGCCCCACCTTAAAATACCCTTTACATGGAAAATTTTTCGAAAATTTTGGTTTTCTTGAAAATGGCTCTAACGATCTTGATTAAAATGTCATATGTTTGAAATATGTTTATGACAAATGAAATGTATATCTTGAATTTTCTGGCTATAGCCCCTGTAGTCGTAGTTATGCGGGATGACTTTTGCATAATTGGTGAACCGTTAGAGATAGATCAAATCATACTGTACAAAAAATGTAGATCTTGCTAAAATACACAATTTATGTCTAAATAAATTTTCTTGTAGGGTGAACCGTTTCGGAGATATTCCTTGTTATGTGTGTGAGTTTCGGAAAACTTAAAACTTTTGTGAAATGGAACATCGTTTTTATTTTTTTTTGCATGTTAAGTGTGCAAAGAGAACGGAATCTCAAAGCTTTAAAAGATTAGATTTGACTATCGCTCAAAGCCTACTGTATTCTAATATTCCCCTTATACCAACAAGGAAATAAACAAAATAACTTGGACAAATGTTTATCTTAACACAAAGAAGATATAGGAACAACAGTTTGTAGGAATGGTTAGTACAAGAGTAAAGAAAGTCATGTGAGTGTAACACATCAGATTTTTTAGCTGATTACCTAACCCTTATGTAGGACTTACACCCCCTAGGACTTACAAGTCAGTGCCTAGGGTCAGACGCCTGGAACCTATGGACCAGACAGTGAAGACCTGGAAGTGAGTGGTCAACCAAGCACCAGGTATGAAAGTGAGGAAGAGGATGATATGAAATGCAGGCAAAATTGATGTTTGGAAAGGTGATAATGGAGCCATTGGTGGAATGAGTGGTGGTGGAAACTGGAGAACCCAGAGAAAACCCACTCTAACGCCATTTCATCCATCATGAATACCACATGTGGGTCCCTGGGATCAAACTTGGGCTGCCTAGGTGATAGGTGAATGCTCTAACTGTGCGACCATAGCACCGCCAGATTTTACTCTTTGGAAGTAAATCTAAATGTATGTAAAGAGGTGGGGATATTTACAATATTTCTTTCTGGATATCCCTGGAGTTTATTTTTAAACAAAGCTTGTCTGAAGGGATAATTTTTCTTTATAAAAGCATGAATCTTGAAGAGTAAAATGGGGATGTTGGTTAAAGTTCCCGCAAAGTTGAATGTTTTGTCTCCATTGCTCACTGCAACCAATAGCCAACATGGGCAGTCATCTTGTTTTAATGCCCAGGTCTTCCCTCTGTTTCGTCTCTCTGCCTCTCTGTCTCTCTCTCTCTCTCTCTCTGCAGTGCTGCTTTCAACCATGCAGCCAATATCTGGCTGGGAGATTAGTTATGCAGAGTAACTTCGCTTCTTAGAAATTAGAATAACACATCTCTGCATTTCAGCTAATATTTGCCTAAAGTCTAAAGTCATAAGTTCAGTCACTGCTTGATTTAAAATCGTTTTGCAATATTTAGTATATGCTTTGGCATAAAAGTGGAAATATATTCTTGAAATATCTTCAAAGTGAAGAACCTGTTTAGAATGGCTGTTACCAAGACTGCTGTTTTCATTTACAGCTGCATACTTGAACAATAATGACCCACAAATGGTGTACATTTATTTTCTTGAAAGAGTGGAGTGAGTGGAGTTTTAGGGCCCATCAACAGCTGCGTCATGTGGGCCTGATTTACTTGATAGATACATTTATAAAAGAAAGTTAACATTCTAGGATTAAACTATACCTAACCTGTCGAGCTAGTTCTGTGTATGAGCCTTTTTCTGAAGGCTCCAAGTTCGCCCACCATTCACCCAAAATTTTTGTGATAGAACGATTCTCAAGATGTGGATAGCGATCTCTGACCACACTTCTATGCCTTTTGCAAAAGATAAGGAATGCATTCATGGGTCGCCGAGCATGATGAGCTGGTTCTCCAAGCAATGCATCAACTTCTTCTTCTGTCACTGCTCCTGTTCCTGCCAGTTCTCGCTCCTTCTCAACAGCATCTGGTGGTCTGTCCTGAAAAGCAATAAACCAAAGTGATTTCAGAACTTCAGTGTCCAGCTATTTCCATATTATGTTGCCTATAAGCAGAAATAACAAAACCTTGAATGGCAATGGTGAATATGTATGACTCAAGAAAGACAACTTGGTAGAAGGCTTGTACAACAAAATATTGTCATCTCAATAAAATTTATTTAAATGAATTCTAGTAGGCTTAGTTTGTAGAACGAGCACCCAACAATACATGAAAAATAACTAGAAACAATGACGTGTTTTTGAATTTACTTAAAGTTGAGTTGTGATTAGTTACACAAAGAACTAATAAAGATTTAATTCCTTGAATACAAACCAGATGATCACTGATTTCTTTTGATGTCACTGCATTGTTTCCAAGCACTCCTACGGATCAATGCCTACTGCAGTTAAAGAAATGAATCCAATAGACTACTGCGCCAAAAGATGAAATAGATCGCCAAACTACGCAACACACAAAATTGATTTGGTTTCAACAAGCTCTTCCGACAACTAAAAGGTTTAGGGGCAACACACTTCCACCATTCTTAGCAGATCTATATATCAATTACCTGGAAAAACATGTTACTATTTCCTTCCTATATACTTTCAAAGTATGGCGCAGATGTGTTGGTGGCATCATTATAGTCACTAACAGGTTTATACAAGAATCCATAAGTTTGCCCATCTAGCAAAACTGATCAATAAAATTCACAATAGAAGTAGAAAAAGACAGTCTGCTACCTTTCAGACTGTAAACAATCTAGGGGGAAAAAAAGCAAGAGAGAAAACCATACATCTGTTACATACAGCAAACCTACACATTGAGATAATTACCTCAAGAAGAACAGTAACAATCCCATAACATACAAAAATGCAGTACTGCACAGCTTAACACATACTGACATACAGCCCCTTGAAGAAACAATATCAACTGGAGTATTAATACATAGTAAACAGCTGAAAACAATGGGTTCAACAAACTGACTACAAGAAAATGGCAGAATTAAAACAGAAACACAACAGACATCACAAATCTCATCCGAGAAGATAAACCATTGAAGTTCAAGTAATTCACACAACATCCAAAAAAATATTACAAATTTAGGAAAACTTTCATGAAACTTAGCCTGCCTCCTTGGAACAAATTTAGTATAGAGAAATTACAAGTGGTTAAAAGACCCCATACCTCAAAATACAAGGTCCAGAATCTATAAAATCAACTGTTCTAATTACAATAAGGTGTATATCTAGCCTCTGAAACATGGGTATAGAAAGAATCACAAAAGCAAGAGTTATCAATATTTGAAAGAAAGATATTAAGAAGAATTTTTGGACAACACAGAGGACAATGGAGGACTCTGAGAAATGAGTTAAATTAAAAGAATTATTAATTTCATTTCAGCACAGAGACTTAGATGGTTCGGACACTTGTATAGAATGTCAAATGAGAGAACAGTTAAAAAAATATACACATGGAAGCCTCTCGAATCTAGAAAAAGGGGCAGACCTAAAAACAGATGGAGTGACGACATACACCAAGATTTAAAAAAATATGAAGATAAATTGGGTAAACCTGACAAAAGATCACATTGAATGGAAGAGAATTGTAGAGAAGGCCAAAACATTCAATGAAGTTGTAGTGTCTATTAAGAAGTATATCTAGCAAGATAAAAAGAAATCTGTAAACTAGACTAAAGGAACATACATGTGAGTGAGTGAGTGAGTGAGTGAGTGAGCGAGCTTTAAGGACGAGGTCACTTGGGCCTGTAAAGGAACATACGAGATGCTTAAAATAAACAAATGGGCAAATCTGCAGTCTGACCCCAATTTTGGACAACCAAGCACAACATTAAATTGAGTATTATCCTAATCAAAGAGGCCAGAAATGCAACAGAACTGGACACATGGTAGAAGATGATTTTGAAACACATCCCACAGCTAATGAATTTTGATGTACCAACATGTACAAATCAGCTGCATCATGCATGCAGATGAACTACCATATATTTCAGCAGATAAGAAAACCTTCAGATAAGACAAAATATAAATTTTGTCAAAATTCTACAGCTATAGCGTGTATCTGTCCTAAGACAACCCCCAAACTATTAACACTATGTGAATTTTCTTTATCTAGATCAATGATCATCATCTGAATAATACTGTATAGTATATCCAGTATTGTCCTATTTGTAATTTTTCGAATGAACACATTTTATTTGTTTGTCTCTAGCAGCACAGCCTTGCACAGTTGAACAATCACTAAAGCACAGCAATTAATTATGGTTACACGCATAAGGAAAAGCCTGCTTCAGCATTGTTACTTTATTGCCTATGGAAGTCAGTGCCAAATCATGAACTCAGTAAGCACCGTAAAATTTGTAAAGTGTGGGCCTAATCATGGAACCAACAAAAAGAAAGAAATGTGAAGGAAGCTTCAATTTAAAAGTCCTAAAATAGGCTAAAGAACTGAACAGCTATGCAAAGTAGAGAATTTAAGTCACAAACATAATTTGAAAACCACAGTAAAAAACCCCTCCCAGAATACAAAATATTCAAAGTTGTTCTATGTCGTAGTTTCATATATGCAATATATAGAATCTTTAAGAAGTGGAATCAGGACTGAAAAATGCAATTCATGGAAGATCCATGGTTCAAATCCATTGAATTTTTCAGTCCTAATTCCACCTCTTAAACATTGCCCACACAGCTTGTGTGTTTAAAAACACCAGCAGTAAGTTTTTTGGCATAAATAAATAGCAATATAGAATCTTTCCAGATAAATGAAACAGGGGTGCTTGACTAAAAAGCTGAAATACTAATGACATCAATTAAACCAAAACAGGATAAATTAAACACAACTAAATGATGTAAGATTTGAAGCTTTCGCTACAATAATTATTAATTAACACTTCTCGAGTTACTAGACATGTAACATCGATCACAGAGGTTAGTAGGGCCGATATGTCTAAAAATTTTATAGATATTACATGGCTGGTAACCCGAGAAGAGCTAATTAATTATTGTCGTGAAACCTTCAAATCTTGTACCATTTAGTTGTGTTTATTTTATCCTGTTTTGGTTTAATTGATGCGATCATTAGTATTTCAGCTTTTTATAGCTTAGTATGGCCAAAATGTCTAAAAATGTTATAGATGTTAAAGAGCTGGTAACCCGAGAAGTGCTAATTAACAACTAAATGATGCTACAGTGAAGACAATTTAAATAATTTCAAATGGTCATTAAGAAGGGAAAGTAGAAATGAGGTCCACATAGAAAATACAGGTGAGGCAAAATTCACCAAACTGCTTCAAACCTTTCTATAGAATTTGTAAGCTACCTTCCCATTAAAAAGGATGATACGAGGGGCATCTCAAAAGTAAGTTGTACTATTTTTTTAAAAAATAACAAAAGGTTTAAATACTTTAAAAAGAGTATATTTTGAAAGCTACATTCAGTACCTAATTTTCTTAAACCTCAATACATCTTTGATGCCATGGTAAGTTTTTTTTACCCAATGTCAAACCACTCTCCCGCCAAACTGGATAGCCATCTTTCCACTTCTTGTTTCAGTTCCTCGTCATTTACAAAGTGCCTTCCCCCAAGATGTTGCTGCAGCTCCGGAAAAAGATGGTAATCACTTGGTGCAAGGTCAGGTGAATAAGGTGGATGACCGAAAACATCCCATCAAAACTGCTCAAGCAGGGCTTGAGTTTCATGAGCAGCGTGCGGGCGAGCATTATTGTGGAACAGAAAAACTTCATTTGCTCAACTTCCCCCTCCTTTTGTTTTGTATGGCTCTTCTGAGTTTTCTCAGCACCTCACAATAGCGAGCTGTTGTCATCGTGGTCCCACGGGATAGGCAACTGATTAACAGTACTCCCTTTGAATCCCAGAATATCGTTGCCATGACCTTGCCAGTCGATACAACTTTTACCTTGTTTTGGTGTTGCCTCATCCTTTCGTTTCCATACCATACTGTCTTTTGGATTCGGGTGATGGATCCATGTTTCGTCCCTGGTCACTATTCTGTCGAATAAGCCGTCTCCCTCATCCTCAAAAAACTGCAAAAATTGCAATGCGGCATCAACTCTCTGCTCCTTGTGTTGTTCTGAAAGCACGTGAGTGACCCATCTTGCACACACTTTCGATAGACACAGATCCTCGGAAATTATCCTGTGAAGTGATGCACGGCTTATTTCAATATAAGGAAGAAGTTCAAACAAAACTGCATCAAGTGTAAGTCGCCAATCGATGTTCATGACTGCTCCTCAAACCTCATCAACAATATCCGGAGCACAGGAAGTGGAGGGTCTGTCACTTCGATGCTCATCGTGTAATGTTGTTCTCCCTTCAATGAACGATTGGTGCCAACGAGAAACCATTTTCTTGACATAACGTCTTTTCCATAAACACTGCACAACTTGCGATGAATTTCAGTCACACATTTATTTTTTCCCGTCAAAATACGGATTACAGCGCAAACTTCGCAATCAGCGGTAGGAACAAGTGGAGTCTCCATTGTTACTGCCGTTTTAATGTCCAAGCAATAAACTTAGGTACCTAGGAATTTTAGAGTGTTGCTACTACACCTATACCTATATTCCCCGAGACTTTCAGACTTTTCCTGTCTACCGTGCGGATTTAAAAAAATAGTGCAACTTACTTTTGAGACGCCCCTCGTAGTAGGTAACAAGGGAGAAAATGGGTGGGTAACGTCTCATTAAAATGATTAACCATTTTAAATAAATAGGGAGAAAGGGGAGGTACTTCAAAAAATGAAATGCTCAATTACTACTACTACTACTACTACTACTACTACTACTACTACTACTACTACTACATAACTTTCACAGCCCCTTTTGGGCCTCAGCCTCTCTATTTTGCCTCCATTCGTCTCTATCCTCTGCTTCGGTCTCCACATTTGGACTGCCAATATGCTTAAGGCATCTCTAGTTACTGCATTTTCCCATCGGTTTTTTTGGTCTGCCTTTGGGCCTTGTATTTTAGAATTTCCCATTTAAAATTCTTTTAGGGATCCATTTCTCTTCCATTCTATGAACATGTCCTGCCCATCTTAACCGTCTAATCTTAATTTCTTGTACTATGTTACTGTCTTTGTATATATCATATTAACTCCTTATTATATCTGTTTCACCACATATCATTTACTTTAATTGGTCCATATACCCTTCAAAGTATTTTTCTTTCAAATATTAAGTTTCTTCTCCATAGCTTGAGTCAAAGTCCAGGTTTTGCTGCCATATGATAGAACTGGTTTAATAAGCATTTTGTATAGTCTATTTTCGTCTAAGGGAATATTATCTTATTCCTAAATATTTTCTGTAAAGAGTTTTATGCTCTAATTGCTGCTTTTATTCGGGCTTTTATTTCTTTGCTTTCATCATTCCTATTGTTTATAATTGTCCCTAAATACTCGAAGCTATTTACTTCCAGGTGGTATTCATTGATACTGATACTTTCTCTTTTGTTCTTACCGTTTCTCTTTTGTATCATGACTTTTGTTTTGTCTTTGTTTATTACGAGCCCTACTTCTCTTGCATTCTCCTCCAATTTGGTGTATATTACAGAGACTGCATTTTTGGTTCTACCAACTATATTTCTAACATCTGCGTATGCTAACATTTGAACAGAGTATATTGTGGAGTCTACATCCACTGGTAATTTCCTGATTATAAATTCCAGTGCTAAGTTGAACAAGGTGGGTGCCAGCCCATCCCCTTGTTTAAGTCCATTTTCAATGTTAAAACTATCTTAAGTTGTTCCCTATTTTAATTTGAGCTGTGGTATTATCCATTGTAACTTTCACTAAATTTATTAACTCCTCTGGGATTTGGAACTCTTCCATAATATTATATATTTTTTCCCTCTCTATGCTATCATATGACTTCTGGAAATCCACAAATATTTGATGTATGTCTATATTATGTTCCCATGTCTTTTCTAGGATTTGCTTAATTGTGAATATTTGGTCGATTGTCGATCTTTCTGGTCTAAAACCTGTCTGATATTCCCCTATTATCTTTTCTGCATATGGTTTAATTTTGTTATTGACAATGGTTGTAAATATCTTATACCCTGTACATAAGGGCGATATTCCCCGGTAATTTTGACATTCTTGCTTGTCTCTTTTATTCTAGTATATTGGGATGATTGTACACGTTTTTCATTGTGTTAGCATTATCTTCTCTTCCCATATCCTTTTTATTAATTTCAATTGTATTTCCTTTATTTTTCTTCCTCCATATTTATATAACTCAGCTGGTATGTTATCCACACTGGGGATCTATTATTTCGCATTCCTTGTATTGCTATTTCTATATTTATTATGTCGGGTGGTTCTACCTCTTCTATATTTCCCTTTTCCTTCTGTCTTTGAAGCTCAGATGCATTCAGGGGTTTTCCTGTTATACAGTTAAGCAGTTCCTGAAAGTATTCCTTCCATCTCATTCTCATCTGTCTCATTGGCTATGTCTTTTTAAGATTTTCTTCTATTTGTTCAATACTCGCTTCTATATTCTTCCTTTTTTTTTTTTTTATTTCGGCACATTTTATGCATCATTTTTCTTATTCTTGCCTTTTCATTCTTGTTGGTCTATCTAACCATTTTCTTTCATTTTTTGCTTTTACCATTTTTGAACATTCATCATCAAACCATTTCCTGCTGTCTCTTGTACAACCTGCTTAACTTGATTCCATAGTTCTCTATGGTTTCACTATCCTCTTCTTGTGTCTTGCTTCCTAAATTCTGTGTTAATTTCGCCTGGTAAACTTTGGTTTCCTCATCCTTGAGCATTTCTATGTTAATTTTGTTGATTTTGTCCGCCTTTTTTTTCCCATAGAAGACTTTACTGCATTTGATCCTGGATCTAACTAGATAATGATCAGATTCACAATTTGCCCCTCTGTATGATCTTGCACACATTATTTTTTTCTGTGTTGCTTATCTATTAATATGTGGTCAATCTGGCTACTTGTTTTACCATCTGGTGAGATCCAAGTTTCTTTATGGATCCTTTTATGTGGATGCTACTATCATTCCCTTACTAATGGCAAAATCTATTAGTCTTTGTCCATTATTGTTTGGCTTAGTGTGTTAACTGTGTTTGCCTATTGTACTTTGGTAATACCTTTCCTTACCAATTTGTGCATTCAGATCCCCTAGGATAATTTTTATGTCTGTGTAGGGTATCCGCTCATTTTCTTCTTCTAATCTCTGGTAAAATTCTTTTTCCAATTCCTTTTTTTCTTCTGTGGGTGCATGTACATTTATAATGCTTATGTTTGGAAATGCTCAATTATGTTGTTGTTAGCTAATGCTGGATTTCTGACAATGAAGTCATTAATCCTCTTGCTCTCCAATATTTTTCACTGATGGATGGGGCACTAGAATTATATAAATACCTATAAGACAGCTGTCATCATGGCAGCACAAATATTACGGAATGATAGGTAAAAACTAGGCTCAATAAACAAAAATAAAGCAATGTGGCAAGGGAAAAGGGAAGCGGTAAAACCAATCAAGCTGTCCCAATTTGAATTGATAAATGAAGTAAGGTAAAAGCCCTGGCACAGGATGCAGAGCTACTTACCTCTTGAGCGACAGCCATTTAAAAGCTCCGCGGGCCGAGAACGGATACCCAATATCCAGCACAGGGCATTTAAATTGTTAAATGCGCTAAAAGTGCTTCCTAAATACACAGCTGTATTTTGCGTAAATTTTAAGTTATTTTAATGAAACAAAAACTGGTATAAAACTCATTATATGCAGTATACATGTACATCATCAGCAATGTTGAGTTGCATTTACAAATCGTTGAAATGGCACTATTTGTTTCACTGTGATAAAAAGTTAACTTTGCTTTGTTGAAGGCGCCTAATATAATTTCTCGGAAAGAAACAGTAGTGGACCCATTGTATGTGTGAGCTATGCGTCAGCAAATCACAGTACAATGTGAAATAGAGCACTACTGTATGCGTGGTTATGAGTCATCAGAATAAAGCAGGTTTGCAATTTTTCCTTACACGTGTTTCGTAACTTGGATATAGCCTGCAGGCTCCGTTTGTTTCTTTCTTGAAATGCATACGTATACTTTCCTGCTTGTAGCTGAAGTGAGAAGCTTTTGAGTGTTACATCTCAGAGCTAAAACATGGCATCAACAAGCAGTGTTGCACAAAGGTTAGTGAGTGGTGGAAGTGTAAGGGCTTCTGAAATTACACACAATAATGTGGAGGACTTCTTGCTGTGTGACAGCGATTTGGATATTGATGGCAAATTTTCCGAATTTGAGGGGGGTGTGGAGGATATAGGTACGAGTAGCAGTCAGGAAGAATGTGACCAACTTCCTTCAGGTGTTCGTGAAGAGTCAGCATTGTGGAGTGCTGAAAACAATTGCAATACAAATAGGCACATCTTCACGAGCACAGGCTCTGGTGTTCAATCCCAGGCTCAGCCGACTTCTGACAGCCAACCAATTGACATTTTTACAAAATTTTTTACTACCGACTTAGTGTCTCTCATTGTTTCGGAAACAAATGTATATGCATGTAAGGTGAAGGAAGACCTGCTCTCTAAAGGTAAATTAGGGCCTAAGAGCAGAATTCAAAGGTGGACAGAAGTAACACTCAATGAGATTTACAGGCTAATTGGTCTAATTATACTTATGGGTGTTATTCGTAAACCTGCATTATACATGTAGTGGTCCACAGATGACATGCTAGCTACTCCTTCTTTTGGAAAATGCATGTCAAATAACAGGTTTACGTCAATTTTGCGGTTCCTTCATTTCACCTGCACAGAGAATGTAAATGACAAACTCCACAAAATTAGGCCTGTTTTCGATTATATTATTTCAAAATTTAAAGAAAATTATGTGCCTGGTGAAAAGGTCACTGTTGATGAAAGCCTAATGCTTTGGAAGGGCCGCTTAGGTTGGAAGCAATACATCAAAACAAAAAGGGCTAGATTTGGCATAAAGAGTTTTGATGTTTGTGAAAGTAAAACGGGATATCTTTACAATAGCTGCATTTACACTGGTCAAGGGACTGACAATACTGGAGACAAAGATTTGGGCTTATCTGGCTCCATAGTAATGCACCTAATGGAACCTGTGCTTGATCAGGGTAGGACTGTGTACTTAGATAACTGGTACAGCTCTCCTAAATTATTCATGGCCTTAAACAAAAGAAAGACTAATGCAATTGGAACAGTACGTTCAAATCGTATTGGTTTGCCAAAAGATGTGAATACAAAGGCTCTAAGGAGAGGGGAAATGGAGGTGCGTCAGCTCCCACCTTTGACCTACCTTGCCTGGCAGGACAGGAGGGTAGTTACGGCATTATCCAATTGCAGCTCTAAGATTTTGATGATTGACACTGGAAAAACAGATGCCCATACCAAAATGTGCATTTTCAAGCCTGACGTTATCCAGGAATACAATATGCACATGGGCGGTGTCGATCTAGTAGATCAGGTATTGCAAGCATATCCCTCTTTACGAAAAACAGTGAAATGGTATAAAAAGGTATTTTTGTACCAGCTGGATATAACCATATACAATTGTTTGGTAATTTGGAGAGCTCTAAACCCACACAAGACAATGACCTACCTGGACTTTCGACTATCAATAGCTCGCAGCCTAATTGAACAATACCAGGTTGAGAGGCCTCTTCATACTGGGGGTAGAAAATCCAAAACCCCTGCACCCCTCAGACTTCAAGGAAAACATTATCCTAAAAGGATACGTCAACAGCAAACAAGTTCCGCCCATCTCGAACGTGTTTCGTGTGCCACAAGAAGGGAATCCTTAAGGAAACTGGGATGATCTGTGGCGAATGTGGAGATGTGCCCTTGTGTGTTTATCCCTGTTTTGAGGCATATCACTGCAGAAGGAACATATAAAGGTAAGCCAGTAAAGCATATGGAATTTAATTAAATGTTTCATAACGGGGGAAAATTAAAATAAGTTGAGTTAGAGGATAAATAAGGGTTAAATGCACAAACGCACAGGACGTGTATACACGTCCATATCGCTCGTCCGTCATTTTAAATGGACGTGATTTCACGTCCATATCCCTGAAGAGGTTAAAAGGCATTTCACTGAAACTGTGATTGAAGTACTGAATAACAAATACAGCACACAAAGTGTTAAGCTTATTCATACTAATAAAGTAAAGTGATGCTAGCCTATTTCTTGAAAGCTAGCAGCCAAAATGACTAAGATATCAACAGAATCAGAATCCTTTCTTATTAATACTGTCATCTGCAAAGCAGAGTATTGTTATTGGCTCAGCTTCAGGAGATGAACAGAAATCACATGATTCTGAGACACTTCTCTCTAAGGATCAAGGAAAGGGCCAATTTTCCTGCTACTGATAAGTATATTATAATAAAATTGTATACAGCATAAGTTTAGGCTTGTTTACACTACATTTTAATGTTTAATTTTATGTGCATGTTTTTCTTCAGCACTGAAGGGACTTTCAATCTATTAATATCTATATATATTTTAAATGAAGCATGAATAATCTGTATCCCTTAAAGCCTAAAGGATACTGAAGATGGAAGTAGATGAATACAAAAACTGTTTCAGCAATTTTGGACTGTGCATGCCCCATAATTATAATTATTTAAGTGCTATGTAGTACAATATCCCAAACATCACTAAACTTTTTGTAACCCTCTAAATTCTGTTTTCCATTAACTCATTCTTTTGCTGAGCTATTGTTCTCTTATCTTTTGAAGCCAAACAACACTTATCTCTTTATGAACTCCCCTTACATCTAGTCCAAAACCAGAAAAACACATACACAATGCTGAGAAAACGTGTTTACATAGGTATAAGTATTTCCAGCTTTGAACTCATTGGTCATAACCAGTTTTGTTTTGAAAATATTTTTTAAACTTCCAGGAGTTGCTTAATATTAATAAATAATATTAATAATAAACAGTAATGACAACAACAACAACAACAACAATAATAATAATAATAATAATAATAATAATAATAATAATAATAATAATAATAATAATAATAATAATAATAATAATAATAATAATAATAATAATAATAATAATAATAATATGCATTATTTTAATTTAAAGAGGATATGCTACTGAAATATGCCATTTTCAAGGAAATAACATGTTTTCCACTCCGAAAAGTTTATATTTTATGGTCTCCAGAGTAGAATAATTTTTTCCATAAAAATTTGCTCCACAAATATGTTATTGTACATCATTTTTACAATTCTGCATACTTGGGTATTTAAATATGGGTGTAGCTCTACATACATGATTTTGATTACTAATTTTGGAATCTTGAAAGGTTTATAGTATATCAATTTTAGCACCATACTAACTCCATTTTAGGACAGTTTTACTTCTCATATGATGGCAACAGCTATTGAGATGAAAACATGTCATTGTACAATTTAAAAACATCTTTGTTTTCTGAATAGAAGTTTTGTTTTTCTAAGCCTCAGAAGCAAGCATTTGCATGTATGTTTCTGTTTCATTCCAAGCAGCTGCAAAATTAAAAACGATGGATTATGCTATGTGTGAAGATTTGCACTGTCCTGAGTTATGTATAATTTTCAACACATTTATGCTACAAGATAACCATAGCTAACCTTTTCAAGAAACTACTTCTTGTATAATCTCTTGCACACAATTACTCCTGGAGCATAGGTTATATTAGTGAAGTTGTATTTGGAGGGAGGAAAATACATTTTATTCTTCTATCCCTACTAATTCCTCAGCATTAGGATGAAGAGGTATTATCAAAAATCAAAATAGTTCACCTTTCTTGCTTCATTGATACACTGATTGAAGAATCAATAAGAAAAAATAATGCATGTAAACCTAGTATTCCTGAAGTTGGAATAAATGACTGGCAACTGTGGTTTCATGTTCTTCAAAGTACAAGGCTTCCTTACTTTTGACAACCATGGGTATCAGGCAACATGTGTCCTTGATATTTGCCTCTTGTTCAGTTTTTGTCCAGGTGTGCTTGATTCATGTATGTGCACAAGAGTATTTGCAGAAGCAGCATGAAAATAAAGGCTGATCTTGTCTGCAGTGTGAGACCAAATGAGGTCCTTGGTAAATCAGTTCAGTGATGTGTTCATGAAATGGTGCTTGCTAAACATTTGCATTAAATGATTCACCAGTTGTTTTTCTCTTGCTGATACTATGCCTTTCCCAAAAGTGACAACAACCTATCACTTACACGAAATTCTATGTCCATTAGCTTTGCAAATTTATGGGCAACACTTCGTAAGTCCACACTTTCAACAACAATGCCAGCAGAATGCTGTTGAATAAACCATTTGTATGTATACTCAATTCACTCTTAGGTTTGTCCGCGTCAAAACAAAGCCATGTGACCACTGTACCGTGGTACAACACGGTAGTAATGTGTGCAGAGTAGTAGTCCCATATTAGTAATCTGAATTTTAGAATGAATTTATCCTTAAATGATATAATATTTCAGACAAAGACTTAAGAGGTTAATTAACGCTGATGTAAACTGATAAACAGAGCTATAAGTCCCAACATGCAACGCGTGTAAGTTACCTGACATTCAAGTATTTACAGAGTATTGTTTACAGCCAGCAGTTTCTATTTAGGATCATGGCGGACGGCAGCGGTGAATTTGTTCTTGCGTCTTTGCCAACTTAATATGTAAAGCATAAGGTGGGAAAACCATTGGCTAGTGGTAAAAAAACAATAGTGTTGAACGCATAGGTATTATAAGTTCTGTTAGAAATATCCAACTGTTCCCTTCAAAGAAGTAGTGAAATAAACTGAATTCACCAGTTTTTCGAAAACCAGTATAAACATTGCTCGTAAAGAAAATGCTGAAACGGGAAAAGTGGTTACACCCGGGAAAAAAGAAAGCGTGTCAATTACGCCATGCAAGAATGTGCCGATTTTGTTAAAAACACAATTCGTGTAACTGCAGAATTTCTTATTTAAAAATGAACTGCCAACAATTGACAAAGTGCTACAATAGGTTTATTTTGCTGTTACTATCAATCTTATCGCCTTTAACCTCTAGTTACATGTTATTCACTCTTTAAATTGACGGAACAAGGGATTGGTCCTTTCTATTCCGTATGGCATGCACTCACCACGTGGTTGTGCTGTGACAGTATTTCTGGCGCGAATGGCGGAAGGATACATTATAACTGTGCACTGGCCACCTGGGTTCAGTTTCGCGCGGATCAACCTTAGAGTGAATACAGAGTAGCTTATTCTAATTGCCATTTTGGCAAATTTCACATTTCTCTCGTACTGTAGAATCACTCTGAGCTGTTTTGTGAATATCTGAAACAATATGTTGCTTCACACCAGAGTATACAAATATGAGGAATAGAAGCACCATTTCTCAAAAATACAGAAATCCCACAGACAGAGTTCTGTTATCATAAAAAATGTTCCTTTCTCTATTTCTAATGAAATAATTCTAGAATTACAGAAACGAACTATACAGCCCTCAAAATAATACACCATCTAGGAAGGAACAAAGTCAATGCTGCTTTGTGCTGCTGAGTACAATAACCAAGGTATCTATCCTAAAGTTTACCCATTTACTCTATTGTGTAGTTAAAGTAGAACCCCACAACAATCCAGAGAAATACTATAATGCACAAACTGCCAAAATTGCAGGCACACAAAGGATTATTGCCAACTGAGACCACGTGTCAAATGCCTAAAATCTTATTTCTTATAGTGTCCTAAACCAAAATTCAAACCATCAAAATGCGTAAATTGTAAAGAGAATCACTCAGTTAACTACTGAGGCTGCTCATTGTACAGAAAGCTAAAAGAATGTGTACCTCTGTTACAGTACATCAAAAATCGACAACAAGAGAGCAACAACAACCAACACACCTAAATCTACTTCACAACACAGCTTCACAGCTGTGAGAACCAATTATAACACCAGCATTACACATTGATAGATTGTTATTGACACCAGCTCTAAATGTAGTGCACTTGCTTCACATTATGAACACACATTTGCTCCTAATAAAAGTGCTATTGAGCACACCACCAATGAAATTATGAAAGAGCTTCATCAGCAAATGAACAAACCAAATGTTCCTACTTCTGTGCATGAATTGATCTCCTTTATTATGTAGCTACCTAATAAAAAGTCACTAGAGTATGATCAGATTCCAAACACTGCACTAAGGAACTTCACAAAGAAGGTCCTGGCATATTGAACTACAATCTTCAATACTTCTCTGAGAATGGGATAATTTCCTTAAACATGGAAATGCTCCGAGGTTATTGTTTCTCATAAACTTAACCCATCCAAACATCTGCCATCAAACTATCGACCAGTCAGTTTATTACCAACATTATCAAAATTGTTTAAAAAAAATTATTCATAAACGTCTTTCTAACTTCATATTTCACAACTATAGTTATTACTCCAGATTAACAATTTAGTTTCCCTCCTAACCATTTAACATTAGTTGATACGGATAATCTAAGCTACACTTAAAGAATTTGAGAAAGAATGCACCACAGCCGTTTTCTTCTACATTGCTCAAGCCTTTGAAAAAGTTTGACATTTAAGTGTTACTTAAGAGGGATGTTCAATAAGTTATCTACCTGAGCATGAAAATTAAATCTGACGAAACTAACCTGATTATTTCTCAATGTAGTCCAACTTTACCACAATGTACTTAGTTCATTTCGCCTCCAGTGATTGAATACTCAGAAAAAAATGAAAAATCTTGGGTGTCAAAAATACTCTGTTACAGCTACCTTGACTGCATTGTCATCAGGAAATGTTTGCCCACACAGACATCTTTTTAAGGTTTCTGAACAATAAGTAGTCACTGGAAGCCAGGTCTGGAATGTAGGGTGGATGGTTAAGCTCTATGAACCCGCATTACTGTATAGCCAGAGATAAGTATGACTTGTGTGCATATGCATTGTCATGAAGCAGCAGAACATCAGTCGACAGCTTTCCTCAGTGTTTGTGTTTGATATTCTCATGTAAACCCACCATGGTCGAAGCATAGATGTTTCCAATAATGGTTGTCTTGGGTGGCATGAACTCCAAAAGTAGGGCACCTTCTGAGTCCCAAAATACTGTTGTCATTATCTTTATGGCTGATTGTTGCATACAAAGTTACTTAACGTTAGGATACCCCTCACGTTTCCACTGAATGGACTCTTGTTTGGTTTCTGGATCATAATGATAAACCCATGTTTCATCCCCTGCAACAATTCGAGAAGAAGTTTTCTAGGGTTGCTTTAAGCATGTCTAAATTTTCCTCACTAAATTGCTAATGGCAAGCTTTCTGCTCATGTGTCAACATTAGTGGCACCCATTGGGAATTGATCATTGGCATTATCAAGACTGTATGGATGATGCTGAAAATTGTGCCAACAGAAATGTTAAGTTCATGAGCTATAAGACTGATATTTAATACATTGACCTTATAAATTATGTCTTCCACTTCTTGGCACATTTCCTTTGAAGATGTTTCCACTGGCCATCCAAAACATGGACCATCTTCAATTGATTCCCTGTCCCACTTAAATTGCTTGGACCAAAAGTTACTTGGTAGTAGGATGGTGAAGCATAACCATATACAGCATTTGTACTTTCATGGATTTTTTTAGGATTCTTCCCCTTCTTTGTGAAGAACATTATCACAGAATGAAGTTCCAAATCCGTTGTGCTCATTGTAGACCTGCACACCATGAACTTGCCATTCTCTTACTGCCAGCAGTTTACCACAGACTGATTTGTAACTGGATCAGTGACATGCCAAGACATATCTCAATCTGCACAGGCAAGACCATGCTTGCTGTAACAATATAAACCACTGAAGGAGATAACTTATTGAATGCCCCTCATAAATTATACAGAATTGGATTACTGAACTACTTTATCCATATTATCAAGTTTCCTTACGGAATGCATGTCTGGTTTGTATTGATGGATTCACATCAGCACACTCAGCAATTACTGCTGGAGTCTCTCAAGAATCCACACCTGCACGCATATTATTTAATATATTCACATATATATCCCAACTGCACGCTAGCTGTACAGCCATGCATGTAGATACGTTTCTGTTCTACTCCAATTTGAATCTCAGTTTAATAGTGAGCTTTCTTCAGACATGTCTGCATTGACAGAATGATTTTTCAACCTGGCACATTTCACTAAACATTTGCAAGACTGAAGTTAAAACACTTCCTACAAGACTCTTCAATGTCACGGCAACATTTTTTATGTTTTTTTATCTTTTCCTCCCTAGAGTCTAGCAACCAAGAAAAAATGTGTGCAAGTGAGTATGGGTGGGAGAGGGTATCTCTCAATATTTAGAACTCTGAGATAAAACAAGTCACAAACAACAAAAAATATAATTGTTTCTAAAGTGAAAGTTGGCAATCTGATCATATGAGTCAAAGATTTAATTCTTTTTATTTATTAAAGTACTAAGTTCATACATGGTTTATGTTTGGCCCTTAACTCTAGTTAGACCATAATCATACCTAGTTTAATATACACAACTGTTACATACATAATCTTCATCCATATCTTCTATTCTTGCTCTCATTTGCCTCCACAGACCTCTCCTAAAGTTTCCATTTTCACATTATTCCCTTTTAGTTTCTTTGATCTTTTCAACACCTCACAGAACATCTGCATGGTTACATATCTAACCATTATTAATCTTCATTCCTGCCCACATGATATACCTCAACTACCAGGAAAGCAAAACACCTCTGAACGGGTTGTGCAGTGTTGGCCCCTCAGCATCCTCGGCACTCGTTACGGTCTGTCGCTATCATAGAAAAACGTGGATGAAACCATATAGCATTTTTAAAACTACTTTTAAAGGCTCCACTTATCAACTTTATGAAAGACGCTGAAACTGGACACCATCGTCCATACATACATTTTTGGCACTTCTTTGAACTATCCATTCATTGCCATAGTTCACATTGAGAAATGCTGGCAATTTCCTGGTGGATATTTTGTTTTAATTCTTCCAGGGTGCATGTGTTTGTCATGCACACTTTATGTTTAAATTATTCCAGAGATAGAAACTGCTTATTGGAGCTCTTAGAAACCTTTCTCTGCTAATGGTACACTATACACCAAACTTTTTGTCATGAAGGGTTACTTCAGGAACAATACTAGGTTCTGAGTTACAGGGTTAATTTTTTTCAAGTTAACAGTAGACGCTCTTACATACGTGAATACAATGTTGACCCTTTCTTTTGGAGAATTAATTTTGCCTTTTTTCAACAAGACTCTGCAACAGCTCATAAGAACAATCTTTAGATGAGAACAATTGAAAGCGTGTTTCAGGAAAGAATATTTAGAAGAGATTTGTGGTCCACCAACCTAAACCCCTGTGATTTCTATCTCTGGGGTAGCTTAAAACAAAGTGTGCAAGACAAATGCACACACCCTGGATGGTTTAAAACAAAATATGTTGTTGTTGTTGTTTTCTAGTGCCTTGCATCTGGCAATGAAGCTATTAGCATTCATGCTTTCCAATACTTTTGAACTGTAGTTTCTTCTGATCTTAATGCTTCACAGGTCTTCAAGTGGTTTTCATTCATTTCTGCTGGATCATTACACAGGACACATATTGGTGAAGCTGAGTTACCTATTCTGTAGAGATGACTTGCTAAGCAGTCGTGATTATTAAAACAAAATATCTGCCAGGAAATTGTCAGTATTTCTCAACGTGAACTACAGCAAGTGGTGGATAGTTTCCTAAAGAAGTGCTAAACATTTGACAGTGATGGTGACCGGTTTCAACACATCCCTTCATAAAGTTGGTAAGTAAAGGCTTTAAAAGTTAAAAGTAGTTTTAAACATGTTGTATGGATTCAGTCACACCTTGACAATGAGCGCCAAGGAAGATGGCAGGCAAAACACAGTACAGCCTGTTCAGAGATGTTTTGCTCTCCCAATATTTCTTAACCATTCAACCATCTCCAGACTCCTTTCGAAAATCTCACTTTCTGGAATATTTTTCTTCCTGGCTTTCTACTCTTCTTTCACACTTGGACTTCTAACTTCATATTGTGCGCTATAATTTTAATTTCTTCTTTGATTTCTCTCCCCACTTCATTCATTTTATTCCCCGGTCTATCCTCCATACATTGCAGTTTGTTCAACATTTCTCCAATATTTTCATCTCTCTCAGGACCTGGATTAATTTCCACTCCTTCCTTGCTTACTACTAAACCAATTAAACCATGTGAGGGTTTTCTCTGTCTCTCCACCCTGCCCTTTTTCTTACAACAAATTCTTCTTTTTCTTTCTAAACAAGCCTATTCTTGCTCTGTAAATCTCTATGTTGATTCCCATTGTAACTTGTGCCATTCTTTGCCTTTTCCTGCTACTCCGAAGAAACAGAATCTCTCCCCTACAGCTGCCTTAGCACTCTCTGTATATCATTGTCGTCGGCTCAAAAGTCAATGCTGAACCTCAGCCTCCCTAAGGATTTTACTCCATTCTTCTCTATTCCTGGCAACTATCCATCATTCTCTGATCCATAACTTTCTTAGGTATTTCATGTACATGCCCTGCCCAATGTAATCTTGAGATATTTACCATTGTAATGACATCAGGAGACTTACACAACTGATAACAGTTCATAACAGCTCACATCACAGTTATATCTTATACACCATTCATTCTTATCATTAGGGCTAGGAAGCTCATGCATTTGCATGTTTTTTCATGAGGGTTAAAAATGTATGCTTATACATTATGTGCACGAATTATGGAATTTTCAGTTATTTGGACATGATTTTATAGTGCATATAACTGCATATTTTCTTTATTTTTGATAAATGCATATTATTTCAATATTATAGCCCCTATATTGCATAATTTAATGATTTCTATGGTTTTTTATTATTGTTTTCCTAAGGGATAATATTTTTCATATTGGTAATACTGCACATGATGACACAACTCGCAAAGATTTCAATATTATAGCCCCTATATTGCATATTTTAATTATTTTTTTGGTTTATTATTTTTTCCATCTGTATAATTTTTTTTTACATTGTTAGTATTGCACATGATTATGCAACTCGCAAGGTGGTGAGAACTAATGCTGAGTCATGTTGTCATGCAGTGAATCCCCTGTTTCATCCTTTCATTATATGTATGTTCATAGAAAATAATCAGTGCGTTATCTGAGAGGTTTATAGTAGCAAAGATAAAGTGCAGGTCAATGTTTTGAGCAGCACGATTATAGCAACGCTTGCCTGCCCATCAGTAGTTGTGCAGTGGTCTTCAAACATAAGTGTTGTGAACTGGTTCCCACCAAATTAAATTAGGTGTATAAAATGTTAAAAAGCTCTTCAAATGTCGAAAATAAAACCAACTCTGAGTGCTAGATTAATTAATTTACAGAACGAGTTTTCGGGTGATTTAATATCTACAGATAATAGGGCACTGTTTTGTGGAGCGTGTGAGAAAAATGTAGGGAGTCAGAAAAGACTTCAAATAGGTTGGCACATAAACACAGCTAAACATAAGGAGAATTTAATCAGAAAACTCGCAAACAAAGAATGTATTCAAAAACAGATAGTACAGTTATTTATTTATGCCAACAAACTTACTGTTGGTGTTTTTAAACACACAAGCCGTGTGTGGGCAATGTTTGAGAGGTAGAACTGGAACTTAAAAATTCAATGCCACAGCTGGGATTTGGACCACAGACCTTCCGCTTACCAGGCAGATGCTCTACCATTGAGCTACTGTGACAAACTGCCAGAAAGGCATTGAATTCTCAAACCAGTTCGTATTTTTCCTGGAAAACCACAAAGGCAGTCACACATCAGAGACAATTACCCCAATGGTGACTTATTATTGCAAGTACTTTATGTCCCAGGAATTAAATAACCTTCAAATGGTAATTATTATTTATTTATGCCAACAAACTTCCTGTTGGTGTTTTTAAACACACAAGCCGTGTGTGGGCAATGTTTGAGAGGTAGAACTGGAACTTAAAAATTCAATGCCACAGCTGGGATTTGAACCATAGACCCTCCGCTTACTAGGTGGGTGCTCTAACCATTAAGCTACTGTGACAACCTGCCAGAATGTGGTTCAAATCCCAGCTGTGGCATTGAATTTTTAAGTTCCAGTTCTACCTCTCACCCAGTTTGGTATTTAACCAACTTTTCGTTTAAGAGTGATGTTTGTTCACAGAATTATGCATCTATGAGGAAGTTCTACTACTTCAGCAAATGTACACTACACTAAGGTGTGGTTTATAACTCAACTGTATTTTGTAAATAAAAACTTGTTTTCTGTGTATTTTTGATAAGCATTCCAATAAAGCTATCATTAAATACTCTTAAAAGCAACTTCACAATAAAAATGGTTAATCCACGCACACCAGTACAAAGCTTTTAAAGATTTTCTATATTATTAATTATAGGATTGGTATTTTAAAGTAAATGAAGAAGAAAAACTGCTATGCAAACAACTAAATGTAGTAAGTAATGCATCAGTCATTGTCAAGAGTCAAAGTGCTCAGCCAAGGACAACAGCCTCTACATCACTTTAGACCTTGAAGGCAAGTAAAACCTATATTGCTTGATAAGAAAAACATAAAGCAAGTAATCTTAATTGCTTATACTGCAAGTTGCTATAGTGACTTTCATTTATCCTAAAATAACCTGTATTTTTATTCTGCCATTTGCAACAGATTAACTAGCTCCAATTTTCTGCCCACTTTAATTTTCAAGTTTTATAATTTAAGATGCACACAGTTACTGACATTCCTGCTCATCTATAACAATGGTTCCTAAAGAGCGAGATATCTAAGACATCTAAGAGGGGACAGCTCAAAGCTTACTCAAGAGGAGAAAAAGCACAGTTGACAAAGGAAAGAAATAGCAATAAATAAATAAATAAATAAATAAATAATAATAATAATAATAATAATAATAACAATAATAATAATAACAACAACAATAATAATAATAACAACAACAACAACAACCTCCATGCAAGTTTTCTAATACTATTAATAATATTTGTCAGAGATCAGCATACAATCCAGAAATGACATAAAAGAATATTACATATTCACAGATGCACAGATCTATCTTACATTATATTTAAGTCACTGTTCATAAATTCATTCACTGAAACATTTTTAGGTGCATTAGGTATTACTCAGGACAGACAGCATTGCATGTTTTTTTGCAGCCAATGCACAAACTAAGCATGCTCTGCATAACAGGTGTATGGGGTACATATGTAAACACATTAACAGCACCACCAAACCATGCACATTGCTATATGTCCCAAGCAGTAATTTGTTGAACACGTTAATCCCATTGTAAAAACAGGACATGAGCTAAGAGCTAATTTGCTAATCAGATAACCCAATTTATGCTTATTTCTTGTGAAGTTATGAAATTCAGCTTTGGAAAATATTGGTCTATATTAGTTTTAGTATACATTAATTATTGTAGATTAATTATGTAATGTGTTAACATTAATTATGTAGATTAATTAATGATTGGTATATAAATAGACGTAATCATTACCTTTAATTATCATAATAGTGGTTTATAGTGTTTTCTCGCCTTTAAAAGTGTTTCAGTATTTTTTCCTTTTCTTTCTGTAATACTAGGATTTTGGGGACATCAGTTGAATGTTCACATTAATATATTCTGTAATTAACGTGTTTCAAACAGAGCAAAATGTGCTTGTCCGAAGACATGTCAATATGAGCAATTTTAATTTTCTAGAGGAAGATTACTCTAAACAATTTAGCACATACACTGTCGAAATGTTTTTTCCATTCTATTTTGGGGTCAGGGAACAATTCCATTAGTTTAACAAAGGCAATTCATTTGTAATTTTGTCTGATGTGTTTTCTTCCCATCTAGCATAGCTAATTAAAACTACATTAGACATCATTAATGCCAATAACTATACAGCCATTGATGTAATGCATGGAATTGTCCAATGCATATTCTTTTGATTCTCTTTTATAATGCTCCTTTGTGTGGCAAAGTATCTACTGGTAATCTAATCAGCATAAACTTTAGGTTTCCCTGTTAGTTGACCTGGTAAATGTTTCTCTCTTGAGTAGCAGCAAGTGGATTTAGATCACAAAATAACAGTGGTTATTAGCTCCCAAAACAAACTAAAAGATAAACACAGATAAAACCATACTAAAACAGAGTCAGCAATTGCAGAATTTGTAACAAAAAGGGAGAAGGAAACAAAAAAATGAAAGACTATCCGCAAAACAATCCAGAAAAGGAAAAGGTAAAAATAGGTAATTACTCATGGCCGCTTATGTTGCTTTGACAAATAAACTATAGGGGAGAGTGGGCGAATTCTGCACACTTAAGGTCGAGCAGCCATACTACCTAACAGAAATGTTATTAAGTTCCAGACTTTGTTTCACCTGTAACTTCATTAAATAAGCTTTAGAAATAGTGCAATTCCAAAGGCATCTTGCACTTTTGAAAGGGTGTTAGGTATTGAAAACTGAAAGTATACAATGTGCAGAATTAACCTACCTGGATGGGTAATTGTGCGCACTGTATATGCTTGAAATGAACTTGAATATATGTGTCATAATTATCTTTAATGATAAACTAAATGCTACAGAATATTATATTAATTGCTAACTCCTATTACAGACTCAAATCAACTGTCCAGATGTTTCACTTAAACTGCTTTTTAGTTTATTTTTGTTTTCTGAGGCAGAGATCACAGAAGTTATCTTCTGCTGAATCCCATGCGCTACATTCTTCGCGGACCACCTGCCATACTCTACACATCTGTACCACATCTCATTATCACGTCCAAACTCATCACACGTCATAGTTTAGGTATTGGAGGACATCATCATTTTCATTTTCATCATCACCACACAGTTGTTTTTCACTGAATTCATCAGCATTCAGATTCGCTATCTGAGAAATCCAACTGTCGTTTACAGGACTTTCTTCTTGGTTTTTCCTCCACAATTTTGTTTTCTTTTTGAGTTTTCTCTACCTTTCTTCATTTGATGGTCTCTTTTTTTTTTCAGCTTCTTGAAGTTCATCTTTCATTGACATCCCGTTAATATTTCTGATGATTGTTTCCTACATTTGGCTTTATTACATTTTCTACTTGAAAATGAGACTTTTGTTGGCAGAGGAGGCATATCTCTTACCTTAACATGTTTTGAATTTGCAGCCGATCACTCAAGTGCACTCTCAGGCGGAACGGCAGGAAAGCTGGTGGAGGTTCCTGCAGCAGCCGCTGGAATATTATGTCGATAATCTTCTTTCTGAGTCTCCTACTCAACTACTCCAACTTGCAGATCCAAATTGTCAGAGGAAGGATAGAAGTTCGTTTCTGGTGCTACTAGTATTTAAATACATGAGGGACAATTCTGTGTGCCATGCAAATTTGCCCGCCATAAGAAGCGCAGAATTACCTGACAAGGCATACATTCTTCCATCTACCGTGGATACTTCAAAACATGCTTATTTCAAGCAGTTTTGTAGACACATCAAGCATAAACAATTCTAATTTAATAGTAATAGATAGATGAGAACAATTACACCATACCCATGCCATGCCCACCTTGCTCTTTAATGCAAATCTGTAACAAGAAATATATGCCCGAAGTGTTGCAGCTCACTGACTGCAGATGAATAGCTGTAATGGCGTCTTCCTCAACAAACTAGTTAGTCAAACTGTTGAGCAGATGGCGACACCAGACAGAACTAGGAATTCAGAGCAGGACCAGAGAAACATAGCAGCGCAGAATTACCCTCCTGCGTAGAATTCGCCCACCTTCCCCTATGTGCTCTGTGACAGTACTAGCACCTCAACTAGGGCAAGCCCAGGGACAAACTTAACTGAGCTGAAAATTACACTGGAGTATAGCATGCTGCACCATCAACAGCTCGTGAGAACAGGCACAAATTGGGGCAGAATCAGAAGATAAAAGGTGCCATGAATAAAACAGTGCTTTATGTGTAAATTTAATCAAATTACCTGCTTGTAATGACAGGTATGCAAGAAAGTCATCCAGGAGAGACCTCACCCCCCTAAAGTTTGTTCCCCTGAAGACTAGACCTGTGACTTGAGAGTGAAAGGATACAACTGTGTAAAACTGTGCTGAAATCATCAGCAGGAACACAAGAGTTAGAACACTTCGCAGCAGCATTGGCACCCTCATCACCATGAAGGCCAATGTATCCAGGAACCCACACAAATGACATGCAATGCCAGCATCAGCAAGCAAGTAAAGGCAATCCTAAACATGCTGCACGATAGGATGGTTAGCATACAGCAACTTAAGCCTCTGGAGGGCACATAGAGAAACAAAACAGATAACTCACCACTGCAAGGCTTGCCACTGTACATATAAATAGCAGAAAGTTCAGCTCTAAAAATTGAGCATTGCAGTGAAATGTGAAACTGATGCCCATTAATAAAACTGCACTGCATCCTACCCTCCGATTGTCCATCGAACAATTGTGTATATAAAGCTGCAGTATCCAAACTGAGCCTTAATATCTAAAAATGTCAAACTGAAGCTGGCGTCGTTGACTTCAGTGTGGACATCAACCCCAGACCACAGGAGGTCTCAGGTTGAAGTCATGGGGAAAATCTTGTTTCCCCTTTGGGAAATATTGCCAGTAAAGTGACGCCCAACATCTGAAGAAGACAGCAAAAGCAAACACCAAGAGGGAATAAGTCCAGGGAGCTAGTCGAGACTGACGGTCCAACGAGTTGACCAGATAGACTAGAGTCTGCATGCATGACCACAGAGAACAGCATTGTTTCAATAAGATAGTGGAGGTACAGTATCTTTCACACTCAGGTTGATAGCTGGGCTGCTCATTGAATAAGTGCCAATACTCAACCTGCAACTATAATAGAATTTCGATCAGACTAGTGAGCGACAGTCGTAAAATAACAGTCCAATCAGTTCTCCAGGATGTGCAGCTTAAAACATGTAAAACATTAAAGAATGTTCACACTTTGCTTTTAAATACAAGGTATGAAAAGACCAACTAAGTTTCCTGTCAAAAATCATACCCAAAAAATTTGTCTCTTCTGTGAAAGGAAGAACATCTGTAGAGAAGGCAGAAGAAACACATTCCAGTTCCAGAAGTTAAAGCAGATGGTTTCTTGGCGGAGAACTTAAAGCCGTTTTGGACACTCCAAATGAAGAGGTGGTGTAGACCAGTTGGAGGTGGTGTTCTATGAGAAGTCCAGCCGAGAACTACAGTAAATAGAAAATCATCCAAGAACAACAAAGATGAAACACTGAGCGGAACACACTCCACAATAGCAAATAATGTGATGCTGAGTACCGAACCTTGCAGTACTCTGTTCTCTTGAGTAAAAATATGGAATAAAACCTGATCCATGCATATGCAAAGACTATCCTTCATAAACTCCCAAATAAAAAGGGGCAACCAAATTGAGTGTCCTATTTATGGAGGGTACAAAGAATACTATACCTCCAGCAAGTATCATAAGCCTTCTCTAGGTGAAAAAAAAAAGACTTCCGCAGAAAAGCGGACAATGTGTGTGGATAACAAGACCAGGTGGTCGATTGTTGAACTGAAAGCAACAAAAACTGCTAGAAACATTGGACAGCAGGTGCGATTCAAGCCACCAAGTCAATCATCCGTTGATCATGTGCTCCACTGTCCTGCAGAGGCAACTGGAGAGAGATCAGACAATTACTGGAAGGATGAGATCCTTGATCCTTGCCAGCTTTTAAAATTGGTGGAATGGTGGCCCTGCTCCAAGTGGAATGTTGGTCTGATTGGCTCAGTTGGTTAGACACTGGCCTACTGAGCAGGTTCAAACCTGGTCCGGACCAATGGCTTTTAAGTGTGCTTAGAAACAACAGCTCCATGACAGTAGATTTACTGGCATATGAAAGAACTCTTTCAGCACACTAGCAATGTTGATGTGATCCTGGCAATTGACAGCATCGTTAAACAATAAATAATTTTTTCGCCCCCAAATGAAGGAAAATTGTGGTGTTCTAGATGCGATTATACACTTGTAAGAGAGTTTACCTGCCAAAGAAGAGTGCTGCGCCATTAAGAAGTGAAAATCATCTGGTCCATGAGCAGAGAGCCAGACAACTCTGGCATGCTGAAAAAGGTGTCATAACACTTGCAGTTTCAAGAGTTAAGGGAAAGGTCATGCGATTAACCTGGTTCTTGAGTGGCAGAGAGTCCTGGTGGTAATGTGCTGAGCTGGAAACACCAGAAAAATGTTAGAGGGCATAACACCTCTAGGACAAACGATGGTGTCGATTAATCCTAAGATCAGGTACGATAAAACTGTGAACCTTAGTTGGCCACACGACAAAGCTTGTCCCAAACAGACGATGGTGTGAAATGATTAAAGGACTCCACAAAGCCGAACCAGGATGTCCTCTTACTAGCCTGCATGATGCAACGAGCTCTGGTGCACAATTGCCTGAAAGTGACTAGATTGTCAAGTGTAGGGTGGCGCCGAAACACCTTAAGCACAGCTCTCCATACATGGACTGCCACCTGGCATTCACTGGTCTGCCAGGGAATCAGCAAACATCGGTTGGACAGTCAATCAGGAATAAGATGATTGGCAGCAGAAATAAGGATGGAGGTAAGATAAGACACTATCTGGTCAACATGTTTGAACAGGCAGTCGTCAAAAATAGCTAAGCTTGAATAAATATTCAAATTTGCTCAGTTGAATTGCCAGTTGGGTACACATAATGATGGGATGTAGTGAAAAAGTAGGCTGATAATGCAAGAGAAATGATTGCTGGAAGTGTCAGACGATGTTCCACTGAAAATTATGTACAAGCTGTGCTGAGCAAACAGATAAGTCCAAGTGTGAGTGCCGGTAGAATCAGAAACAAAAGTAGGTTCACCAGAGTCAAGAAATAAAACGTGGTTCTGTGTGAAAAGCTCACCAAGATGGGTATCCATCATAAGCCCAAGGTGAACCCTAAAAGAGGCTGGTGGGCATTGAAGTCCCTCAACAGAAGATAGGAAGCTGGGACACTATTGGCAATATCTGCAATGGCGAAGAGACAAAGCAGCAGATACACAGAACAGAGGGTAAAAGATACAGCTTGCAGGATAGTGCTAAGCATGACAGACTGATAAAAAACCAATCACAAATCAGGAGCATGACAACCCCAAGTGCAGAAGTATTAGGTTCTAGTAAGTCAAAGTGCACTGGAATTTGGTTTGGTTTAAGGGCGCTCAACTTTGAGGTCATCAACGCCCTTAAGATTCATGGCAATAGCCAGATATAAATTTTACTCAAAAATAAAAATACTAGCAACAAGAAAAATATACACACAAGGTAAAAAACAGTTGCAATAGCCAGAAAGAAGTGCACTGGAATGAAACCAGGAAATGCAAAATAGTCCTGCTATCAAAGCTTGGTCTCCTGTAAGCATAGAACGGGAGACAGCAATTTGGTAACAATTTGACCCTACATACACATATACTATATGTATTCTTCTGAAGGATGGACATCCGGAGGCAAATAGAATATGCTGTTTACCAAGATCACTTGATTGGAGGCTGTCTCTTCAACTTCCTCTTTGGGTTACACATGGAACTAGGACTTTTGTGAGCAGGTGGTTCTTGCTCCATAGGTTCTTTAGAAGCAAGAGGCTCCATGTCACCAGAAAAGGGAGACAATCCTTGAAAACGGTTGCCTATAGGCACTTTTACATTTCTGAACAGAAAAGGACAAAGGAAACCATTACTGCAAATTTGTAATGCACAGATATCTGGTATTATCAGTTGTAGTTTAACACATTTAGTATTAGCTATAAAAGGAAGAAAGAAGTAAACTAAGACTATCAAAGATAAAGATGCCTGACACAATTTACTACTTACATTTTATAGCTCATAAATGAATGAGAAACACTGCAAACAGAGGACTTATCTGACTACAACTACTGCAGTAGTCAGCCATCATGCGTAGAAATGGATGGAAGTTCCTGAGTGGAAATTTGTAATAGAAGACTGATGTTGCAGACATAATGCCATTTCAAAAATGACAAAAACTTATTTGATAAAACTTTTTCAGATAAGCTTCTAATGTACCACTGTTTTAATGTACTGCCTACAAAGTTGTAAACTTTGCAACTAGACAATCCATGTTTTACTAGCAGGACTTGAGCTTTGCTTGCACTGACTATGGAGAAAGCTAATCTCTCTATATCAGCAGCATGGCTTTTGGGTATTCTGATCTCCAGATTAGCAGAAAACAAAATTTATCAATAAAACGGTCTGTATACTCCAATAATAATTAAAATTTATATATCATCTTAAATCTTCATCTTACTAAAAGTTTAGTAACAACTAAACTTGTCAGAAAAATTATTCTATCAGCTGAAAATGTTTTGCAAAACTACAGCACATTTAGTAAAAGCTTGGCCAGCAGTGCACAGTCGTCTCACGGACACGTACTGTATGACTTAGCTGGCAGTCACAAGGCCCATCTCCCGGTCACACATGCATGGGTGTCAAATGAAATCTCAAATCACATTAACAATTATATCAGAATAACACAAAACATGCCTTTATCACAGAAGATGTTGGAAATCCATCAATACATCTATGGCATATTCTGAGGAAATTGCCATTCACATGCATTAGTTCAACTTCCATTATTGTTTAAGAGGTAGAACTGGAACTTAAAAATTCAATGCCACAACTGGGATTTGAACCACAGACCTTCCGCTTACCGGGCGGACGCTCTAACCACTGAGCTATTGTGACAAACTGCCAGAATGGCATTAAATTCTCAAGCCAGTTCGTATTTCTCCTGGTAAACCACAAAGGTAGTCTCACATCAGAGACAATTACCCCAATGGTGACTTACTATTGCAAGTACTTTATGTCCCAGGATTAAATAACCTTCACATGGTAATTATTATTTATTTATGCCAACAAACTTACTGTTGGTGTTTTTAAACACACAAGCCGTGTGTGGGCAAAGTTTAAGAGGTAGAACTGGAACTTAAAAATTCAATGCCACAACTGGGATTTGAACCACAGACCTTCCGCTTATCGGGCGGACGCTCTAACCACTGAGCTATTGTGACAAACTGCCAGAATGGCATTAAATTCTCAAGCCAGTTCGTATTTCTTCTGGTAAACCACAAAGGTAGTCTCACATCAGAGACAATTACCCCAATGGTGACTTACTATTGCAAGTACTTTATGTCCCAGGATTAAATAACCTTCACATGGTAATTATTATTTATTTATGCCAACAAACTTACTGTTGGTGTTTTTAAACACACAAGCCGTGTGTGGGCAAAGTTTAAGAGGTAGAACTGGAACTTCAAAATTCAATGCCACAACTGGGATTTGAACCACAATCCTTCCACTTACCGGGTGGCTGCTCTAACCACTGAGCTATTGTGACAAACTGCCAGAATGGCATTAAATTCTCAAACCAGTTCGTATTTCTCCTGGTAAACCACAAAGGCAGTCTCACATCAGAGACAAATTACCCCAATGGTGACTTACTATTGTAAGTACTGTATATCCCAAGATTAAATAACCTTCACATGGTAATTATTATTTATTTATGCCAACAAACTTACTGTTGGTGTTTTTAAACACACAAGCCGTGTGTGGGCAAAGTTTAAGAGGCTTGAGAATTTAATGCCATTCTGGCAGTTTGTCACAATAGCTCAGTGGTTAGAGCGTCCGCCCGGTAAGCGGAAGGTCTGTGGTTCAAATCCCAGTTGTGGCATTGAATTTTTAAGTTCCAGTTCTACCTCTTAAACTTTGCCCACACACGGCTTGTGTGTTTAAAAACACCAACAGTAAGTTTGTTGGCATAAATAAATAATAATTACCATGTGAAGGTTATTTAATCCTGGGACATAAAGTACTTGCAATAGTAAGTCACCATTGGGGTAATTGTCTCTGATGTGAGACTACCTTTGTGGTTTACCAGAAGAAATACGAACTGGCTTGAGAATTTAATGCCATTCTGGCAGTTTGTCACAATAGCTCAGTGGTTAGAGCGTCCGCCCGGTAAGCGGAAGGTCTGTGGTTCAAATCCCAGTTGTGGCATTGAATTTTTAAGTTCCAGTTCTACCTCTTAAACTTTGCCCAAACACGGCTTGTGTGTTTAAAAACACCAACAGTAAGTTTGTTGGCATAAATAAATAATAATTCCATTATTGTGTTAATTTATCTCCTTATATTTTGTGTTAATTTGGTCTTGTGCAAGACACCTAAAAGATTTGAGGTGACTGTTCTTTCTCTGATTTTGTCTAATTTCTGTTCCGTAAGCATACACCGTTTTACCTACAAAAAAAATAGATCTTGCTAAAACACACAATTTACTATGTACAAATAAATTTTTATAGTGAACCATTTCAGAGAAATTCCTTGTTATTTGTGTGACTTTTGGAATACTTAAACTTTCATCAAATGGAACACATTCATTTTTTTATAACTTGGCCATGCATGCTTTTCAAAGCTTCAAAAGATCTATCGCTCAAACCTACTGTATTCCCATTACACCTACAAAGAAATAAGCAATAAGGTCATTTCTGCAAATGTTTATCTCAAGTAACACACAAAAGATATAGGAATAAGATTTTGTAAGAAAGGTTAGTACAAGAGTAGAGAAAGTTATGTGACAACACATCAGATTTTTTGCTCAGTAAGACTTGGTCTATCTTTTATGGTTTACCATTCATGCAAAAATCATCCAGAGTAAACAGTGAGACAGAATATTGACCAATAGAAAATCGTTCATGTAAATATTTTTGTAAGAGTGTGTAAATTTCTAGTTCTTGTTTGGGTGTATCAGGGACTTATTTTTCAATATTCAAGATAGCCAATGTTTTCTTGTCACTTTGTGTTCAACCAATGAGGACTATTGCGCAGATGAATACAAAAGAATGGCGGTGTTGCGTAAGAGAGACACCAAGGACTATTTTCATTAGCGTCTGTGTGCTCAAGATGAAAGGATGTGGTTTTTTTTTGGTAGCGCGTGAACATGTAACTTTCACCCAAACTTTTATGCAGTGTAGATTCTACCCAATTATAAAAGTTGTTGATTAATTAATATGGTGCTGAAAGTGTAAATTAACGAATAAATATGTTGTGATAAAGGAACGTTGATTTATGCATTCCATTCTGTAACCTCGACCCTGCAGATAATCGCGTCTGCTATCACACTATTTCATCTTTCACTAAGAACATTATCTCCGGTATGCTATGTACAGAATTATTATAAAAACGGCACCAACAGGACTACATAGGGTATAGCCAGGAAATTCAAAATACACATTACATTTCATTTCCACAGAACTATCTCAAACATATAGTATTTTGATCAAAATTGTTAAGAGTCATTTTCGAGAAAATAAACATTTTCGAAAATGTTTCCACGTAAAGGGTAGTTTAGGTAGAGGAATTTTCTACAATATGTTTCCTTAAAAGATATTAAACTTAAATGCCAACTTTTGTTTCTAACAGACTTCATTTGAATTATGTTACACCCACATCCACACAGGTGAACCTTTTTCTAAAAATGCTTTTTTTTAGATTCAAGGGGCCTCAAAACATTTCCGGTGAAATCTTGACACAGAATTTTGGGGTGGAATACAATTTCCTCTACTTACTATATATAGTAGAGAAAGTAAAAATGTATGCTATTTGGAGCATTTCTGAGACAAAATAAATTATTCTGTTGTTCAATACCACTGTCAAATGCCAGGATATCAACATCGCCGGTGTGCCGGAATTTCATCCCACAGGAGCTTTTACACACAAATTACTGACATGGAACTGTCATTTTAAAGCACACTTAAAAACCATTGATCTGGTCCGGATTTGAACCCACGACTTTGGGAAAAGTAGGCCAGTGTCTAACCAACTGAACCACCTAAACCGACATCTGAGACAAACACTCCAGTATGTACAAAATGTCAAATGTCAGCCAAATCTTTTAAGAAGTTGCTATGCAAAATAGTTTTCTTCAGAGTATGATAGGTGTTTTACTCACCTTTAATCCGTAATTTATTTATTTTGTCTTCTTCCAACAATTCATTGTGTCCACAAGGTTTCTATTCACCATTTTCTAACCATTTATGTTCACTTTTATATGAGGAAGAATTGATGTAAATTTTTCAATGAAAGGTTTCTATTCACCATTTTCTAACCATTTATGTTCACTTTTATATGAGGAAGAATTGATGTAAATTTTTCAATGAATACAGCACTGTTCTTGCTACAGTTTAGTGCAGCTCACCATAAGTGGTTATTTTGTAGTGGCTTTTCATGCCTTCAACTGTATATGTGTACTGAGCTTTTACCAGATATCTTATACCTTTATGCCTGTCAGTGAGAAAAATTTCAACTCTATACATTTTCTGTTTCACAAGCCTAGTCATTATGTTGTTGCAAGCAGCCTTTACTAAATCGCCTTTCACCAAACCCCTTTGAACTCATTCAAAATCAATAATTTTGCAAGAATTTAAATCCATGATAGAGTAGACCATATATTTGGCTGATACAGAGAGCTGATACTCAGCTGTTGCAGAGAGGGAGGAAAGGAAAGCATCTTCTCCTGTGCACATGATTTGTTCATGTCTCACCACACAACCTATAAGAGCGAGTCTGAGCGCATTAAAGCACAGCCATGCTATGCTGTTTGTAGTTGAAAAGAAAGGAGAGAGAGATAGGAGGGGAAACAAGAGAGATGCTGACACTGCAATGCAAACATATACTCCAGTGAATTTAATAATAATAATTAAAAAGAAAAATTTGACTTTGAATTTATTGAGTTACGACTCATTTATTATTTATAAAAGCATTTAGGATACTAAAATATGATTTGAAGCTTTACTGGCAAACATATTCAACATGTTCTCTGGCTTCGAGCCAGGTGTAGTGATGAAGAGCCATTGACGTTTTGGGAGTGTACATCTCTCCCATCATCAGATGATGAATGACCAGCAAGAGTGAAGGGACCAGTATATGTACTGTCCGCTAGTACGTACCATACTCTTGCTAGTCATTCATCATCTGATGATGGGAGAGATGTACACTCCCGAAACATCTTTAATATTTAGGATACTGTTGAATCTCACATACTTTTTAATATTAATAATATATTTAATAGTAATATTAACATTTCAATATCAGACAACTCAAGTCTGTAATTTGGTTAATTTGCTTTCTGCAGCTTGATTACCATTGTGTTCTGTGAATGCAATCACTCTTAGTTTAAAACATGCTGTGTAAGTTCAGTATTTCTCCTCCCTGGTGTTTCACAAAATATGCACTTGTTAGAATAACTGAAGAAACAAACAGCTGTATACAATGGAAGGATAAGATGGTTATTGACTTGGCACATGCTAGCCAAATAGTTCACATCCCTTGCTGCTCCATTTGCTTGTTGCTTAGTCATATCTGCTAATTGATCCAATCAGAGTCATTGGTAAGCTAGCCACCATCTTGGCAGTTGACAAACTGATGGCATCAACAATGAGGAACACATTACAATATGCTGCATAACCTGTACTCTTTCCCATGAACCTAACAGGTTGCACTGGAAGCATGCTATTTTCTATACTAAAATATGTTTTGCTAAGCGCAAACTTGGAAACGATTGAACCAATTCGACTAATTTCTTTTTTTTTAAATATTTGTTGAAGTCTGAGGAAAGTTCTTATGAAGAGAAAGATTGGAAAAGTTGCACGGAAAAACATAAAAACCACATTTTTCTTTTTCCCATTCAAACTGAGAAAAATGGTTTAATGTATGTATATAACTGCTAATCTAAATCGCTTGACCAATCACTGTGAAATTCAGCATGTACATATATTTTTTCACAGAGATTTTTAGTATCTATTTCACTATACAATGTAATATTCAAATGTTTTTCTCTACTCCCTTTTCTTTTACGTGAGACATTCACATATCCTTCTCTACTCGCCCTTAAACATACAATTTATATAATTTTCTGATTGTAATAGAAATGCAACCTATTACACTCATATGGGTTTCTCTACCACTTCTCTATCACTTCTTTCACTATTCACTCTTTAACAAGCAATTTTCTATGACTGAAATAGAAATGCGAGTATTATGTTCACATGATTTTCTCTACACACTTCTTTTACACAACACATACCCTTCTCTACTTGCTCTTCAACATACAATTCTTACACCTTTCTATGATTGAAACAGAAATGTACTTTACAGTCAGAAATTTTTTATGGTATATCCATTTTACTATACAATGTAATACATGTTTTTCTCTACTCACTTTTCTTTTACAAAACACAATCACATTTCTTTCTCTACTTACCCTTCAATACACAACTCAAATTTTTTATGACTGTAATAGAAATGCAACATTACATTCACATGGGTTTCCATATCCATGTTTCTTTTATGTAACACATTCACATGTTTTTCTCTACTTGCTCAACACTCAAATGGATGTTGGTATGTATGAAGTTGATGAATTCAACTCCAATTGACAGATCACCATGAAAACTGGCACATTCAACAGTTTTTTGATGGAGGCTTTTATGTAATCCATTTTACTATGTAACATATTACATTCACATGGTTTTCTATAATAGCTTTGCTTTTACATAACACATTCACATATGTGCCCTTCAGCATAATACACATACACTTTTGTATGATTGATACAGAAATGCAACACATTACATTCACATGGTTTTTTCTATTAACTTTTGTTTTACCAAACACAATCACATTTCTTTCTCTACTCGAACTTCAACATAGAATTTATACAATTTTCTATGACTGAAATAGAAATGCAACATATTACATTCATATAGTTTTCTCTAGACACTTCTTTTATGAAACTCAATCACACCTCTTTCCCTGCTCCCTCTTCTACAAACAATTCATGCAATTTTCTATGTTTAAAATTGAAATGCAACATTTTGCATTATACAGCTTTCTCTACTTCATTATCTTACTGTGATATTTGGGGTGGTTGTGTAGTGTTTTCTTGATGCTTTTATTTATTTTGCGTTCTTTATAGCAACCAACCTATGTCTAAAAGCTGTAGGGATAAAATTGTCAAGCCATGGCAACACCAGTGATATCAGCTAGTTTTTCAATATTTCTTGATAGTGAATACTTGGAATATTAATGAGATGATTATGAGGTAAAATGCTCAAGCCCTGATTGCATGTCTAATCACGGTGGAATCATTATACAATGGTGACAATTATGCAGTGAAATATGGTATATTTGAGAGGTAGAATCAGAACAGAAAAATTCAATGCCACAGCTGGGATTTGAACCAGAGACCCTCCCCTAACCAGGCAGGTGCTCTAACCATTAAACTACTGTAACAACCTGCCACAATAACATTGCATTCTCCAACCAGCTTACTGTTGGTGTTGTGTTTGTGCTAGTAAAAGTGTGAATGAGAGAAAAAGACAAGTTAACAAGACAATGGAAATTAAACTGGATGCGTTAAACAGACCGGACAAAGGGGAACATATTCATATGTAACAAATTTTAGAATGCTATACTTTTCTGTTTCCTATGTTGTGCAAGAATATGCATTTATGTAATTTGCAGCACCTCGTTACGAGTTGTGAATAACAGACCCCCTTATTCCGCAAAACTAAATGTTTTGATTACTTGACCTCTCAGTCAACATTACGTTGAGTTATCAGAATTCTACTGTAGCATCATCTTCAGTACATAAAAGAATGTCAAAACAAAGAATTCTGTGAAAACCGTGTGTTCTGTTGGGAAATAACACTCAAAACTGAGTGATGTAAAAACAAGGCAACGCATTCAATTTGACATTAATGAACAAACTATCTACACAAATAGATGTATGATAATATAGTGGAAATAGGATCTCTTATTGGATTAGAATGCACTCTTGAGGTGCCATGTTTCAGAAGTCTTAATTTTGTAAAATGCATGCAACAGAGCTTCTTCCAGATATTAAAATATTCCATATTAACTCATGAAGATGTTTTGCACATAGATTTTACAGAAAATTATCCTGCAATTCTCCCAAGATGGGCAGATAGTAAACTGGGCACATCAGCTGGTAATACTTTTACAGCAGTTTGGTCTAACTCGGATGATTATTCTTTTGTCATCAGTGATCACATGTGTCATGGAAAATATTCTGTGTGGGTCTTGCTAAAGCATACCTTCCAGCAGTGTTTAGAGCTTCAACCTCACATTACTTTTGTAAAAATGTAATTCAAAACTGTGCTGCCCAGCTTAAAACCACATTTACCATTTCAAATTTGTTAATGCAGGATGATTTTGGTATGCTGAGGAACTGTCATTCTTTGGCTCCTCACATGGAAAAGCAGTGTTGACAGAGTTAAACAGTCCTCTTGTTTCTGTGGAAAGCTGTATGCTCAAGAAAGCACAGTTACAAATGCTGCTGAGTGAATTGATTGTGCAGTCAAATATCTGAAGAACATTAATGTAACCTTATTTAAGCAAATAAGGTTAAAATATGAACATATGTTGGATAGAAGATGGGAATATAAAAACTAAAGGAGCACACTCATTAGACTTTTCGTAGCTAATCCAAGATAGCTATTATCAAGACCGTCAGAGTGAGCAAAGCACCCATCACAGAAGCAATCGCTGAGAATGCCAAATTCAGCTACAACCACACAAAACAGCATGTAAAAGAGAAAACTTTGTGCATGGATATTACTGAGGTGATTTTGTTCATTTATATCCTCACAAGATGACTCCAGCATGGAATACTTATAGAACTCAGATTATCAGCATTGTTGTGAACTTCAATTTTTCTTTCTTTCTCTCTTCACTTTATCTGATTACCCTCCCCTTATGTAGGACTTACAAGCCAGTGCCTAGGGTCAGACACTTGTCGGGGAGCAGATGACCCTATGGACCAGACAGAGTGAAGGCCTGAAGGGGTGTTCAGCCAAGCACCAAGTATGAAAGTGTGGAACAGGATGATATGAAATGCAGACAAAATCGATGAATGGAGAGGTGATTATGGTGCAATGAGTGGCAGGGGAAACCGGAGAACCCAGAGAAAACCTGCCCAGATGCCACTTCAACCACTACGAATACCACATGCTGGACACTGGGATTGAATCTGGGCCTCCTAGGTAGTAGGCGAGCAGTCTAACCACTCGGCTACAGCACCGCTGAATTTAGATTTCTAAAATGCAGTGAAAAGCATGGATGTAAACAGAAGAAATATCATTAGAGTCTAGAGAACAGTCATATATAAACTCTCACAGCTAATAATGATAAACTATCCATATAGTTCACAGTTCTTTATTTGGCTAGAAATTCACCAAACTTTCCTAGTTTTACTTCAAATTAAGCAAGATATTTGGGATTTTGATTTCCTGTCCAGAGATGTTTAAATGCTTGTTGGCTTTCATGGTTGGCAGCTGTTTTTATATTTTGTTCTAGTTCTTGTGTAAGTGCAATACCGTAAAACTGGATGACTCTGCACCTGGAGTGCATCTTTGCACCACAGACGTTTATGACAGCATGCACACGATTATGTAACAGTCCCATAAATGGTTCTTTCAATAAAGCATGTCATTTTGAAGCTGCCGAGTTGTGCTGCAATTTGGTGTAAACTTTATAAGCATTCTTCAGCATTTTTGAGAGGTAGAACTGGAACTTAAAAAATTCAATGCCACAACTGGGATTTGAACCACAGACCTTCCGCTTACCGGGCGGCTGCTCTACCACTGAGCTATTGTGACAAACTGCCAGAATGTTGGTGTGTTTAAAAACACCAACAGTAAGTTTGTTGGCATAAATAAATAATTCTTCAGCATTCCCTTAGCCAGAGACATTTCAGTTGAAGTTGTGGTTTTTTTATATTTTTTTCAATCATGGCACTTTCCATGCTGGCAGTGAATAGGTAGGCATTTGTAAATTAATTTTAGTTACTGCATGGTTGTATGAGTATAGACTATGACCTCTAAATGCTTAAAATAATATAAGGTAACTATTTAATAGAAAGAACAAAATTCTTCATCTACATACCAATGAGGTACAACTTTGCACCGCCATTTATTCTCTATTCTTCAAAACTGCAACTGTAACTTTCAATAAACAATTTTCAATTTGTTGTAGTCTACTTCTAAACCATATAACACTGACAAATTATTACTCTTTCATTATTAATATTTGTTAATATGTGGGTAGAATTCTCTACAAAACAACAGCAGGTTCAAATGAATGAATTCCAAACTTTTGGAAGTCTGACTTCAAATGTTTGGCCACATTACTGTTGCCTTCTTCATTCAACACAAACTGGATTTTTTTTGGCCCATATAAATTGCTTGGAGACATGTCTTAGGTATGTGGAATACCACTCCATCAGGAAGACACTGCACTTGTCCCAAAACATAAGTTTCCACATCTTCTTGGCTTGAAGAAAGAACTTTTGAAGCAGAAAAAAGCATTTCATTTCATGGCCATCAAGAGGAGCAGAAACAGAAGAAACAAAATAACTGCCTAAAGCGTAAAAATAAAAGAGAACCTAGAAGTGAGATCTGATGATTCCAGTTTGGAAATGGTATTAAATGATAAAACCAATGGCCAAAAAGTGAAAGTAGACCAGGCTGGTCAAAAGAAACCATGGGTGATCTATAAAATATTAATAGTGGACATTTTTCAACTATTTCAGTGAACTGATTTTGTTACAGATACTGAACAGATACAGAAAGTAGCCTGTTGCGAAAGATGAACTTTGGTATGTTGTTGAAAATGTACAGAAAAGATTTTCTGAGCCCAAGAAACTATCAAAATGCGTACCTTTTACTGTTGCTGAAATGTCAAAATATTCTTTAAAATAGAAATTCACTCTAAAGTCATACGAGTTACCTGTATTAAAAATATATTAGTTTGATTATATATGTTTGTAAATGTATAATTTGAAACATAGTAGTGTAACTTTGCATTAAATAGTGTTTCCACAGGAATATACATGGAAAGAGACATGTGGTGCAAAGATGTCCTACACTGACATACAACTTTGCACCACTTTTCAAATCATTGTTCTCTTATCATACGAGTATGTTAGCACTAAAAAGTTAGATGATATATACAGGAATAACATTTTTTTCGAAGCCATGTCCAAATTTTCTTAAAAGATTTTTTTAAAAAAACAAAAAATGGTGCAAATTTGTCCAGTTTTACAGTACACATTAATTCAATGGCTCTTCCTTATGAAGCAATACTGGATTACAAGGAAAACTACAGCTACTCAAACTGCACACCAGGGACCATTTGGTGCTTACAGTTTCCCATAAGAAACAATACTGGCACTAATAAACAAATTGGAAACAACTGGATCTCTGGCGAATGAAAAGGGAATTCATTTAGACTGCACACAGTTATGAATATCCAGGTACGACATAACTGAAGTCGTTAGGACATTTGTTGCTGCAGACTGAGAACACTTTCTTAATGTACCAGAGTTCCAAAAATGCTCACGTAAGAATGTACAAAATTCTGACATTTTATCTATTGCGTGTTTCACACCAGTATGGTTCCATTTATGCAGCTAAGTGAAAGCACAATTGGGCCATTCAAAACAATTTATTCCTACAATTTGTAGGCTTAGGTTGCACTTGCCAAATAGCTTTGTGTTTCTTTAGACGTTTAAAAAATTACTGAACATGCTTAAACAAAGAGTTAAACTCTTAGGATATCGTAAAGAATAAAAAAACAAAATAAATAAAAACATATCAAGACACTATGCAAATATACTGTAAAACAATCACATACGACAGAAGAAAAGTGAGCAAAGAAAGCTGTATGAATGTAGTATGTTGCATTTCTAATTCAATCACAGAAAATTGTATGTTGAAAGGTGAGTAGAGGACTTGTGTATATGTTACATAAAAGAAAAGTGTGTAGAGAAAACCATATGAATGTAATACACTGCATAATAAAATGGATAGCATAAAAAACTTCTCCATAAAAAAATACACTGAATTTTGCAGTGATCCATCAAGTAGTTTAAGAACAGAGGACAAACACACTCATTTTATATATAAGGATATATAGAGATAAGGAGTTTGTTTGGAAGGACTAGAAAACCATGCTTTCTTGGATTTCACTGGTACTCATAGGCTGGTACTTTCTGCCACACATGCAGTTGCAATGCAGTACTTTGTCAAGTAGCAATTTATTTTGTTATTTATTTATGCCAACAACCTTACTGTTGGTGTTTTTAAACACACAAGCCGTGTGTGGGCAAAGTTTAAGTGGTTTACCAGGAGAAATACGAACTGGCTTGAGAATTTAATGCCATTCTGGCAGTTTGTCACAATAGCTCAGTGGTTAGAGCGTCCGCCCGGCAAGCTGAAGGTCTGTGGTTCAAATCCCAGTTGTGGCATTGAATTTTTAAGTTCCAGTTCTACCTCTTAAAATTTATTTTGTGTTTAAGAAACTGCCCTATAAAGTGAGGGTGGTTGGCTTACAGGCTTTCTGATTGATCATGTCCACTTTTAGACTGTGTAACATCCATTTTCCTTCTTTAAATCATCATATAGTAGTTGGTATGAAATCTTTACAGAACACAGTAAAATCCTGGTATGTTGCAGTCCTATGTTTTTCTCTACTCTTGTACAAACACCAACAGTAAGTTTGTTGGCATAAATAAATAATAATTACCATCTGAAGGTTATTTAATCCTGGGATATAAAGTACTTACAATAGTAAGTCACCATTGGGGTAATTTGTCTCTGATGTGAGACTGCCTTTGTGGTTTACCAGGAGAAATACGAACTGGTTTGAGAATTTAATGCCATTCTGGCAGTTTTTCACAATAGCTCAGTGGTTAGAGCGTCTGCCCGGTAAGCTGAAGGTCTGTGGTTCAAATCCCAGTTGTGGCATTGAATTTTTAAGTTCCAGTTCTACCTCTCAAACTTTGCCCACACACGCCTTGTGTGTTTAAAAACACCAACAGTAAGTTTGTTGGCATAAATAAATAACAATTATTCTTACAAATGCTTATTCGTCTATCTACTTTACATTAATCCAAATAAAACATTTGCAGAAATTATCTTATTGCTAATTTTCTTGTGAATACAAGACAATTTGGAGCACCCAGGTTCGATCCCCAGTACTGACATGGGGATTTCATCCGATTGGATGCACTCAGCCTCAGTAGGTTTCGGAGGGGCCAATTGAAGAGCTACTTGATGGAGAAGTAGTGACCGCAGGTCATGAAGGCTGCATAATTGGCTGGGAGGGCTAGGGGCGCTGACCACATCCTACCCTCCAGTACTGCACGCCACTCATGACGCCTGAAGTATGCAGAGGTGGGGGGATGCAGTGGCCGGGCAGCAAGCCTTGGCCCTTCATGGGCTGTTGCACTGGGGTTTAGTTTAACAAGGGAATTTAGGAATACTTAAGCACTAGTCAAATTTTTTGAGCTGTGATGCCATTGAAATTCCATTCTCCTTACATAGCCAAGGGATAAAAACATAAATTATGTGTTTTTATTTGAGAAAATTAAGTATTGGAAAATCCAAACAAATAATAGGAAACATCTAAAAAATGGTTTACTGCACAAAAAAGGAAGATCTCAGAAATGTTTCACCCCACAAAAAAGGTATTTGACATAAATAGTGTATTAACGTAATCTACAATTTTGTGAAGTAAGACTTTCCTTATATCTTCAATTTAATACAATTTCAATACAAGTGACCCAGAACAAAGAGGACTCTGAGAACATTTCCAGAAAATTCAAGGTATATATTTCATTTGGTGTGAAAATGTATTAAACAGACTGTATTTTAATAAAAATGCCAATGTTCTGGCATGTAAAGTGTAGTCTGGTATGGGAGATTTTCTTGAAAATCTCAAGTCACATCCTACACTAAGTTTGGTATTTAACTTGCTGCTGCTGCTGCGCGCTCTCTCTCACTCTTCTTTCTGTATTCAGGCTGTCTAAAAACATGTATTGCTGGTGAAATATTGGCATAAAATTGTTGGGTGGAATACCATACCTCCCCTACATACTATACTAACGAGAAGGTAAAAAGTTTAAATTTATTATTGTACATGTCACAGTTGTAACTACCTATCACATCCATAACTACAACTTCCCAAAAGTCTCACCTTCTCCTGAGCAAAAATATTGCTGTTACAAGTCTTATGATTATTGGTGTCAAGTTTGTATAAACATTATGTCAAATATTAAGTTGATTAACTATTTGGGGCACTGAGAAGCGGAATGAAGGTAATATACCTAGATTCCATATAATCCTTGTTGGACCTGACAAGGAGATCAAGGATCACTGATGGAATCTACGCATCTGGGGAGCGTAATATTATAGCGTAGGCAGGCATCAACACTTGGATGACAAGAAGTGGACCCATCCTGCCAATAAGATAAAAAAAATAGTTGATTAAAACAGATGTGTGTATTGGAATATCCACATACTCTTAAAGTGATACCTATATATTGATTTTACTCCCAAGTTTGTAACAAATAAATTTCAAATATTTTCTTTCATACCCAAAGAATGAATACCGCTATAGTAATCCTGTGTGTGAATGCTGTACAATACAGACAATGGGACAAACCGTAATAACTAGAGCAGGGATTTTTATGTATCACTTAGCACAACATATACATAAATATATAGTAAAAGGCAGTGAAATATTTAGTAAAATATGTTGTTGTTAGCTAATGCTGGATTTCTGACAATGAAGTCATTAATCCTCTTGCTCTCCAATATTTTTCATTGATGGATGGGGTGTTAGAAAGGGCCGGGCATATTTGAAGGTGGCCTCGGTCCATTTCCTCTTCCAGATCGCATAGAGGACAGAGTGGTGAAGAATATATCCCAATTCTGTTTAAATGTTTTGGTATTTTTAATGGTTTCTAGTGTCATTGAAAGAAGTTTGTCAAGAAATGTTCTTATAGACAAAGATCTTTCCATGTCACATTGATGTAACTGGGGCACATTTTAGGATAGGAATTTTTAGTGGAGAAATGTCCTCAGGTGGATCAACATCTCAATTTAGAATTTGGCATACACTATGAAATGTTGGATAGTCAGGATATCTCTAACACATTTTGCAATTTACTTAATACACTTGCACCAATTTCTCCCTGCACAGCACTTAGTTTCTCAATAGCATCTCCTACAACAGCAACAGAATCTTGCATAGGCAATCCTGATGTTTCTAAACATTTGATACTTTCGGAAGCCAGCCAAAGTTGATCCTGATGTAGGCAACTGAGGAGACCACTTTGGAGATGCTAAAGGCAAACTGGGATTCACAAATAGATGCAGCACTTTTAGGATCAAAAGAATCTACAATAGTCTTTATATCATCTAAATGCTCACTGTAGAAATTAACTGCTTCTATCCATGTTCCCCATTTTGTTAATACTGGTTCCGCAGACAGTGATATCTCTGGCAATTGCTGCTTGTACAAAAGGAGTTGTGGAGATTTCAGAAAAATCTTTCTCCTTTTTTTTCTTTTTGCTGAAATTATCCTATTCACTTGTGGAAACTTAGTTCTAATGCCTTTTCTTTCTTTCCCTGATTATCCTCCCCTTATGTAGGACTTACAAGCCAGTACCTAGGGTCAGACGCCTGTCGGGGAGCAGAGGGACCTCTGGACCAGACAGAGTGAAGACCTGAAAGCAAGTGGTCAGCCAAGCACCAGGTATGATAGTCAGGAAGAGGATGATATGAAATGCAGGCAAAATGGATGATTGGAAGGGTGATAATGGAGCAATTGGTGGAATGAATGGCTGGGGAAACTGGAGAACCCAGAGAAAACCGCCCAGATGCCGCTTCGTCCACCACAAATACCACATGTGGGTTCCACCAAGGTGGTAGGCGAGCAGTCTAACCACTCAGCAACCATTATACTTCCAGACTCAAGGGAGGATGAGGAATAATCTTGGCTGAAGAAAAATTCCTACCCCCTGCCGGGAATTGAACAGCAGACAGGTACTCTACCAACTGCTACAGGACCAGCCGTTCTAATATCTTCGACAACATAATGTAGTCCTTGAGTCAATCAGGTAAAATACTAAAATGTGTAATTTTATGTTAAACACTAAAAATATGTAATGTACTCAAGTATATAGAAATATGTGAAATGAAATTCAGTTATATTAACCCTAACACAGTGCTTTGTAAACAATAAAGAAGTGCAGCTATATAATGCTACGTGTGGACAATATGCAACTCTGAATCTTGATCACGATACACAAACTTAGTATTATTGCTTTAGGACATTCTTTATTATGTTGGCCCAATGCACTCTGCAGTGGTCATCAATGCCAACATGTCAATAACAAACACTGCTAGCACTAAGCAGCATAGTGTAGCCGAGGAATATTTTTATAGGAGGAGCCACAACTGTGAAGTGACTACGGAGTGTAGCCAAAACATCATTTTAGCTAAAATCCAACAATATAAGAAACTTGAAGATTTCACTTAGGTTGGCACTCTCCTGCATGCACAATTTCCTACACATTTTCTGCTGGCTTCACAAAATATTTTTGTATGAAAGAGAGGCTCCTAAATTGGAAGGGTGGGTAGGAAAATTATTTACTTCACCAAGGCAATATCTACTGTTTAAGCACTTCACAAGATGTTTACAATGTAGTATGTTACTCCAATCACCATTTTTCCCCAATTCTAAAGCAGCTCAAATTGGGCCAGAACACTAAAGAATGTCTGTTTTATTTCAAGTATATTCATCTGTAACTACTATATCCTGAGTGTGAATTATTGTCAATTACATGTGTTATTACAAGTTGTGCAATATAATGCTGCATGTTGGCAACAAGCATGTTGAGCATTTTTGCAGATACACAATCTTAACCAACAAAGCTTCTGAAAAAATGTGTAATTTTATCTGTGTGTAGTTAACATCTAATTAGCTTGAATCCATAATGCAACCTATATTCAATTGCTGCTGTGAGCAGCTTACCTTTAGGCATGCATGGTAATTTATTTTAGGAAAAATTCATTATATTCTAAAATCCTGCAATTGGTACTGCAAAATCCTCCTGTAATTTAACTATTCACATACATACCACACCCTCCCTAGCACATTCAATTACAATTACACCCTTTTACTAATTTACATCAATTGTTTCGCTTCTTTTTATCAGCGTGACGTTATCACCATCGTCATTCAGAGAACCATGTGAATTCTATGGCTGGTATGTCTACCTCAAATAACGATATTACTGAAATTAATCACTGGGAATGCCGCTTGTCAGACGCTTTATTAAAGAAACCCACGCAGCTATTACCTATCATTACGCAATAATTCAGTCGAGTCCACTTCTCTTTCAATAACGTTTACCGTTCCTTTAAAAATTACACCACCCTGAGCTTGACAGTAATATTGCTCATTCTGTTAGAATACGGCAGGATTGCAAAATTCCTCTCCTCACCTTCACGACCTAGTTATGTGCAAAAGAAGAGGTAAAAAAAAAAAGAAAGAAATGACCGTCACTTTCTTAGACATTTGGACCTTATCATGACATAACAGATGTTTTAAGTACCTGTATTATAACGTTCTGTCGATCTCATGTTATAAAGTAATCTGGAAGAATAATATTCTTTCGTCATTTTGGCTCTTCGTACTAGGTCGAGTTTACACATAAACAACGATAGCCACTGAAAGCAAAGTGACTCTCAAGGTTATGCCATCTCTCAAATGAACAAACCTCTCTTACCGTCACAATTTCGCCTTTTGATTTCTAAATGAAATTTTAATGCACAGCCGAAACCTTCTATCAGATTAATGTGTAGGAGTCCTCAAAAGCATTTTTATGTGTAGCATTTGTTGCATTATTTCGTATTACAGATATAAATCTAAGAAATACTCACTGACTTCTTGACCGCTTCACTCGCCATAATATCACCACATAATGATGTGACGTCACGTTTCAGTCAATCGACATTCCTACACTTGGCAACGCACTGTTCGCAAATAAATATTGTGATAATGAAAGGACATGTCAACCTTATGCACTTATCCTCCCACGATGTGCGAATGCAAAACTGCTTCGTGCTATAGACCACTATACTGCTGTCAGTTCACATTTTCTAAGCAGGCTCGAAAATTTGAAGCCAGCGTACACAATCAGCTGGTGCTTTGGGTGCCACCCAATCAAGGAAGTTTAATTCGCCGGTTGCGTTTTGCGGTAATTTAATTTCGCGCATACACCATAGAGGCCTTGTATAACCGCAGAGAATAGTGTAAAGAAAAATACACATCCTAGAATCCACTGATAGATTATTACAATTAATATATTTTCACAGCTTTAAATAAAATTTGAAATTGTTTGTACTAGTATGGTAACGTGAATGTGTTCAATTCTGCAAACAAAAAGTCCGCATTGCACAAATCCCAATGTTTGGCAGATAGCGCGACCTTCAAAAATGAAGGACCCCATAACGTGGTTGAACTAATTCCAAAACCTTGTTCTACCGAGCGTCATTATTGAGCGTCATACTACAGAATCTAATATCGTGCTAAATAATAATGTTGTGTTCTTAGAGGAATATACAGAAATAATTCATTTGCATAAAGTGCTGTTGGAAGGTGTGGACTGTAAAGTTGAATCTGTAAAGAAAGTTATAAGTAGATGCAAGAACATAACACGAAAGGAGTTACTTACTGTATACGATATTTATATAATTCATATAAATGTAATTAAATTAATGCGAATTATTATGCTCATTAAACAATATGTGGACAAAACACAGTTGCTAGGGTCTGTTTTAGACAATAAGCTCACTTATAACTCACAAACTGACAAGATAGTAGCTAATGTTAGTAAAAATCTATATGTCCTGAGATGTCTAAGAAACTCTATTCCTATTTCTACTGCTAAAACTATTTACTTTTGGCTTATCCACTCCTTTTTGTCATATGGAATTGAATTATGGGGAAATACATCTAAACAAAATTTTCAAAGAATATTTGTATTACAAAAAAAGGCTATTAGGTATTTAGGTGGTCTAAGGTATAACGAATCATGTAAAAGCACTTTTATTCTGCTGAAAATCCTTACATTGCCAAGCTTGTTCATCTATAGAACCATTTTATATTTAGTTCAATTTAAATTCCCAATGAAAAACATGTCAGATGTTCACACATATAATACCAGGAATAATCAATTACTAAATCTCCCCAGAACCAGACTACATTTATCAGAGAGGGTCCCTAGTTGTATGGGAGCAAAGTTTTATAATGCTTTGCCTGAAAATCTAAAATCATATGAAAATTATAATACCTTTAAAAATATGATAAAAAATTATTTAATAACCAAAGCTTTTTACAGTATTGAAGAATACCTAAACTTATAGATATTTTCTATGATGTTTTGATTATACTAATTGTACTTTTAACTTCTTATCTAATTATATTGTATATACTATTTAATTACTAAATTTCTTTCTATTTATGTTTCTCATGACATGGGCCCTTATAGGGTACCTTTTTATATCATCTTATGTATTGACTCATGATATGGTTCAATTGTGTATTCCACTGTATTGAACTGAATGAATAAATAAATATTCAGTATCTATTACTATTATCACGGAATTTGCAATGTAAAATATGGTAATCAAGAATTTTTGGAGAAATATCGGAGTGAGAAATGCTCTTAATTTCGAAATTAATGAAAACTAAATAAATCATCTAGTGATTTCATTATTACACAGATAATTATCTAAGAAAACCTATTTCATCAGCAACCATATCGGCGACAGAACCCTAGCGGTTGAAGCTGGAAACTCAGAACTCTGCACTAACGATAAAGAACAACCACAATAACAAGCTCTTACTTTCTCTACTACGTAGAGTATGCAGAAGAGGCATTGCTTTCCTCCTAAAAATTCGATGTCGAGGTTTCACCGGAAGTATATGTTTTGAGGCCCCGAACCCAAAAACAAGTAGTTAGAAAAAGTGAGCACGTGTGTGTGTTTGTGTGTGTGTGTGTGTGTGTGTGTGTGTGTGTGTGTGTCTGTGTCTGTCTGTCTGTCTGTCTGTCTGTCTGTCTGTGGACAGCATAACTCAAAAACGAGGTTGGCAGGTATTTAAGTTTAATCTCTTTTAAGGATGCAACACAGCGATTTTGAAGAGAATTTCTCCACCCTAAACTACTCTTTGCATTGAAATTTTTTGAAAATGTTGTTGTTAGCTAATGCTGGATTTCTGACAATGAAATCATTAATCCTCTTGCTCTCCAATATTTTTCACAATGCATACTGAAGAAAGCAATAGCAGTAATAGTAACCTTTTTTTTAGAGAGCACCATATTTTTATGTTTTGGCGGTCACATCGCTCTATGTTGATTTCTTCGAGAATGGCTTTAAATATTTTGATAATAATGCCCATATGTTTAAGATATTTTTATGACAAAATGCATACTTTGAATTTTCTGGTTATAGCCTATGTAGTCCTGTTTACTCTTGATGACTTTTGAATAGCTCGTAAACCGTAAGAGACAGACCAAATCTTACTATACAAAACATTTAGATCTTGTTAAAACAATGATGTCCGGATACATTTTTTGTGGAATGAACCATTTCGGAGATATTCCTTGTTATTTGTGTTTTACAATACTTAAACTTTTCTGAAATGGAAGTTGGTTACATTTTTATATCTCAGCCGTGCAAAGAGAACGGAACTTCAAAGCCTTTATATAGCGGCCAGCTTTAAAAGATTTGACTATCGCTCAAAGCGTACTATAAGCCATGACAAGGCATTTGATTTTCACAATAGTGATTAAGGTATTAGTAATTAGGTATGCTTATTACTTGGTGACATATATACATATTTCTTGTTCGCTTAAGTTTAGAAAATACATTCTCATTTTTTTGAAGTGTCCGCATAGTGAAATTGAGCGTCCTCCTCATTTGATTTTAATTTGTACAGTATCCTTTGAGCTGCTAGTTGTAGTTGGTGCATAATTCTTTTCTTGGGTTGTTTAAGATAATTTTGTTAAAATAAGAGTACAAATACATTTATATATAGACAAATAAAACTTTCAAATTCCACCCTTAGGGGTTTTTAAATGTCGCAAGATGTAGATCACAGTAAAAAGGAATTAATAAATATGTTGTTAGCTAATGCTGGATTTCTGACAATGAAGTCATTAATCCCCTTGCTCTCCAATATTTTTCACTGATGGATGGGGCACTAGAAGTGGCCGGGCATATTTGAAGGTGGTCTCGATCCATTTCCTCTAATACTCAGGGATCTCCGTCTAGGGGATATGTGAATGGCAACCACAAGGTACCCAAGCTGAGCAGAACATTACTTCCACTTACTGGTGTTTTGCTCCTCACTGTAACTTTCCTATCTGACCTTACCTTGGTCATCTCTTGTTCTCTTCCGACCCCGATGCTATTAGGGTTCCTGAGGGCTAGGGAGTCTTTACTTTTCCAACCTCTCCATTTCTCTAGTTTTTCTATAAAACCTTAACCCCTAACATGCTGACCTGTCATGGCATGTAATACGTCTTCTGATTGGTAATCAGAGGATATGGTCGGTGAATTTATTTTGATAATTCTCCTGGTCAGGTCGGTGAGACCCGTAAACCAACGACGTGTGGTCCCCCAGACATTCTGGGGGTTGTGAGAGAGCGATGTGACCGCCAAAACATAAAAATATGGTGCTCTCTAAAAAACGGTAACTATTACTGCTATTGCTCTCTTTTTTATGAAATATGACTCGAGGGGTAAAATGTTCCAGAGTTAAAATAGTCCCCCATTCGGATCTCCGGGCGGGGACTACTTCTCGAGAACCAAAACATTATATTAATAGAAGATCTAACATCAGACTTCTACAATGGAATGTGGGTGGAATTAATAAATATGGAAATAAGTGTAATTAAGGACATGAATACAGTAGAAAGAATTATGGAAGAAAAAAATGAGAAAGTGAGTAGTAATAAAAGTGAGAAAATATTGTATAATTACAGAGATTTGGGTCCATATTTTGTTATTATCCATGGTAACCAAGGAAATGTAAACAGGATTCATCCTATGAAATATGGTAAAATGATATTTGAAAATGGATTTAAAGTGAAAGAAATCAAACCTATTGGTAGAAATAGGATGGAAGTACATTTCAATCATTTCCAAGAAGCCAATAACTTCTTAAAGTCAGATTTCGATAGTAAATATAATGTGAAATCATTCATTCCTTACTACAACTGTATAGTCAAGGGAATTGTAAGAGGAATTGTTGTTGAGTTATCTGAATCAGAAATCCTAGAACAAACAAGAAATGATAGAAATTACAAAATTCTTAAGGTGCACAGGTTTGTAAAAAAAGTATCTGGAAAGAATCGGGGCGATATTCAGCTGCTCCCCATTGAAACAGTCTTATTTACTTTCAGAGCACAAATGCTCCCCAGCAGAATATATATTTATGGCATATCATCTCAAGTAAATGAATTTGAAGAGAAACCCTTTCAGTGTAAAAATTGTTTGCTTTTTGGCCATTCATTCAAAACCTGTAAAAAGGAAGTTAGTTGTAACAAATGTGGCTACCAACACGCTGAAAAGGACTGTAAAGCAAAAACCGAAAGATGTATTAATTGTTCCATGAAACATAAAGCAAATTCAAAGGAATGCCCTAAATATTTATTCGAAACTAAAGTTCTAAAAAAAGTGAGAGAAATGAGAGTTTCAAGGTACGATGCTATTACCATTCTGAAAGGTAATACAACCTAGGCCGACAAAGTAAGCCAGAAAAGTGCGGTAATAGAAAATCCGAAACTCAATTCGTTAAGTGTCATTGCCTCAAAAGAGTTAAACAACTTACATAAAGAAAATCCAGTTTCTTCCACTAAATCTAAGGAAGTACCTAGTGGGTCTTTGACTACAAAAGCAGTCAAAAAAAGGAAACCTAGTCCTGTAAACAAAGTAGTGAGTACCAATAAAATCCCAAACCTGAACAACGTGTTGACCAACCCAAATGGCAGAAATCAAGCACAATTTCGAACATACCATCTATCCATAAGGAAATTAATTCTGATGAAAAAATGGAGAGAGAATCAACAAATCAGGAATCAATAATTCTTACTTTAGAAAATAACTGTAGTATGGAATTGAGTGAAGTAATCAGTCCTTCTCAGGAGAAAATATATCAGGACATTTCATTATTAACTTGCTACCACAATGATGCAAAGCAACAAGTTCAGGATAGTGGAAATAAAAAAATGTAAAATTATGTCATGGAATGCAAGAAGTTTAAATAGTAAAAAGAATGAATTAAACTATTTTATACATAAAGAAAATATAGACATTTTTATGATTACCGAAACATGGTTTAAACCAGGAAATAAATTTCGAGTCCCTATAGATCGGGCAGAATGAAAACAGGTGGAGGAGTTTTAGTTGGATACAAAGATAATATGATATTATCTAATTTTGAAATCATTGGAAATTTAGATGATACAGTACAAGGAATTATGATTCAGTTTGGTTCAATCAGAATATACAATATATATATAAAGTGCCAAATTCTATTATATGTGATACTTTCTGGAAAAGAATCTTTTACCGCAGTACCCAAGAAGAAATTATTATTAGTGGGGATTTTAACTATACTTGTTCAATGAAGGATGGCAATTTTAATATCATGGGTGTTCCTTTTGTCAAAAAACTGGCAGAAGAAAATTTATTTATCTTAAATGATGGTACTCCCACCAGAATGGGAGCTTATAACCAAGCTGATACATCTCCGGATTTATCATTTGCATCCAAAAATTTAGTATCCAAAATTTATTGGGAAGTATATAAAGATAACTTAGGAAGTGATCATTTCCCTATTATTATGAATATGAGAGATTCTAACTCCAATATAAATATTAAAAATATCAAAACAAGAAATAAAAACATTGACTGGATAAACTTTCGTAAATTCTTTGATTCAACTTTGAGTAGTGATAGTTTGGAGGAAGACAATATTATTAATACATTTTATACACAATTACAAACTTATTTGAACTGTTTTCATCCAGCCTATTATAAAAACAAATCTAAGATTTACATAAAACTCATTTGGTGGAACAGTGATTGTCAATTAGCAGTACAAAAGAGGAAAGATGCCATTAAAATTTTTTGGAAAAATAGGAATCTAGAAAACTATCTAATTATGAAAAAAGAAACAGCAGTTACAAAGAAAATATTAAATTCCGCAAAAAGTAATAAATGGAATACATTTTGTAATTCTCTATCTCTACAATCTAAAAACATAATTCAAATATGGAAAGATATCAGAACCTTCTCAAAAAATAATGTATCCAGTTATACAAAAATAGAAGATTATTTTGATTTACAGTATAGTTTCCTAAAAACCAATGCCCCGGACTTTGTATACTCTAACTTTCAACAAGATTTACATGAATTAAAAGAAGATACAACTAGTATTGTGGGAAATGTGGATTTAGTTCTTCTAAGGCATAAGAACAACACTCCGGGTCCAGATGAAGTAAGTTACCAGATGATGCACAATCTATCAGAGGATACTTTAAGAACATTGAGCAGGGGATTCAATTATGTTTTTAACAGTGGTAAAATCCCCGGATACTGGAAACAAATCTATATTGTCCCTATTAAGAAACCATCTAAGGATATAAGTTTACCTAGTAGCTATCGTCCTATAGCACTATCCAGTGTACTAAGGAAGATTTTCGAAAAGATATTGGCTAACAGAATTATTTTGCTACATATGCCGTTCTTCTTCTAACTCGAAACTGGTTTAGATTAGGCGGTCTGGGACACCTTTAGCCTGCTGGCTTGGATAGTCATGATCGTTAAGGCAACACGTAGTGCACTGGCTATGCACTCAAAGCCTGAGGTCATGAGTTTGAGTCTTGGCAACTGCAGTCAAATGTGCCTGTGGTAAAGGACGTCTCAAACATGTATTTTTAATTGGTGACACACAGTATACTCTAATTTTCAACAGGATTTACATGAATTAAAAGAAGATACAACTAGTATTGTGGGAAATGCGGATTTAGTTAAAGAAATCGAACTTAATGAGATACTACATGTTCTTCTAGGGCATAAGAACAACACTCCGGGTCCAGATGAAGTAAGTTACCAGATGATGCACAATCTATCAGAGGATACTTTAAGAACATTGAGCAGGGGATTCAATTATGTTTTTAACAGTGGTAAAATCCCCAGATACTGGAAACAATTCTATATTGTCCCTATTAAGAAACCATCTAAGGATACAAGTTTACCTAGTAGCTATCGTCCTATAGCACTATCCAGTGTACTAAGGAAGATTTTCGAAAACATATTGGCTAACAGAATTATTTTGCTACATATGCCGTTCTTCCTCTAACTCGAAACTGGTTTAGATTAGGCGGTCTGGGAGACCTTCAGCCTGCTGGCTTGGATAGTCATGATCGTTAAGGCAACACGTAGTGCACTGGCCATGCACTCAAAGCCTGAGGTCGTGAGTTCGAGTCTCGGCAACCGCAGTCAAATGTGCCTGTGGTAAAGGTCGGGGAGGGCCCACGTAAAATAATCGGTGTGATGGCACGCATGGGTGATGACGGGGTATCATTTGACTGCGGTTGCATGGATTTTGCTTATTTTCTTAAAAAAAAAAAACAAAAAAACACTACATTATAAATTGTAAAAAAAATAATTTTTTCCAATTCAAACCCCCTCAAATATGTATTTTTAATTGGTGACACACAGTATACTCTAATTTTCAACAAGATTTACATGAATTAAAAGAAGATACAACTAGTATTGTATACTAGAACATTGAGCAGGGGATTCAATTATGTTTTTAACAGTGGTAAAATCCCTGGATACTGAAAACTATTCTATATTGTCCCTATTAAGAAACCATCTAAGGATACAAGTTTACCTAGTAGCTATCGTCCTATAGCACTATCCAGTGTACTAAGGAAGATTTTCGAAAAGATATTGGCTAACAGAATTACTTTTTATTTGGAAGGGTATGGTTTATGGCCTAAATTTCAGTACGGTTTTAGAAAGCATTTTAGCACAACAAACAGTTTAGCCATTTTAGCCCTTTAATGCCTGAATTATTTTGCTACATATGTCGTTCTTCCTCTAACTCGAAACTGGTTTAGATTAGGCGGTCTGGGAGACCTTCAGCCTGCTGGCTTGGATAGTCATGATCGTTAAGGCAACACGTAGTGCACTGGCCATGCACTCAAAGCCTGAGGTCGTGAGTTTGAGTCTCGGCAACCGCAGTCAAATGTGCCTGTGGTAAAGGACGGGGAGGGCCCACGTAAAATAATCGGTGTGATGGCACGTGTGGATGATGACGGGGTATCATTTGACTGCGGTTGCCTATGACTCTGTTCAATTAAATTTATTAATGGAAACATTAAAAGAAATTGAACTTCCTATTAAAATGATAAGATGTATTATAAACTTGATGATTGACAGAGAAATCGCATTACATCCTAGATTTCACTGTTCAGAAACAAGAACAACAAGCTTGGGTTTACCCCAAGGATCATCATTGAGTCCTATCTTAGATATTTTATATACACTAATGTTAGAAAAATTCTTTAACGCGGAAATAAAGGGACTTGCATTTGCAGATGATTTGTTATTATATACTACTTGTAAGATAGAAATGATGGACAATACTATTGCGAAGTTTGGTGAGAACATCAACAATATTATCGGAAATTTGGAGAATAAAGGAATTCTCATAAATTCTGAAAAAAGTCAATGGATAATTTTTAGAAAAGGAAGGAAAAAATTCAATAAAACACTTAGTGTGGGCAATCAAGAAATTGCTTCTAGCTCCAATATAATATATATATTCCTGGGAATGGTTTTAGATAATAAATTATGCTGGAATCTTCATATAAATCAGATAGTAAGAAAATTAAACAATATATCCTATATTTTCAAATATATTTCTGGAAAGAAATGGGGAGCTCATCCTTATACTCTACGAATATTATATAACAATTTGATAAATTCTATATTGTAGTATGGAGCTATGCTAGGCAGAATATCACGTAAAAGCAAAGATTTTTTGAGTTCATCATCGTATAAAATAATTAAACAATGTCTGGGCATTTCTGGAACACCCTCAAGAACTCTTACATTTAAAGAATTTGGGATCATTCCGTTTAGATTAAAACAATTACATCTAACTTGTAAATTTGTGGTTAAGTTGGGCTACTGCTTGGAAGATCAGCTTGTGGAGTCTCTGGATCAATTGTATTCATTTAATAATAGTAACATTTTAAATTACTTCAAGGAAAACTTCAGCATCATGTACATATGGATTCTATACAGAAAAATGGTTAAGAAAAATGGTAGTCCTAGACATCCTATATACTGTGTTCACTGGAATATACTTCATTTTCAGTTAGATGTTGATACAAATACTTTCACAAAAAATGTACACAATCCAGTACAACTGTACAGAGAATTTACAGATACTTATCCGGTTAACACATGGGAATATTTTTTTACTGATGAATCCAGAAATAAAGAAGGTGATGTTGGTGCAGCAGTTTATTTAAGCAAATCCAAAGATCATATTACAGTTAAAATGACTGATGAATTTTCAATATATTCTGCTGAACTTATTGCTATTAGAACTGCGATAAATTATATCACTACAAATAAGATAAAAATGAGCATAATTTTATCTGACTCCCTAAGTGTTTTGAATTAATTAAATAATTTTGGACTTGCGTGTAATCAGAATTTAATTGAGATGGAAATAAAATTAAAAGTGTATTATGCCTATCAAGAAAATTGTCAAATTAAGTTTGTATGGGTTCCCGGTCACAAAAACATAGAAGGCAATATGAAAGCAGACATGTTGGCCAAACAAGCAAGAAAGATAGAAGAAAAAATAAATGTACAATTACCATCTAAAGACATCTTGCATCATATTAAAAGTAAAACAAATTCACAATGGTTAAAGGAACATCCTGAAGACCATTGGATAAGTAACAAAGAATATAATCCTTGGTTCAAAAATATATACTACCCTAGACAAGACCTGTGCAACATAATCAAAATGAGGCTTAATATTGCATTAACACCTGCATTTTTGTTTAAGATGAAGAAGAAAGACTCTCCCTACTGCAATTGTGGTGAATATGGAAACTTAGAGCATACATTATTAGGTTGCAACTTATATAAGAATGAAATCAATGAGTTTCTGAGTTCTATTTATAATTTGGGCATACTAGGACCTATTAAAATAACAAATTTATTGAATTATAATCCAAAATTAGTATTCCACAAAATTATTAAACATATTAGGAAATTTAAAATTAAATTCTAAAAGTATAGTACTCCAAAAAGCAGCTCATTTAAAATATTAAAGGATACTAAATTGACAAATTAGTCGTTTAGTATAAACATTGGAGGAGGACGCTAAATGAATAAGTACTTATATTCAAGAGCGTCGTTAAATAAAAAGAAGAAGAAGAAGAAGAAGAAGAAGAAGAAGAAGAAGAAGAAGAAGAAGAAGAAGAAGAAGAAGAAGAAGAAGAAGAAGAAGAAGAAGAAGAAGAAGAAGAAGAAGAAGAAGAAGAAGAAGAAGAAGAAGAAGAAGAAGAAGAAGAAGAAGAAGAAGAAGAAGAAGAAGAAGAAGAGAAGAAGAAGAAGAAGAAGAAGAAGAAGAAGAAGAAGAAGAAGAAGAAGAAGAAGAAGAAGAAGAAGAAGAAGAAGAAGAAGAAGAAGAAGAAGAAGAAGAAGAAGAAGAAGAAGAAGAAGAAGAAGAAGAAGAAGAAGAAGAAGAAGAAGAAGAAGAAGAAGAAGAAGAAGAAGAAGAAGAAGAAGAAGAAGAAGAAGAAGAAGAAGAAGAAGAAGAAGAAGAAGAAGAAGAAGAAGAAGAAGAAGAAGAAGAAGAAGAAGAAGAAGAAGAAGAAGAAGAAGAAGAAGAAGAAGAAGAAGAAGAAGAAGAAGAAGAAAGAAGAAGAAGAAGAAGAAGAAGAAGAAGAAGAAGAAGAAGAAGAAGAAGAAGAAGAAGAAGAAGAAGAAGAAGAAGAAGAAGAAGAAGAAGAAGAAGAAGAAGAAGAAGAAGAGAAGAAGATACATTCTAGTTTGTGGAAATATTAGTAAGATTTTTATATCCAGGAATAATTAATTACGATTTATTGAAACGTATACATTGTAATGGTTTTGAAATGGAGATATTTAAGTTGACAACACATTTTCTAACCTTACTTTTATGAAAGAACAGACGCAATTGTCATTGGCGGGTAACAAAATAGTGGTCTAATTCTTGACCCTACAATCCGATTTGAAAAATCTAGATCAAATGAAGGAGATTGATTAAGAAAAAACTACATTTTGAGCCTTTCATTCCTTATTTAAGAGACGATTGCAAAATTTCAAATTGGGAAGTGATTGGTCTGCTTTTTGGTGCTCGTGTAATGATTATTAAATGTACTGTTAATCGTTAGACGTTATGGATTGAAATTAAGTGTTGGCCGTGCCCGTTGGCCTGTTATGGTACTATCTCAAGGAAGAGTTTTCCCATCCAACGCTTTTTTTGGACGCCCTAGCGATCTTTTGCCTTGAGGGTGATAGTAAAGCATAGCTCTTGGAACTCTGTGAAATGGCATTTGTTTAAGATGGGTCAACCAGCTCGTCCGGTAATTTTGTATATGACAGAATAGGTTCCATACCCATTTGTTCTATGTCTTCCTAATTTCTTTTATAGTCCCACTTTATATACGCTGCTGTCATAAATCTCACCATTAGTTGTTAATCGGCATTCATCTCTTTCGTAGTGTCCAAGCTTCACTACCATAACTTAAAACTGGTCTTGCAAGTGTATTATAGAACCGTAGTCTTGTATTCCTTTGCACTAAACATAATTTCATGGTGTTATTAAACATTCTCACTATTTTTGTAAATGTTGTAATTCTGTTTGCTATATCTACTTCATCAACAAATGATTGTAGCCCAAATAATTAAATTCGCTTACTCGTTCTAAAATTTCATTGCCCAAAACAATTTGCTGCGTACAGTGTGTGTGTGTGAGTGTGCGTGCATGTGTGTGCGTGTGTGCGCGTGTGCGCGAGGGTGCGAGGGTGCGTGGGTGCGGTGTGCGGCTGTGGGCGGGTGCGCGTGCGCGCGCGCGCGCGTGTGTGTGTGTAACAGAGGGGGAACAACTCGCCCACTGCCAAGGTAACTAGAAAAAGGTGTGTGTGTGTGTGTGTGTCTGTGTGTGTGTCTGTGTGTATGTGTCTGTGTGTGTCTGTGTATCTGTGTGTGTGCGTGCATGCGTGCGTGCGCGCGTGTGTGCGTGCGTGTGTGTGTGTGTGTGTGTGTGTGTGTGTGTGTTGTGTGTGTGTGTGTGTGTGTGTGTGTGTGTGTGTGAGTGTGTGTGAGTGTGTGTAACAGAGGGGAACAACTCGCCCACTGCCAAGGTAACTAGAGAAAGAAGGTAGGTCACTCCGGCACAATTGCTGCCATTGGTTGCAAGCAACATACGTCACATGGAGGTCTGAGAGCGCGCGCAGTTCAGACAACAATAGAAAGTGAGCGCTTTAAACCCGTTTCGACGTATACCATTTAAAGCATTGACTCTGACAGTTCCA